>JACEII010000055.1:3581717-3600225 GCA_014332785.1 Antheraea mylitta | reverse complement strand
AGGTAAGCTGCTGGATCACACTTGTAGGAGCTTATCGACAGATTTTTAATTTGGGGGTGTTAGCCAGGCGGTTAAGTCAAGTTAATCTACGAAACGGTCGAACTTAATTTGACGAGCCCTTAGAAGAACCAATAGACGACTTTCTCATTATGTAGGCTGCATACTATTATTATTTTCTTCATCAATGTTAAGTAGTGATCTAATTCAATAGAAATAACTTAAAATCAGTTAAATAATATAAAGTAATAGTTACGAAATTACAGTTAAATGACAATGACAGCACATAATAATTTATATGACACGGAGTTCCACAATAAATCAATAAAATCAATTTCACGAGAATGGAGTCACGAGCATCTGGTAGTTTAGTGATATTTGACGTTGAATTTAGAAATTTAACTTTCTTTCAACTCAATTCACAATATCCTTTGAAAATGCCTCGTAATTTCAATACCAAACGACCAAGTTTCTTTATACAAACGTCTTACATTTAATTGTAAAAACATTTACGAATTAATTATACAAGAAAATATTGTAAATAAATATACTATATTTATATAAGTTCCATTTATATAAAAGTGGTCGAAATTAGAGGATAATTCATTTATTTCTTTTAGTTTTAATATTATCGTAGTATTTTTTTTGTCAAAAAAAGAATAAATATATTAGATTTATTTATTTATTTATTTACACATGGATAAAGAAACAGTCGACAGTCAAAAATAATAATACAATAGCAATAATAAAAAAAATACACTAAACTACAGACCTAAAACGCTTTATCACATAGAAAATTAACTTACACTAATCATAATAATAATAAGGAAATAATAGTTGTTTAAATATATATAAACATTGGATTTAAAAAATATATATATAAAAGAATAAACGAAAAAGTTCAAGTGAATTCAATTATGAAAACTAAAATTACCCCATTGAAAAAAAAAAATAAAGAACAGGTTGGCAAACATAAATAATGAATATTAAAATATAATATGGAAACTGTTGTTTAGATGGTCATGGGTATAAAATGTGTTTAACTGTTTTTTTGAATTTGAATGCCCGATGGTCAAAAGTGTCTAATGAAATGTGTTTGCTTGCAAGCTCATTATATATACGAATCGTACGTACAATTGGGTTGAAATAAGAAGTATTATTCATATAAGTTTTAAGAATAAATGTTTTAGGAAAACGATAATTGAAATTGGTGTTAAAATTAAGAGACTCTAGCAAGGAGGGAGATGAAATATAATTGTGCAGCAATTTATGAAGAAATAAGATTGATAGAGATAAGACAAATGTGTAGGTGCTAGAGCCACGCTGAAAATACTACTTGTTTCAGCATGAATGGGACGGCTCACCCGGGGTACTACCACCCTCTAACAGAAAACCCACGTGAAGTAAGTAACAGTGCTTACATTGCCCATATCCCCTCTCCCCTTCCTCATTCTCCTCACTCCCCCACCCCCAAATACAGGCTGGCAACGCACTTGCGTCTCCTCTAGTGTTGCTAGTATCTATGGACGTCGGTGATCACTTAACATCTGGTGACTCGCTTGTTCATTTGCCTCCTATGATATAAAAAAAATATTAAGTTTGAGCCAAGCCGTTGGTTACAAACGGCACAGAATCGAACACGGTGCAGAAAGTTCAGTGAATCCTATTCCAGCAGTGGGTATCTGTAGAGGTGAAGTGTAGTAAGATGCGTCAAGTACTGCGAATAGATACTCATGAATAAAGATTTCGATCCGTCAATAGTAAACAAAGAGTTTCTATTTTTTATTCGTAACACTAAAACTCATCAATAAACAAAAAATAACAAAGAAAAGAAGCAGAGGAGAAAATTGTATTGAACTGTTTCGTGTCGACAAAACTACGAAACGTAACTGGATAGGACTATGACCTTTGGATGCGGAATTTCTCCTACATAGTTCTAGGCTATTTATTTTTTGGACTCGATTGACTCTTTGCCATTTTTAAAATACAACGAAAGGAATGATATCAGCTAGTATATTCATATATCTATCTAGATATATAAAAAAGAATATGAATATGTATTTATTAGGTAGATAACTTTCAATAAGGTTTGACCAATGAATTTTGATATACCGAAAGAATTTTCATAGAAATGTTGTTAGTGCTACCCAATTCACAATATAAACATCCGAACATCATGAAAATTTGAATGCATAAATCTTTGTATGTGGAATATGGATAATATTAACACAATATCTATTAAATTTCAACACAATTATTATTAAAGTATGTTATAAATTACAATAAATAATAATAGAAATAAATAGTAACCAACGCATGCAGAGCCGCGGTACTAGCAGTACAATTATATAAAGGGCCATACAAGTGCAATTTGCGTACGCATTTCACGTTTGAATGACGTAGGCAGATGTCGAAAAAACTTTTCTAGAATGTGTAATTTTAAAAGAGTAACAACGTTATGAATGTCTTGCGTGGAAATACAAAAAGTCTAAAGACGTCAAGGCTCATTTTTATGTATAAGTTTCCGGTGTTTCTTTTATATTTAATAAGGTCATCTGAATCCTTCTTCGTTGTAGTTGAACAAAACAGGCGCTGTTTTCGAAATCTAGCATTGTGACCATTTTTATTCTAGGTTTTCACATATAAATTACATAATCTGATATTTTCAATTTAATATAATTTATAGTCTAGACTAATTAGCAAAGTATGTCGCAGGACTTCTGTCTATTACGTCTGCGAGTATTTACATAGTTTTGTATTGCAAAGGTGATTTTATTTGTCTATATCGATCATTAAGTCATCGTCATCAGTCTGCAAGAGGCCCACTACAGTGTCATAGGCCTATTTCCGAAGGAAGGTATGGATGTAACCGTCAGTTCAGTCCAAGAAGTATTTCTAACTTTGAGAAATCCACAGTAGCACTATGTTTTCCCACACACAATATTACTACAAGAACATTTATTTGTCAAGTTCACGTTTCCTCCCGATGTTTTCCTTCACCGTCAGTCGATAGAGTTACCAATTTAAATTAGTAAATATACGCGGATTCCAAATGATTCATTGGTGTATACCGGGATTCGGGGGATATTGAAACGATTTTTCACCGGTCAAAGGCTAGACCACCATGACTTTTAAGGGTATTTGAGAATTGCTATTGATATAATAATTACTGGATGGACCGATATACATTTAGTTCGTACTTTTTTATACTTTTGATCACAATCTCAGCTGACGTTAAATGATTGGACGTGGTCTAAGATTGTACGTAGAGGGAACAGACTGTAGTTGATTATCGACAGATTCTCCATTGCAGAGTGGTGACTAACACTCTTCCAAAACAACGTCGATCTTAGATTCGAATACTTGCAAATGAGCCAGAGCATTCAGTGAAGTAAGACATCACGAAGAAGCCATAGCATGGTTGTAGGACTTTTTCAAGGCCCGCTTGGCTAGCTACCTTTCTCCAGTTGAAAGTATGTCAGCAAGCACCAATAGGAGTGTTCCAGGAGCTGTATTTGCCAGTCAGTCACTCTAAGCTGAACGTATTTACCATCCTGGATGACATTATCATTTAAGATCAAGTCTACTTGCGGTCAGACGATAAAGAAGAACAGAAGTGAAAACTTAAAACAATAGAATTTAAATTTCATAGCTTGTATATTGAAATTATTAACATTATTCCTCTATTCACATCTACTGGAACACGGTACGATTATTATATATTTTCTAATAAAGTCTATTAATCAATCAAAACTATGACGAGGTACAAATATCAACATTACATGTACACAGGCAGCTATGTTTTCACTAAAAAAATCACTTATATAAAAATACTTACATTTTACAAGTAAAACAATGTAAACATAGAAAAAAAAACGGGAAACAGCTATTGTAATGAAACAAACAATAAGTGAACATTTGTTACCGACTAGAACAATGTTATCGATTGAACTCAAATGAAACTGTTGCATTTTCCGAATACTTTTGTTAAAATAACTTTCGACAACGTACATCTTGTACGAAAACCGCTTCTATTTACCTTTTAAAATTGTCCACATAATTAATTTTTCCTTGTACCACATTTTTTGCTTAAATGTGTCCAGTTAAGATTTCTTACTTAATTACACTATTTGGTCGTTCTCATAACGGATTCTACAATTTTATTTATACGTGTTCCCCACTGCTTTACCCCAATGAGGAAGCGTAATGATATTTAGTCTAACTGGTACCGTGAGAGTTCCTCTATCTGCTATTCTAGTTTTCCCTCTCGTCTCTCGTCATTCCATATTCTTCTTGGCTATTTTCCGAACCAGTAATATTTTAAACGTTCATAAACGCCTTCTCAGGACCACAATTGTACATAAATGATTTTGATTTTGATTGATTAGCAGTTTCAGAGATTAGCCTATTTAAAAATTATTTTAATTTATATTTTTTAACTAGAAATTATAAAAGAATCTTGAATCAAAAACTATTAATTAAATCTATCGTATTAGAAAGATACTCATTTTTGAATAGTGAACAGCACCCATTACTAATAATTCAATTGTTTAATATGATAAATTATTATTTTAATATATATTAAAAAAATACACTGTAAATTAACTGTAAATACACTGTAATTATGCATTCTTTCATAAATTAATCTATATTAAAACCAGCGGTTCCGGCATACATTATCGTGTGTCGACAATTTAAAAAAAAACTAAAACTCAACCGTAGGGCCACCTACCGGGTCCAATTTTTCCGGAATCTAAACCATTCACGGATCCGCTTGTACACTCACACAAAATTTCATCAAAATCGGTCCAGCCGTTAAAAAGGTGTTTAGTGAAACGCATACGTAACACACGTACAGAAGAAATTATATATAAAGATTATATCTGGAGTATAAAGTTAGCGTTAGCCCAAAGTAATTTCCATTACTATATATACTATATTGTATCCATCCTCATTTCAACGAAAAAAAAAAAGTATATATGACGCAGTTCTGAGACAAACAAAGAAAAAAGTAAAATATCCTTCTTTTTGAAATCAGTTAAAAATACAACCAACTGATCACTGTTAAATATCAAACCACATAAAATAGAAAATAATTCAAACACGAAACAAAAGAAAAATGAGATAAATACGGGTTTTTCTCTATTTTTTACCATAAAACGTGCCTCCCGTCTAGTTTAAGATCTTCCATTATAAAACCACAATACAAATATCGATTCAATATTAAATCTCTCAGTTTTTATTTGCACAAATATTGGTAAAATATATTAAAAATATGGTAATGGTTATACCAATAACCTTGTTTATATTACCGAGCTTATTCAATTATTCTAGTTAATTTTGAAAAAAATCTTTTTGCATCTTATCTATTGAGATAGGTTTTAAGCTATTTAACATCACGTTACAACTGTTAAGAGCCGAGCAATTGCCACAGTAAATGTTGATAAGCGAAAACGTTAATAGTGCGTTTCCCGCAAACGCAGGCTGTCAACGCACTGACGACTGCCATGATTTTGCTAGTGTCTATGGACCGCGATGATCACTTAACATCATGGAACCCGCTTGTTCGTTTGCCTCCTATGATATAAAAAAGTATATGTAAATTATTACATAAATGATTTCTGTATAGTAAACACAAAAAAAAAATTACAATAGAGTTACAAATTTTATTGTAAATTTATACCGTATAAATAGAATCCCGTGGGGTGCGACACAGTTTTCGGATAATGCATGATAATTTTCTGGACAAAAGTTTTGCGAACAGTTGATTCTCTCTCTCTGTAATTTTCGTATTAAATTCTCAACTTTAGGAAATAAATATAAATTTTCTAAATAATCAGATCTTTATGATGAAGTTCCATTTATACCGTTTTCAAGGACTTACTTGTTCTTGAATAATTAGCACCACAAGTTATCACTAACTCAAATGCATAAAAAAAATCCAAACGACTGATTACTATTTTAAATAAGACTACAAATATAATATGAAGTGAGAGATATATTTCACATCCAATGCAAAAAGAAACAAAGCCATTTGTAAAGGTTTTTTTTTATATTTTATTCAAGGACAAAATATAATCAATAATGACGACATTATTTATTAAAAACTGTATTTATTAACAGCGCTACAGATCAATAAAAAAAATCTTAACCACATTAAAGCTTTGAATCGAATTGCTTATAATTTATTTCTAAAACGATCTTCCACTTTTTGATTAAATTTATAGGATACTAGCGATCCCGGTAGGCATTTTCCTGCATTGATAATTAAAAAAAACCTTGGAGTCAACAGTAACGCAGCATACCGTATCCAGTTGTGAATCTAAACCAATTTCGGATTCACTAGAAACAGGCACACAAAATGGGTCCAGTCGTTTAGGAGGAGATATACACACAGAAATTTATATATAAATAAATAGTTTTAAGATAGTCATTTTTATAGGCGAACTTTTTAAAATATAATTTTTGAAACTGTTTCTTAAAAACTTTGTTTTCAATTACATACATTTATCGGAAATGAATTATTTTAATTACCATGTTGACACAGATTTATTAATAGTTGTGCAAAGTTCCAAATTATAAATAGACTGTAGAACAAAGCAAAAATTTAATTTAAAAAATATCAAATCAATGTAATGTAAGTTTGATAAAGGATTAAAATACGAGATAAACGGTACCGTAATGTTATATTTATTCACTCAAGTTCATTTTCATCGCTGCTTCTAGATATTTCCGACTTAGTATTCCCGGTCCTTCTTGCATTTAGCATATCCTGTAGGTCAACCTTCTGCATTGTGACCCTCACTAAGTCTTTCAATATCTTCCTTATGTCATCATCGTTGGAAATCAAACTCTTTATTTTCTCCTTAGTGAAACCAAAGTCTCTCCTACCTCCAATCGGCGGTTGCATCATCAATTGCGGTTTGGTCTTCCTTTTCTTCCCTTTCTGTATTTGCGGTTGGACTGGAAGTTGCGGTTGTTGAGGGCGGGGCATTTGCGAGTTTCGTATCGGGAGATTTTCTACCGTTGCTTGTCTGGTGGCAAAACTTTGCTGGTTACTACATTGATTTTCGCAAGTAAGAGCGCAGCACATCCTCGGAAAGCGGCATTCTGGCTCTCTCGGTGCTGGCTCGAGACTTCTGGCCGCCAATGGCTGGGGTTGTGGCTCCTCCTTAGTTTTATGCTGACAGTCTTTGAAGTACAGGAGGTTTTCAATGCTCTCGTCTGACGATGAGATGATGTGTTTCTTTGGAATAACTATAACTATTTGTAATGTGGCGACAACCTATGAAAAAAAATTAGTATTTAATTAAAGATATTATAACAAAAGGCATTAATAGGGAATACTATTAATCTTCATAATTGGGAAGCAAATATGTAACCACAATCTTTTTAATATACTGACCAAGGATTAAAAACTAGAATAGAGTTTGATTCTATGTAGATTCTGGTGGAAATATCATAGTTTGATAAACTCTAACACTATTTGCTGTCAGATCATTAAAGTTGCCACACTTAAGTATGTTTTGTTGTATAAGGTTTTTATGTTATTTTGATTACTATAACTAGTCACTGGGTAGCTTCGCAGGTGCAAGTTCAATTTTCGTGCTCTTTAACCGATCGTCATGAAAATGAGAATATTTGCTATAATTCAATTATCTATTAGCATACTAACTAACGTTATAAATGTAAATTTTTGTTTGTTTGATTGTTACGCGTTCATAGCTCAACTAAATCATGAAAAATTGCATAAAGGCTGTCAGCTGTAGAAAAAAGACATACTGTACCCAGAATCAAGAAAAAAAAGTAATTTTCCCAAGAGATATATGAAATCTATATCTGCGCGAGAAAAATCGCTGGCATAAGCTAGTAAATATTAATAGCAACAAATAACAAGTACGTACGGAACTGAGGATACATGCAATATTAACATAAATTCCTTAACAAGTATAGATAATTGAACACTAACATAAAATTGAATCGTGCTAGTATATTCTATTTTAATAAACTTACAGCAATTAAATACGAATTACAAAATCTACCATAATTTAAGATTCAAAATTTAATATAGTAAAAACTTACGAAATGAAACCAATCCATACTTTCACATGCACTATTCAGTCAACCGGTACTTTGTCAATATTGCCATAACAGCGTCAATTATCAACGCAAAATACGTCGAATGTTTTTCGCTTATGTTTTTTAAACAATTTCGACCAGACGTAGGTTCGGTAGTAGTTTTAACTATATAATTTACTGTTTAAGAAAATGGTTATTCGCATAATTTAAATCACCTTTTTCATAACCGTTTGAATTTGATTTATCATATCACAAATCTTCTTTAAAAGGTTTATGTTATGGGGGCGTTTACAGGTAGATATACAATCAACGGACTTAAAATACATGTACACTCAGATCAGAAATTTATTCATTATCGATAACATAAATTTTTGTCCTTCATGGGATTTGAACCTGCAATAAGCAGCGCTCAAGCAGTGGCAAAACAAACGCTTGATAACAATGTCATCCGTGTACCCTAAGTTAAAGCTAAAATATAAAAAAACCTACTTTATCCTATCGCATTTAAATATGGACAAGAATAAAATAGTACAGGATTTTGGCAAAACCTCAAACCTCTTGGTTTTACTCATTTGTGTTATCAGAATCATGTGGGTTCTAACACATCTCTTCTTTTTGGCAGGATTTTATATTTTACTCACAATTTTGTGTTATTTGACTCTATATTTTGTAAAATTGAATTGTAATACGGTTCGGTCATTGTGCATAAGTGAAGTGAATGAAAAATAATACCACGGACCATGAATTCTGAGATGCCATAAAAACTCCCTGGAAAGTTCTAACAAGGGAGCCACCATCTTGTTGGAACATAGAAATAATCACACGACACTTATAATATTATTAACTGCTCCACCATGGCAATAATAATCTGGAAGATTGGTTGCCAAAAATAAGATAATAAAGTCATCTCTTTGAAAGGTATTTTAATATGATCCGCAAAATAATTAATTTCACTATAATGATGTTAAAATACACTACATGTTTGAGTATTGATGTATAAATAATTACTAAAGGAGCCTAAACACGTGAATTAACTTCTTGACAATGTATTAATTAGATTAAATGTGTATGTACTGTCGTGTACAACTGTGAAAAATTTTCTTGCTTTATCTAAATAATGGAATATTTTACTCGCACATATATAATTAAAAGTTTTGTATTTGTATAGATGAAAGATATTCTATGTCCTTTTCTGTGTCCCTGACAAAATGTATTCGAAATTCCAAAATGACCGATAGAGTACTAAAGGTCTGTAAGCATAATTATCTTAACGAGTGCTCATCCATTGTTTGAGATAATAGTCCTAAACAATTTAAACTTTCTTGGATGTAGATAACAGATATATATATTATTTACGTACAATTATTATTTATTAGACATTTATAAGCAGTAAAAATCTACGCAGATAGCATAAAATTAAAAAGAGAAATATCTTCCGTGTCATCAATAAATGGAATAGGGATATAGAATAGACTAGTTAGTTAGTTTATTTGTTAGCATAGTATTTTGATTAAGTACTTATTATACAGTTGTATCAATCATATCTTTTACAAATTTAATATGTAACATTACAATACTTAAGATTGTTTTTCGGGTTAATCTAGCACGAAACATTTTTATACCCATAAAAATAAACAAAAAAAATTAAAATAAATATTCATTTGGTAGAAATTGATTTTAGAAGCACAAAAATAATATATAGTTCCCCGCACTACGAAACAAACCTGGTGTGGCGGGAAAGAGTAAAAATAAATAAATTAAATAATACAAAAAAAAAAAACAGATAATTGAAAAATTAAACATTTTTATATTTTACATATTATTTGGAAATTACGAGTTATTTGCGGAGTTATTTTCGTTCATTTTTAGGCAGTTCGATGTGTTGCTTAATTTAAATAAATCAATGTTGCTCTTTTAATCATAATATTTCAATAGTATTTCAAGTCTCAGAAGCTATCACAGATTGAAAATTATGTGCAACCGAAACAAATAGACGATCATTACCGTAGCGTTAACAAATGGAATGGAGAATACATGTACTTTAATAACTTCAACATTAGTAACTTCATATATTATAGCTGTACGAAACCAGAGCAAACCACTAGTAGAACAGAGTAGAAGTGTATTATGTATGAACACTAATAACACGTGGCAACAACTTGTTTACGTGCTCAACAGAAATCCTATAAACACTGATATGATATTATAATGAAAACGATAACAGTTCATCTCCTCCATTCAAGTACCCACTTGAAATATGATATGCAAGCGAATAGTTCCCACGGCAGTTATTATGTACAAACACACGGGTGAACAGAAGCGTGTAGAACGTTTGATTGTAAAATTCGATTGAAATAGAACATGGTAATTTCATTCGACTTATTGACAACTTCCATACACCAGTATTCTCCAGAGTTTCATGCTTAGCAGTCTTTTGACTGCTCCTAATATATCTGCGTAGAACATAATTAGGTATAAACACGTATTACATCGCATGAAAAGCATTGAAACAACTTAAAAATAAATAAATGCCAGTTTAAGATTCTTGTAATAATATTGGAACGAAGTTCCTTATCGCGCGTTGTGAAAGGGGGCTAGACGGAAAAAATTCTTACGAAAAGTTGTCACGACACTTTTTGCTATAGTAAGCTATTGTAAGCTGTGCGGCGTCGCATGTTTCTCTCTCTGTCTCTCTCTCTCTTATAGAAAGCAAGCCAGATATTTTCATTTCTATTTCGCATTGAACAGTGCGGTGTCGCGACGATTATTTTTGTTGAGTGTATACAGGTTTTTTGTAAATAATAAAAAATAATAATAATAATGATCCCAAACATATGTTTCCTACTTCAGTTACCACAAGCCAATTATTACGAAAATTGAGCCTACTGATTAAGTTTATATAACATTATATTTGTTAATAATAAAAAAAAATAAAATTTTATTACAATTCCTTCACTAATTAATCGAAAGGAACTACGTTCCATCCGGGTGTCCCTTGACACCTCTCAAGTTTTTTTTTAACTTTGATTTGTATTAAACTCTCGACTATATTAGGAGCTCGAACATACAGCTACATTTAGAGCGGATAAAAAGATTGAAAAGTATTGTAGTTGATAAAATAGTGACGACTGGCGATGGATTGCAGATGATTAACACTGTTCTTGGAACGCACTGTGTTTATAATGAGACACTGTGCTGACACTAATTCTTAAGTTTAAACTAATTATTGGTTTGAATTCAAAAAATCAAAACAAACCACACAATACCTAGGCCGAATCGAAAATGAGTTCTTTAATTTATAAGCTAAAAGAAGACATAGAATGTATTGTGAAATATTTATTAACAATGTGAATTTTCAACGCAAGTGTACGCAAACGTGTTTACAATTTAGTAATGTTTCTTCACATCGCGAATTCCAAGTTAACATCGGGAGCATCCATCAAATTAGTAATATGGATTTTTAAAGAAAGATGTTGTAACAGAAAGGTTTTCTATAAATTTACATGATAAATTCACCTAATCTTATAACATGTTTATTTTAAAACGTTTTTAATATAACATTTATTTCGTTACAGAATAGGTTTTTCAGACCTTCTCAGGGCCTGTGAATAAAGGATATTTTAATTTGATTTGATTTAATTAGCTTGCATAATCCCATTTTAGAGTAATAATAATGTCTGCTGAATATTACGTGTGATCGCAGTAAGATAGATTGTACACTTAAATATTTTATATTAACAAAAACCCTAAGTAATCAATGTATTACTTTTATGTACCTATACAAATTTCATAAAAACCGCAATAGTTGCTTGAGGAGCCTGTCATCCGTCTGTTACAAGCGTTCACAGTTCGGCTCTTCTCGGTAATGCTCGGTTCATAATATGGGTTTAACTTGCATCGATACCTCGCCCCGCGTCACACGGCCTACTTACATTATCAAGTACGCTTCGATTAGCAAACCTACTTTCTGACCTACTCTTTGTAAAAATTACTCCACTTCTAAGAGTCGCGGCGTGAAGTGAAATAAATTATAACCCTACGCGATAAATAAGGTACGGAATACAAAAACATTTTAACAAATGTAACGGGTTAATTAACGCATTCACAAAAAAATTGTACTATGTTATAATATTTTATTCCCTCAACAGCCTGACTTTTTTCTTATAAGCTTTAACTCTATCTAATACATTATTATACAATGGTATATTAAACACATTATTGGCATACTTTTTTTCTTTCTTCTCTTTTAATTTCTGGCAGTAATCGTACCACCAAGGTAAAGGCATATAGAGCCCAGCTGGTTGCAATTCCATCTCGGAACAGAAATCTTTGTTAGGTATTCTCAGATCTTTCGCTATTTTCTGGCCTTTCTCTCTTACTTCTGGAGGTAGATAGGGCTCTGTTGTTTTCCTTCTCCTGAATCTTCGGAATTTCCGATTTCTAGATGCAATAATTGTTGACAAGAGTAGGACGAAGATAAATATCTAAAAGAATCAACATAATAGTAATCATCAAGCATCATTGGTAATATAATGTAAAGTATAATAAAATCGGTTCCTAATTTATGTCTATAATAAGAATATAAATCTAACATGACTGTACTTTTTACTTTTAGATTTTTGTGAAAAAAATTTTTGCAGGTATCTTGGAATAAGTGATGAAATACATTTCAATCATTTTTAGAAATGTCTGTGTGTCTATCTGTCTGTTTGTATAAACAAGCATCACTAATAAAGTATTATGTTCATGATAAAATGACTAAATCATTAAGCATATTCTCAAATTTTCTATCATTGCACCGCTCGTAATCGGCAAGGAATTCATCCTCACACATTGGAACCGAAATGGTTTCGGACGGTTCGGTTCCAGAGAGGTTTCCTTCCACGAACGACCCGACTGTACAATGAGCTTCCTGCTGAAGTGTTTCCTGAGGACTACAGTATGAAGTACTTCAAGGGGAAAATAAATAGGTTACATAGGGGTCAGCAACGCGCATGTGACTTTTCTGATGTTACAAGCGTCCATAGGCTGCGGTGACCCGCCCGCATGCTTTTTGCTTCCGACGTAGTATAAAAAAAAACATTTAATTTTGGTTTGATTAAAATCGGTTTGCTCTATCAAAAGTGATTGTAATTTTAATGACGAAGTAACTTAGGTACGGGCGAAAAGTAGGTAAGTATATGGACAGAACGTTGGCTGACAAAGTGGAGGAACGCTGTTCTGAAGTGATACGCTCACATACAATCGACAATTGATTTTTATTTATATAGTTATATAATATAATTAGATATTTAATTCGTTTAATAGTTAGGCTCAGTTTTACAATCTTATATTAAAATATTATTGGGAGTTTTTTCGGGATTGTGGTCTGTCGTGTAGTGGATTTTATATTTTATTTATAATCTTGTGTAAAATTTGAGGTGTTTTACGTAATACAAATCGTGTACAAGTGAATGGAAAATAATACCAAGACCCTGAGTTCTGAGATGCCAAAAAAACTCCCTGGAAAGTTCGAACAAAGGAGGCATTTACATAACACTTATTGCGTAAAATATGTGTAAAACAAATTATTTACATAACACTTATTGTGTAAAATATGTTCTAAATTCCAATAACACAAAACATTGACAGTGGAAAATGCTTCTATTGAACCAAAAAAAGAAGAGGACGCGAAAAGAAGAAGTATTAAGTGTTTTATCAAAGCATTATTCTTCAAAGGATTTTTGGCACATCACACGAGAAAAACAGAAGTATAAATTTAAAAAAACGTTTGATGTGTATATTGATTTGAATTTGGAATCCAATTCTGCAGACGTCGTCTTAACTTACTTTATTTTTATAAACAATTTAACAAACCTTTATAAAATTCCTTCTAAACATATTAAAAAGTTGTTTCAAACGATTACCTCTTTTCTATGTTCGTTAACAAGTAAAAATGTGTTATCGGTAATTAATTAGTATTAGGAATTAGAGATTAATGTTCATTATATTAGCTAAGAGAAACATTGATGGATTTCTAAAAACAACAATTAACATACAGCATATAAAAATTAAATTAATGTTTGTTTTTTTGTTCAAAAATCGTAAGTAGCTTCACTTCTACATGGTAACCCATTTCGCCATGTTTTTTCTGTACTTTATTTACGTATGCCTCCTATCAGAAACATAGATGCAATCTCGTATAGTAACTTATTTGCTGTAAGCCATGTTGAACACTTTCTGTGCGTCGAATGTTGTGTAATTTTAAAACAATGCTTTCTTTTCCTTCCACGGTCAAATAATACTTATTTTCATACAGGAATTATCTAAGCTTTTAAAGTTATGTTCTGATTAAACTCAAAATTCTAACGAACATTTTCTATTGTCTGTTTAGCTAACTTCAACATAGGCGGCAAACGAACAGGTAGGTCACCTGATGATAAGTGATCACCGCCGTCTATAGACAGTAGCAACACCAAGGGAGTCGCGTCGAGAGGAGGGGAGGTGGACCTCCGGCGCTCTCATTGACCGAACGAAACGCAACAACGCAATCAATGTTACTTCACGTCAGTTTTCTGTGGGAGGGTGGAACTACCCCGAGTGACCCGACCCATTCATGCTGAAACCAGTTATTATTGTATTTTATGTTAGCTATTGCTTCAGTGTGGTTTTACCACCTAATAAAATTAATATTCGTCGTTAATCGATTAAAGTAGTAGCCTCACTTATTAGTTGTTTCGTAACGTTTACTTGTTAGCGCGCTGTAATAACCATTGTCACTGTCAATAAAAGTAACGGATAACAGTAGAAAAACAAACAATTATATTATATGCTTCAAACTTACTTCAAGAGCTACTACCATTTTTACTCGAATCTTAATGTAAATTTCTTAATTAAGGTTTCTCGACTCTTCATATTAAAAAGATTCTGTTAATTTTATTTTGAGCTCTCTTGTCACTTGGTTCATTTATTGAATTTTGTAATGGTCATCTCTAAGCTTTCTCTTTACCAGGCCTAGTACAATATTTATGATGCTGAAACAATGGCCGCAGAAACTGTTCACAACTTAGTTCATTTTTATAGTAATGCAAACCATTATTAAAATGAGACTCGAGGCATTGATTCAAAAAGCTACTGTGGACTTTTGTTAACATAACAATTCATCATTTTTATTAAACAATGCTTCTTGCTGTCAGTGTTTACGCGTCTCGGTTAAAAATGCTTCATAGATTTGATTTATTAGCTCGTTTGGTGGCATTTAAAATATAATATTACATTGATGATTAAAATATTATTTACAAACCAAAAATTGAATCTTTTAGTGTAATTTACGAGTACAATTTTACAAGTTATTCTTTCCATTTTTTAAAGGTTTTTGGTAGTGGAAAAACTAATGGGTGCGCGTCACCGATTACCTCGACATCCTCATGACGTACTGCCTTACTAGCGACACGTAGTATAGCCACAGTACACATAACAGACAGTTTGGAAACTCCCTATAAACGCTCGCTCCGGCACACTCACACATACATGAGCATTGACATGACCTCTAAGCGGACTTCGCGGTTCTGTCCATAGAATTCCCTTCAAAGCCTCTCATCAATGCGCGCGTTTTCGAGTGTGTGTTCGTAGTTTCCGTACTGTGTCTCATATTTATACTGTGGTATAGCGGCCTGTGTAGATATAATATTGATATTTTGTACTGAGCTTGTGCAGCCCATCATGTTTGATTAACTATTAAATTTTATAGAAATGTATTATATATAATTATTGCTCCAAGTATAATAGTCAATATATATGAAAACCAGCCTAATGTTAATAATTTCACTTTACAAATCATTCAGTTTAAATAACTATAGGTAAATAAATACAATTATTTGTTTTGAGTTTTCACTTCTATTGGCAGTCCTTATTCTACTGGTTCGACTCTTTTTAACTTAAATGGTTTAGCATTTGGCCATTCATTTTATGTTTTAAGACTTTGTGACGCTAAATTCTAACACTCTGAAACCTTGATTTTCAAAACATATTACCGATTTACCGGACCGTAAGTTTAAGCGTCATGTCCAATGGGTTTTGGTGTTAAAAGGCTATTATATATTAATATGTAAATGACGGTGATATTTGGAACTGAGTCCTCTCTATGCATCCACTAAAAACTATTGTAACCTGAAATGTATTTATTGTAAATACATGCACGTTATAAGGATAACCCCAAACAATTTTCTTTGCCGGTTTTTTCACTAATTGTCTTGTTTTCCGAACCGGTAGTAGTTTTAACATTCTTAAGCGCCTTTATAAGACCTAAATTGAATAAAGTATTTTTGATTTGTTTCGGTTCAGTTTATCCTTTATACGAATGACACATAAAACAAAAGTAAGCCAAATAGTTAAACAAAATTTAATTACTGAATCGATTGACAACACCTTTCTTATAAAGATTTATTTTTTCTAATACATTTCTAAAATAAGGATTTATAGTGCTCGTAGTGGTGACCCAAGCCCGTGAGGGTCTGTATATCGCTAACCATTGACAGAAGAAATACCACCACGGCAACGGCGCCCAAGGGTATGGCAGCGTGGACATCTTCTGCCTGCATATATCTTTCGAAGGTAATTCTAAGCAGTATTTACCCTCGTCGCACTCCTGTACAAGATCCGTAAAGAATGGTGTAAAATGTTGTATCACCGGACCCTGATCTCTGTGGTAACATTGCATTGGTGCTACGAGTATTATTATGAGGTATACGATCATCTGTAAAACAACAAAATACCAAACAGATTGACGGAATAAATTTTCTACGCCATACACATATCAGAACTGTACCTTTGTTTTGAGTATAATAAGTAAGAGTAACTGTTGATTATCATATACTAGCTACCCTTTCTAACTTACCATGGGCTAACTAATGAATAACATGAGACTAAATTTTCCTTATAGTTTGACCAGAGGAGTCCTATCGGTCGATCAACAATGCTTTTTAAATTACCAATATATATCTAAGTATTCTTTTTTATATCACAGGAGGCAAACGAGTGGGTCACATGATTTTGAGTGATCGCCCGCAGTTCAAATTTGAGCATCCCTAATTACTTAGGATCTTACGATCATATACATACACATAATAAGAATGTAATATAATGTGTGTCTATACTTTTTAGGTTTTAATGATTATTACAAATGTCTGTCTGTTGTTTGTTTGTACACGCGTCACCGCTAGAGACAAAACCTCACATCATTATATTTTCGTGTAACATTAAGTCTTTATTTCATTGAAATCGGTTTGCTGTATCAAAAGTTTTTGTAATTTTAAATGGCGACGCGACTTAAGTACGAGAGAATAATAAATGAACTTAATACGTTCTGATGACTTTATTAATCACGGTTTTATACATAAAGTTCCACGCGGACGATGTCGCGGGTACAGTTAGTCAATATTAGATAATTACAGCTACCATTGAATTCAGTTGCCACAATAATAATTATAACAACTCTTACCATTTGAACTTAACACCTTCTGATATAACCAGGAAATTATATTGTACATAGATAGACAGATAGATTGTGGGTCGTAAATCAAAAATATGACATGTTCATATAAACATGATTTTTATTATCAATCGCGTTATTGACATTCCGTAAGCTAAACTTAAAAAAAATCCTAAATCAAAGAGAAAATGTATGCGCCCTATTAAAATAGAACTCTATTTTTATCTTTTGTGATACGCCATTTCTGTGTACGGTACATGATTTATTTTTATTCATATGAATAAAACGATACCAATAAAAATGTAAAAAATGTCGTATATATTTTTTTATTTTACAAAATACATTGGCTTCGATTTTCTTATTACTTTACTACCTTTTTTATATCATAGGAGGCAAACTAATAGGTGGGTCATCTGATGTTGAGTGAACACCACCGTCCATAGACACTAGCAACACCAGAAGAGTCGCAAGTGCGTTGCCAGCCTGTGTTGGTGGGGAAGGGGGAAGAGGATGAGATTGAAGCGAGAGGGAGGGAGCTGGGCCTCCGGCACTCTCACTGACCGAACGAAACACAGTAATGCAAGCACTGTTACTTCACATCGGTGTTTCTGTGGGTCGGGAGGTTGTACTGGGGGCGAGCCAACCCATTCATGCAGAACCCAGTAATAACTTCAGCATTGCTAGAGCACTAGTGGTAGACCACTACTAATGGTAAGAAGCACAGTGCAATAAATTAATATTACAATTGTATTTTTATTTAAACAGACATTAAGGACTAAAGAAAGGGTTTGATAAAAAAAATACAAAAAATAACACATATATAGTTCACATGCGTGAAAGTGAAATTTACAAAAAATGATACCAAGTATAAATTAGTACAATATACAATGATGACCTCGCGAATATAAGAAGTACTGTGTAAGGTATGTCATTATTAAGAATATATTAACATGTAGGTAGTAA
>JACEII010000055.1:3535568-3581707 GCA_014332785.1 Antheraea mylitta | reverse complement strand
AGTTATTTATAAGAATAATAACCCATCCGTAATCTCGGAATACGTCATACTGTATAATGTATTTTTTCTCATGCACACACGTTAAATCCTATAGATGCATGCATATATTTTTCTCTTATTATCGCTTTTTCATTTCATGTGATTTCAAATCACAACGGGACTAAAGAAATTTTTCTTCAAAAACTAAAAATATTACATTTTATTTACACATTTTTAATTTAACGCTAACTTAATCTTCATCTTTATATAAGTTCCATACATAAAACAAATCTCGTTAATTGTTACCTTTATTTCCAGTGTATACCCATCACAGCACCGAATACGACCTTAACTATGTCCTGTACCCTTGATCGTAACTATAATATATATCGAACTCCAAACTTTAGAGACCTGTTGCCCCTAACTATCCAAAATCTCTAAAATCAACGAATCAACTACTATGAAAGTCTTATTATTATAAAAGATTTAAAGTCATTGTGAAGCGCTTAACGCAACACAGACTTTTATCTGAGTACCACTCTACCCATCCTAGAAAAATTAACCCCAAACATGTATCCAAGGTACATATGAATAGTAATATAAAGGATAATTAACAGGATAAGGAACGGGGTATAAATAAACAGGATGCGTCAGGTTCTGTTTCTTCAAAGTACAGTATAATTTCTTCGAGAGTTCTTCCACTGTTTCACTAATTGTATTCATGCAGCAAAATCCAATAACTATAGATGATATAAATATCCATTTAGTTTTCTCGTTCATATTCTGTGGAAATAAAATAAAATATATATCGGGGGAACTACTGACCTGTGAAACCACGCTATTGACTATATTGGGGAGCCACTATTGACCTGCGATACCATGCTATTGACTATATCGGAGTTGTTACTAATGACCTCAAACGCTATTGGCTGGAATTATCGGCTGTTCATTATTTACCCCGATGTGAGACACCATCCGTGTTATTACAAAAAAGTTAAACGCTTGCTTTAAAAAGGTTACGTTTTAGATGGACCGCGCTCGCGGTATGTTTCGCCATCTTGCTTATCTGTTGTCTCGCTTTGGTTACACTTACCAAAAAAGGATAACGCAAACTTAACTCGGGCGAGCTCGGTGCATTTCGTACGAAACCTTTTTTAAACCAAGTATTTAACTTTTTTGTAATAACACCGCATTGGTTGAAGGTATCTGCTGTTTATGTATCTTGATGCCTTAAAAGGCGACCGAATAATAGGCGGGTAGCTTAGTCAGTTCGAGAAAAAAAAAGATGTTAGGCATAATCGCTCAGACAGTTGAGCTAGTCACATTTACGGTTAGTTTTTCGTAAGTATAGTCAGTGTTGTGTTTCTGTATCAATTAACGTTTTATTCGATTGATCGATCAAATCATAACCATGGCGTCACTATGGATGACGAAATACTTTCTACATGGACGCCATTTTATCGCTGCCCCAATGTATATTTATAAATTATTTACTGATGTATGATTACTACGATGTAATAGTGCTAGGGCTTTTTCTAAACCCACGTAACTATCATCTACCACCCTGAAATCGATAGTCTGTGATTCATAAATGCGTTCTGCTTTATTTGAGAGCCAGTCCTACTTTAAATTTAGCATGTCACCATCTCAAAGCACATGGCCATTTAACATCGGATAAGATTGTGGCTAAACGATAAAGTCTACAAAGAATAAAAAAATACAAAATAACACTTCTGTTTTTCTAATAAAATAAGAAGGACTTACAGTCATCAAATTAACCAAAACAAATAATGACACTAGCGAGCCTGGTAGACATTGTCCCGCCCTGGTATATAAAAAAATATTAACAAATTATATACTAAAACCTTCCTCATGAATCACTATATCTATTACTATAACCACTGCTGAAAACCACATGAAAATCATTTCAGTAGTTTTTAAGTTTAGCGCGAACAGAGAAACAGATGCGGTAGGTGACTTGGTATTATGCTATCTAATGATTTATTAATTTTTTTACTTGTAGGTAATTAAATTTTGAACACTTTAACTTCTGTTTGGTATTTTTTTAAATTTAAAACACAGTTCCAGAATAATAGAGCAAAAACATAGCTCATCAACAAAATTAAAAATATATAATATGACCTACCGGACTCCTTAACGCTTTTAGAAAAATAATATAATATTATGAGCAGACATCGTTATTTTATCCACAAGCTGCGGAACGCCGAATGCAATTACACGTAAAATTCAATAATTCGTAATCATAATTCAATTTCCAGAATATTCCATTAGGCTGTGAAAAATAAATGAATTCGATAAGCAATGGCGCTTTTAGTATCAATTTATTTTTAATGCGATCCTATAATAATAAGCAACGTACATTTACTTATCTATATATCAATTGCCGAATTTATGGAAGTGCATCACTTTGGAAGTGTTACACCCATTTTATCTAATTCTTTTTCTCGTGCTTCTTAACTAGTCTATATATTGAGATTTTTTTCAATTGTGTTGGTTTCACAAAGCTCATTTGGAATTGGAAATATAAAGGAAGAGAGATGTAATCCCAATTTGATACGATTCAATTACTCGCTTCACTCCCTTGACATGTTGCATGAGCATAATATAAAAGTCATGAAGATTTGTTTTTCATGATTTAGATACAAGTCAGAGAGGCGTAGTAATTTTAAAGTCCGTTATATGACTTATGATTTGCAGCCACTTGTTTGATATACTTATCGAACGATTTGATAGCAGACTCCTTTTCCATCAAGCCCAGAAGATCGAATGGACATATACGAAGATTATCACAAAGCATTATGTACCCTGATATCTTCGTGCTAAGCCTGGGGCATTCTTGAAGCAAATATTCAAAGTTTTACACAGATGTGTTATCGCAGGGGCAGGTGTTATCTATACTAATATTATAAAGAGGTAAAGTTTGTGAATTTGTGAGGTTGTAGGGGGTAATCTCGAGAACTATTGGTCTGATCTGAAACATTTGATAAGTGTTATATAGCTCATGTATCGAGGAAGATTACAGACTATATATCATCACGCTAAGATGCGAAGGAGCGGAGCACCAATTAAGAATATTTCAAAATTGAAGTTTTTTCCACTTGAGAGCTTCCGCTGTGTGTTAGCGTTATCCCAAAGTAACTATACCATGCCAACGAAGTCGCGTGCAGAAGTTAGTCGTCAACAATCTTAAAGCGATTAAGATATTGCTTACAATACGCATGTTCAGTTGATATTAGTGTCATATGGAATGAAAATCCAATACATGCACGTAATTTTGTAATATCTTCCAAGATAGATTAGAGATTGGAAAGTATGCATATAAGAGATTGATAAACTCCAACAGCCTTTATATTGTCACAACTGTAGTGTATTCATAATGAAAGTTTATATTATGTCCATTTTACTACAACTCGATACTCGATGACGCTGCATATCAATTTTGAACCGTTCAACCTATCGTCATGAAAGTTGTTATGTGTTTGTGAACGCGGATAATAAAAAAAAAATAATTTACATCAGATTTTACACAATGACTGCTAATGTAGGATTTTTAATAGAAATACTTCAACGGGTCCCACTTCTTTACAGTATATTATAAATTATTATAAACGCGAGAATGAGTTTGTACGTACGTTACGCTTTCATTCCTAAATTACTGTTTACTATACTAACTACTATTTGTCTTAATAGCAATTTATTATTCCCGAAGAAGAAGACAAGAAAAACCAAAGAAGTATTATTCCCGAGGCATGGATCAAATCTTCATAAAAGCATTAAACCGCGAGAAAAGCTAGTTTTATTAAATATAGTAGTTGAGTTGTAACTCAATTATATATGATCGAAAATAATAATAGCCACAAATGCGTGCGAAGCTGCAGTATTATAATATTATAATTTTAAATGTTAAAAGTACTAAGTTTATTTTCGCTTTTTGACAGTATAATAAAATATATGATCATTACATAGTATGAAACAAAGTCCTCTGCCACGTCGGTCTGTCTGTTTGTTCGCGATAAGCATAAAAAATACTCAACGCATTTTCATGACGGCTTCACCAGTAGATACAGTGATTCTCGAGGAAGGCTCAGGTGTATAATTTATCTATACCTTTTTAATTATCAGAGCAAAATAACGTCCACCGGGCCCACTAGAAATAATATAATCTAATTGTTCAAGCATTATATTTTTTACCTTATATACAGATCTTATGGTACAATATAATACATCAGCTATACTTAGTTTGAAAAATTGGCAGTATGGATTAATACCTTCGACTGTCTTATTGGACGAATATTATTACTACTAAACTTTCTGAATAACAACACAAAATAAACTTTAGAAATGTTTGCGATATAAACGTAACACGTAGAATTAGAAATCGGAAACAAAAGTAACGTAGAATAAACTTTTTGAATAGGAATACAAAATAAACCATGAAAATATTTTTGATAGATTGTTATCGCTTTACCATGGCAACGCGTATAATACTGACATTAACCTGGAGACTAGCTTTGGGACAGATTGGACCCAGCACACTTTTTTAAAAATTTTTAAATTTCCCGCCATCGGCAAAGACATTTAGTACATGTACCATATGAGTCTATAAATCTATGGTCACAATAATATATTTAATTATATTCAGATTATATATGGTTTTTATATTATCATGTATTTGATATTATTTTCATAAAAATTATATCTAATTTAAAATATATTTCGTTTTTTTTTTTGTTATGATCGATAAAATATTGTATATTTTCTTGAAATAAGTTTTATATAAAATAAGGAGAAAGAATATAAGTAAAGTTAATTGGCTGAAAACTATTGTTATCATATTCATTTGTCTAAATTATTCAATATTTAATTTGATATATTCATATTGTAGTAGTTTAATGTATATTTAGTTCAGTATTTAATGTAAAATATTTTTTCTAACCTAAAAGTATAAATACAATAGCTAAGTTGGACATTTCGTGGTTTAGTACAAAAAATAGTTTTTAAAAATTAAATAATAATGTAATAATACATTTTGCATAATAATTGGAATTATACATTACATCATTTATAATTATTCAAATCTTGTAATAAATCCAGTATTTTTTTAAACCTTATACTGCCAAACTGTTTGCTAACCTTTGCATCATAAGGTCTATTTTCGTTTGTATGGCGCTTAAATCTTTATGGTTTTTCACTAATACAGGTGTTAACACGCAGCGGAAGCTTTCAAAATAGCCCGATTTTGAGACATTCTTCATTAGTGCTCAGCTCCTTTTGGTTTTAACGTGATGATATGTAGCCTATAGCCATCCTCGATAAATGAGCTATCTAACACTAAAATAAACTTTTAAATCGGTTCTATAGTTCTTGAGATTATCGCGTTCAACCAAACAAACAAACAAACTCTTCAGCCTTATATATTAAAGTATAGATAATATATCACAAATCAAAAACTGGGAACAAAACTAACGTACAATAAACTTTTTGAGAAGTTTTTGGCGGGATTTCAGTCTGTCATGCAGTGGATTTTATATTTTATTCATAACCTTGTTACTTGATTCTATATTGTGTTAAATTGGTGGCGTTTTATGTAATATGGTTTGTTTATTGTGCATAAGTGAAATAAATGAAAAATAATACCACGTAGCATTATTTCTGTGGTCTTGAAAATTAAGATGATAAAAATTTACGAAATATTATATAAAGGATTAGGCGCTTATACCTTTTCATTAACTTGGACATAAAAGAAAACTGGCTTAAAAATTTATAATAACAATCTATATTGACAACTTCAAAATTGGCAGTATGGATTAATTCCTTCGCCTGTCTTATTAGATGAATATTATTAATACTAAACTTTTTGAATAACAACACAACATAAACTTTGGAAATGTTTGCGATATAAGCGTACCACTAATAATCAAAAATTGGAAACAAAACTAACGTAGAATAACCTTTTTGAATAGGAACACAAAGTAAACTCTGAAAATATTTGCGAGAGATATATAATAATATTTATTACCTTGGCAACGCGTATAATACTGACGGTTACACGAAGCGGAAGCTCTCAAAATAGACCGATTTTGAGACATTATTCATTAGTACTCCGCTCGTATTGGTTTTAACGTGATGATATGTAGCCTATAGCCATTTACTAATAATGATTTTTTGATTGATTGATGATTCAAAACCACTTACATCATAAAGGGTGCCATATAAATATTCTGCAACATATCTACTTGATACAGTGAGTGTGAATAAATATATCTTACCAATTTTCTCCACAAAATTTTTATAGCAACATACTCATAAAATTGAAAACGTGAATAATAAAAACCATTGTGTTCGTATAAACATAAGTATTATTTTGGTAATAAACCGTATACAGTGTAACAAAGTTATGCAAACGTTCATAGAATTTTACATTTATGCAGAAAAATATCCAATAGAAAAAAAGTATATAACAAATCATAAGAAAATCTTTTTACTACAAACAGACCTTTCCTTTTTAAATCGTATCATTAGTTGAAATGGTAAAACGAGACAAGTATTATTTTCGTTGTCTACATAATTATTGAACAAAAATACATTTACAATTATGTTTAAGGAATGGAAATCACAACATGATCTTTGAACACATTATTTTGATTATCCAAATAAATTGCACAATTAATTGACACAAATCAATATTTTTTCAGTCATTGTTATTTTTTTTATTTCGTCCTTACAAAAAAAATCATTTCCTCTTATATATTCCTTTCTTTCATATTTCTTACCATAATATGTTATATGCTATAAAAATATATAATGTAATTAATTTACTTTTAAAATATGTATATCCCAACGTGCTGACGAATGAAATCCTTTACAACCTATAACCTATTCCATTATCAGAGTATAATATCATTTGAAATGAAATAAAATAATTGTATACATTTGTACTTACACTGTACTTACACTGTACACACACTAAATAAGATAATAAGCTTCCGCGCTGTTTATGCATGCAGAGCAGAAAATTATTCACGATAGTAAATCAAATTCAACCGTATGAAGGCTGTGTATAGCGGGAGATCAGTGCCCATTGAAAAAAAAATACAGATCATTTTACGCAAATCGCGCATACTCTGCGCGCGTCTTCCCGCGCTTTTGTTATGCGCCATTTTCAAATTGTAAAACGTTTTATTTTTTACACATTTAAATTTTTTAAATGATTATAATACCAAATTGTTAATTATATGAAATTTAATGTAATTTAGTGATGTGATTACATATTTTAACAATTATAAATTGTGAAAAAAATGGGATATAGAGATAATGTCAGTGAAAGCGTTCCGTCTAAGTTTATTAGAATAATCTGTCGTAAATTATATGGCCTGGAGACAGTATATGCGGGTCTTATGGTTTTTATTGTGCCATCTGTATTATGTGAATCTGGCAAGTATAACTTTAATCAATTTATGTTTTAGTTTTATTGTACAATTTTATTAATTTGGCAACAAGTCTGGCTAGTGAACTGTCATATTAGTTGAATCTATATTAATAGTCGGATAATTATCGCACTAGTCGACTTACAATGCTATCAGTTCCGAAATATTTACTTGACGAGTAGAGTCTATACTCTACGTAGTACTTAGTACTTTGTAGTCAATGATAAGCGGGATTCCTTGATAAGCTCAAAATTGTTCTCTTAAAATATATTTTAACTGAATATAAGGGCATTCTAGGGTTTTTATGCACATTCTGTTAAAGTATATACCTTATGAGAAAACGTCGTAATGTTGACCGAAATTCCCATTATAATAAGTTCCTGCATTTCAAACATGAACCTGGATAAAAATATTTCAATACTGTTTATACGTATTCATAGGTTTCAAAAAATTCAATAAAATTATAATTTATATAATCTATTTCAGCGTTTAATATTATAAAAAAAGTGGAAACAAAAATTAAGAAGTTAGATTATGTACATATAGCATTTAAATAGTTATATAGATCAGTGCCGCAAGTTAAAATGTGGGGTAACACAGATAACGAAAAGAAGCAATACCACTATCACAGATTAGTAATCAAATGTGATTATGACATTTAGCTTATTCTACCCCTATGATTGTTTTCTGCGTTTATAGGAAACTAATAAAAACTGTACATTTTATCGTTATTCCGTTATGATTATTGTTATAATTTATAATATAATATTTTCTATGATTTAAATAATTTAATTGTTACTAGTGTGTTAATGGAAACTTCGTCAGTTACATAATGCTTTCATTTTTATCTGCAGATAGAATTATTATAGCATCGCATTATTTAATTAAATAGTATATAATCTACGATTTTCCTAAGAAAAGGTTAAAAAATTATTCGTGAAATACTGAATTTTATAGCACAAAAATTTAGAATAATTACTCTTTTAAATAGTGTTTTGATGAAATTATAACGCAGTAATAATGAATAAATCTATCTATCTATACTATAATAAAACTGTAACAAGTCGAAATCTGTACATTAAATAATTTTTGAAAATTTTAATCAGGGTAGACTATGTTATCGACATAGAAGCCAAAAATAATCTTTTTACAATTTTTGTCTGTCTGTCTGTCTGTCTTTCTGTCTGTCTGTCTATCTGTCCCTATGAACACGCATCACTCTGAAACTACTGAAACATTCTTGACGAAACTTGACATAGTGATAACTAATATTACGAGATTACATTAAATATACTTTTTGTCCCATAAGACACAAGGGGTTCTCCAGGATAACGAAAAACAAAAATTTGTAGTTAACGTAACAAGACTTTTTTTCGACACCTTAGTACAAGAGCCAGCAACAATAAAAGAACAAGAATTTTAGAATACCTGGTTCTTTAATATATCAATATATCTTTTTTTGTATCATAGGAGGCAAACAAACAGGTGGGTCACGTGATTTTAATTGACCACCACTCTCTATAGACTCTAGCAACACCAGGGGTGTCGTAAGTGCGTTGCTAACTTGTATATGGGGAGGGTAAGGGAAGGCAAAGGAGGAAAGGAGAAGAGAGGTGGGCCTCCGGCGCTCTCACTGACCAAACGAAACACTACAATGCAAGCACTGTTATTTCACGTCGGTTTTATGTGAGAGGGTGGTATTAGCCCGAAAGGACACTTGGTAGCCGGTTAATGTTGTATTTTCAATGCGCATTTTGTTTTATGAATAGGTTTAGAATTATTTTTTTTTCAGTAACTTTTAAACGCAATTAAATACATGAATTTATTATAGTCAAACACATTTCTTTATAAACAATCATATATAAATCCGCTGATATATTTTATAAATAAAAATAATAAATTTCAAACCAATTATTTTTTTCCATAGCAAAGAACAAATTTCATTTTATTATTATTTTAAACATTATTGATATTAAGATTTCACCATATACCAACATATAACAACGATAAACGTAAACGTATGACTTGGGATTGACGCCATCTTAAGTATATGCGTCGTCGACCATCAGGCTATACGAAACCGAAATACCTTGGGCCGGTGAGGTGAAATATTTCGGCGTCACTTTAGATAAACACCTAATTCGATTCACACACAGATACA
Organism: Antheraea mylitta; assembly: GCA_014332785.1. Taxonomy (NCBI): domain Eukaryota; kingdom Metazoa; phylum Arthropoda; class Insecta; order Lepidoptera; family Saturniidae; genus Antheraea; species Antheraea mylitta. The sequence continues at coordinate 3,572,119 of JACEII010000055.1, read as the reverse complement.
GTGCGAAACAAAGCCGCTATGGTCTTGGGTTGTCTCTATCATTTGCTTTGTCATAAGAGTAAAATGTCCCCCAGACATAAACTCACTTTATATAAAACTTGCATCCGTCCGATTATGACGTACAGTTGTTCAGTCTATGCACATGCGCAAAATCGTATTCAAAAGTTGCAGATTCTTCAGAACCGCGCCCTACGTAAAATTATCGGTGCCCCTCGGTACGTCTGGAATAAGAATCGCCACAGGGACCTGGAGATGCCTTCTGTAGTAGTTATTTCGAAAAAACCGCGAATCAGCCCGTTAGTGGTATCCGCCGCGAACTATGAACCCGTACCCAACGCTGCGCAGTATAAAAGACGACCGCGACACATTTTTACCTTCCCTCCTAATTCAATCATGTCAGCGAAAGATCAGTACCAGCCTGTCTCTTCAAACAGAGCGTATTCACGCTCACGTCCGCAAAATCACAGATCACGCCACCGTGGTCTGGGTGTAAATTTCGCTCCCGCACACCAGATTAGGCCCCGCTCGGCAACGGCTCGAGCCTAGGTCCGTTCCCTTGGGGGGAGAGGCCTTGAGTATGCTTCTCACGCGATACAGTGACACAAAACTTTACATCACTGCTACAACATCACACACATAACCTATACACACGTGCACGCCTACACGATTACACGCTGTTTTTCTTTAAACGGCAAAGAGTTCTACCCTTATTTTTTCCTATCCTATCCTATCCTATCCTATATAGTTTAGAAAAAAATTTCCGACACAAAATACATACAGGAGTTGTTGAGGCAGGCAAGCTTGGTACGCATGCGATTTTTGCACAAAACAGGCGACAGCCCAAGCCGAGGTGTGCCGTGTACCCTTGAGTTGGTTGCCCAAACATCCCAAGTTGGTTGAGTACCTTCAGCGCTCGCCTCAATAGTTCGGTGAAGCTTTAAAGACCTTTCCAGGTCAACAGCGTATACATTTCGAAAAAAAAAATGCGTGGATAACATACGCTGCCACAATTATCGCTATCTTTATCGTGCAGCCAGTACTGCACTAAACTATACCTATATTCTATACACATATTATTTTTATAGCGATAAATCAATCTAAATATTGAGTTAATAACTGAATTTGTGTGAAAGATGAAATTTGTACTTATTTATATCTAAATATAGTAATAATAAAATTACTGCTATTCTAACATGGCTTAAGATTACTTTTATTTTTATATCCAAAAAATAGCATCAATCACATTATTGTCAATAACAAAAATGTCTTTCAATAATAATTCCATTAATAACGTTTCAAAATTAGTGATAAAAAACATACTAAGATTATTTAAAAATCAATATTTTTGTTTGTAAAGGTACGATATAACGCAAATAAATGCAACTCTTACCGGCAGCCAGGTAGCCCGTTGTTCGTATGAATATAATATATAAAACTGGCTTGATTGATTCTTTCCGCTATGGCCTCTGCCTACGTAGGTAATTTCGCCAATATCAAGTGTGACAAATACTCGTTATAAATTTAATGCCAAATATTTAGTGTAACAACGTAGAATAATCTACAATAGAAACATATCAACATGGATAAATTACTAAAAGGTACTATGTTGTGATTGGTACAAAGATTATTTATAAAAATATGTTATAAATATATTTAAAATACGTTTTCAAAACAGTTTATAACTCTTAAACAATAGTTTTAAGCAAGTGACAGTTGACGCTTCGGCGCGATGTTTGACGCCTCGATACGTTGTTCATATATTTTTCTTTAAAACAATGGAGTATAAAAAGGTTTTAATACAAGTTGAAGATAGTTATGAGAAAGTAAGTGGTAGAGATGTTTATTTAGTTTTATGTAGGTTAGTTTTTATCTTAATTGATCCTGGTAGATGATTTTTATTGTCTCGAAATGACTACGTTATTGACCGATTAAGGTCTTATTAGCTTCACTGGAATACAAACAACGGAGTGGTAGATGATGCTACGAACGGGTACTAGGCTTATTTAAAAAAAAAATCACATGTAATCTGGTAATGTTTCAGTTAATCCGTGGATAGTTTGGATTCACAATTGGAAACGGTAGTTGTGGCTGCAATCGGGTATCAGTTTTATTCAATTTTTTCAAGTTTAAAAATACAATTGAAACCAGTGATAACCAATTTGGTGCAGACGAAGTTGCAGGGGTCAGCTAGTTATATATAAAATAATAAATTAAATATATACTATTATTTGTGTGAATATTGTTTAGTGATTATTTTTTTAATAAATAGCAACAGGTCTTGGTACCTCCATGTGGTGCACGAATGCCCTCGAAAATTAGGAGAAATCTATATATAAGGTGACAAAGAGAAATAGTTTATTATCTAGTTCAGTTTTTCTCACCTCCAAAAGATTAGTATGGCAAGGGTATAAGATATAATGAAAAGAGATGAAAGTATTTTGTGTTATGACTAGAAGAGTCTGAAGAGTGTCATATTTAAAATAAAACTAATACTTATTGGAGCATAAGGCCTATTTAAAACGTGTGAATATTAAATTGATAAAAAAAGAATTAAAAAGGTAAACATAATATGCTAAACCCTATAGAGGCAGGATAAGAGAAAGGAGGGCAAGATTATTATGAAATGTTGCAAAGAATATATATTTAAAAAGATGTAAAAAAGCTTGTCGAATGACGGAATCAAACCATTTCACATGAACCAACGGTGCAATGAGACGTTTCAAGTAATCGATCCACCATTAACTTTGTTATGTAATGTTTCCGATCCGAATGCTACAGTAACCGTTATTTTAAATCGAATATTAACTTTACACTTCGTTACATTTTAATTATTGTAACACTAATTTCTCTATACTACAGTATATAATCATTATTAACAACAATAACAATTTAATTGTAATGTACTGAATTCATCTATATGTAAATAAAAATCACATGTTGAAGGTACGTAAACGCGTCACTTCAAAACGGTCACATGTATTTTGCTAATTCTTTTTTATTGTGTTTATAATTTTCAGAACAAGGTTTGGAAGATTTTTTTTCTAAAATTATACGGAAAATAGAAAAAATTCAGTAAAACATTAGTATATAAAAAGTGAGAGTTAGAGTTAGTTGTACCGTAAAGGTTTGATCTCATTTTATTTTTAACACGTTTCATGCCAAGTCATTTTTGCCTGACATGTCCTTCAGACATTTTGACAAAAAATAAATGTATTGACGTGAATCATTTATAAGCGAGAGTAAGCCTGATAGTTGGCGTGATGTGTGTATGAGACGTGGCGACGCGAAGCCATACGCAAGTAACTGTGCGCAATCTCTCTTGCCACAATGAGCTTGCATACTTATAGTGTAATTCGAGAATTTGAGATTCGTTCTATTCGAACATTTTCAATGTTTCACATTTGCCAGGCGTCCAGTGACGGCTAAATTTTTATCATACTTTTTCTTTTCAAACTGTTTAGGCTATTGACTTGACGGATCTTCACGGCTTCATCGGACTACATCACGTATTATGATACGAGTACAATATTACGTTACAACACTATACATAATACGACATAAATAATTATTTTGTTTACAATGATTATCAAATCGTGTACCACCGGTGGTACATTTGACACGGAACGTGTTAATAAACCCGTTCAAAGCCAGGGCGGACATTTATTTTTTTAATAATAAGGATGTATACACATTATAAAGTATAGGATTCATTTCATATGTTAATAGGTTCATATAAATATCTGTTCGCACATTTCCTTCATTTAAGTAAAATTCCATTGTGAGTCAACTACAGGTGTCTTATTAATGTCTATAACTATTCAAGTCGTAACTCAATTGGTTTTTTATCTGCATATATTTCAATGACAGACAGAGCTATGAGGAAATATGTCAAGAGGACATAAAGGAAACAGTCTTATAACTGCATTCATATCATTGTTGGTTTTTGAAATTTTTGAAATGAAAACTTCTTTTTAGCTGCGTTGAGCGGTTTTTGGAGAAGGAAACGAGAGAAGAAGGGAGGGGAAGGGAGGTAAGACTCCGGCGCTCTCATTGCCCGAACGAAACGCAACAATGCAAACACTTACTTCACATCAGTTTTCTGTAAGAGGTTGGCACTATACCAATATACAATATACCAATGATAGCTTCAGCGTGGCTCTACCATCTTCAATGAATTCCAACCTGTTTGCAACGAATTGTAAAATATTTTTGGCTATGATTATTTTATCCACAAATTACGAAAAAAAAAAACAAATTGATAATGGATGCTGTAATAGCAACATGCAACATGAATTTAAATTAATTATTGTACAACAGACAATGCCAATGACCGACAGCCCTAATTAAATACCGGTTTGCATGTAAACTTCGAACGGTCACATCATCGATTTTTAATAATGTTACCAGCTGAGGTGAAGGTTTTTACAATTTAACCTATATAATGAACACAATTACGACGTATCATATAAATAAAAATAAGTCGCCGAATGTATGTTGCGCTTACATACTCTAGAAAGTTGGTATGGTATGTATGTATTAGTATGGTAAATCATGACGAAGTTTGTATGAAAGATCTTCGAAAAATTTTACGAAAAAGTAAAGAAATTGTATGAATAAATTTTCTATAGAAAAGTTATTAATTGAGGCAGGAGACAAAAGTAAAATATTCAAAACACTCACAGATTGACATCCATCCATAAATGAAAGATTTGCTTTCAAATGCTTCTGAAATACCTAGAACAAACTTTACCTAAGATTCTCTTTGTTGTTTATTAGTATTTGTTTTGATATTATTCTTTTATGCGTTAAATGTGACCATGAAGTGTCATATCCTAGAATACTGCGAGCGTCTAACCTTTTGCCTGATATATAGACTAATTATCCTGGCGGACGTTGGTCTGCCTTGATAATAAAAATCCTGAAAGTCAACTGCAGCGCCATCTATCAGGTCCAATTGTAAATCTAAGCCATTCTTGAATCGACCGTAACATATACAAATAAATTCATCAAACTCTATCCAGTTGTACTCAGTCTACGTTAGTACCTACGAGTGAAGGTAAGGCAAGCAGCTAGTTTAAAATAAGTTCCAGGACACAGTTTCAAATACGGTCAGTTAACTTCAAACTAAGAAAAGCTTATATTATGTTAACTAAGATGCTAATAAATAGACATGTATAGATACGTACATATAGTATAGAAATATTTAAAAGTCACTAATAAGCGGGAATCGAAGCTGCCCCTTAATGTTGGAGTTGTTAATTGTAGCCCTGCAAGGCTTGTCTTATTAAAGCGTGATACAAAATAATTTATTATATGTAAAAAAGTATCCATTGTTGTATTAGTAACAGTGTAAGGGAGGGAAGAGTTTAAACAAGCAGTTTTTATTGCAAAGTTGGTGCACTTTCAAAGTACATTATAAACGTTTTTTCTCTTTCTTAAAAAGACACCTTTAGAAAATTCAAGTTTCATAATCAATTTAAATATTCCTTATTTATGTAGTAAAAGTAACCTGAAGTACCGTTGTATTATTACCACGGATTTGATTTATAAGGACTTCAAGTATGTATACCAGTGATGTTATGGAGCTCCGTAACCGTAACCGAAACTATCGGATATCCGAAAAAAATATATAACCGTAACTGTAACCGATATAAAAGTTTCGGATAATTTCGAACACGAGTGAAGTCTAAATAAAACATGTTTCGACAGGTTTTGTTTCGCCGCACTTGCACTCCATGTGAATCTTGTAGTAGGGACGATCGGTATTAGAAAAATTTCGATGTTTATATTCATGTCAACATCGAATCCAAAGCGTCGTTGTACGACAGATATCGACTGTAAAACATGTGTGGTTTTACAATTTTTTATAGGTAACATAAGTAAACATTGACATATTTGGTAACCGACAAATTAAACAGTGAAATAAATTTTATGAAATGTGGTTTTATTTATTTTTTGAAACAAAGTAAACGACTATCAGGTGATAAGGCTGCAAAATTGCTTTTTGTTAAATATAATCTTTCTTTGCTCAGTTTTGTCTATTAGAACTATGATTAACAACTTTAAATTTTATCATATGATTTCATTCTTCATAAAAATTATTAAAAATAAAAACTGTCGTTATATTATGACACACAAAAATTTAATATGTTATACATAGGTTATAAGTTAATATGTGCAATGTGTAGTTTATTTTTACTGTTCAATTTATTGCATTTTTTTAACTTAGTACTTAGATAAGACTTAAAATAGAGTAGGTATGTTAATTACTTGTCTAATATGACGGATTTATAATACCAAATGTTAATTTAGAGTTAGACTAACTAAATTATTGTATAATAATTGTGTTTATATTTTACTTCAATCTAATATCCGTAACCGAAACTATCCGAAAGTATCGGATGATTCGAAATAATTACATATCCGTAACCGTAACCGTAACCGATATAATGATATTCCTATATCTGTATCCGTGCCCGTAATCGAAATATCATATCCATAACATCCCTAGGGATAGAAAATACCACCAGAAAATAGTTAAAAATTTACTCAATTTCATCAGTACGTTATTACATAAAAACAGAATGCCAATCGCATTTATTAAACTAATGTAATTTGAATATCGATTTACTTGGTCAATCGAGACGCAACTTAAAGAATTAGGAAACAGAACGACATTCACGATAGTTTATTAGAAGCCTTGACATGAATCATAAGCTATAAAAATTGATATAAATTAACTTAAATACTAACTTCGGGTGGAAAAAAATTGAGAATTATAATTAGAAATTGATTTTTTTATCGAACTGACTACACTTTTGACCTAGCAAGGTCTTAATAGCTTCATCGAATTACATTAGAAATTGAATTTTCAGAAAAGTAAAGACTAAGCAGACGTGGGCAAAAGAGAGTAGATTCAAATGCAACATTTCATAATTTTTGTTTAGTCAATTTCTTTTTCCACTCTCATTTCCACCGCTTACTCTACCAAAATCGAACTACAAGAAATCACCTTGAGATTTTTTTATGTTCATTGGCCCACACATTTAATATTGTTCATAACTTTTTTTTATAGAAGTGGGCAAAAGACATTATAAGATTGGCAAAATGAGCAATCTCTTTACGAATTTGCAAATTCTTACTCGAAATTTTGAGGGCCAACTTCGTGTAGCTTATTTATCAAAAATATCACACTGGTCATCTTCATTATGTTTTTGTATAAAAAGAGCAAGGACTTGACCGTTCCGTTGACCGATAGCTGATAATATGTTTGCATGCACGAGAAACAAAGGAACATGAATATGTTAATATATTTTCGTTAATTTTGTTCCAGTAATCCAAAATAATGAGGGGCCTCGATTAGTTATGCCATGCTATCTAGTTGCATAACATAACACAAAGGAGTAAAGAATACAAAAATATTCGGTTTACATAATTAGTAAATAGTTAATTTATACATTTTATATTCAACTTTAGAGTTGGAATATATCTTCTTTTATATGTTATACTTTATACATATTATTATTTTGTCCGTGTGTGTGACTGAACGGTTGGATAGAGTTCCATGAATTTTTTGTGTGTTCAGGTGGGTTCAAGAATGGTTTAGGTTCATAATTGGACCCGGACTGGACCCGGCTCCGGTCTTTTTTTTCATTACTGTCAAAGTTTCACCAATGAACTGGTATAGAAGCTTCGATCGACTTATATTTTTTTTATTTCTTAGCCGCCACTTATCCCTTATCTAGATAAGGTAAATTTTCAAATAAAAGAATTAACCGTTTCACCTGATGGTAAGTGATCACCGCGGCCTATGGACACCTGCGATACGAGAGGAATCACAGATGCGTTGCCGGCCCTTAAGAAAGAGTTATTATTGTTATTTATTTCTTGAAAGTTGTGTTACTTTGTCACGGATCCCATAGTCAGAACCTAACCAAACTCTCATCAAACTACCCTTGAAGTAAAAAAAGAGATTTCCAATAAAAAAAGATTCATCAAAATCGGTTGGCGTGATACTCAGTTATTCGTCTATTTGTCGTGTACACACTCAATGCAAATTTAACACTTATACGGTTTTGCACTGGATGCCGTTGACAGAACTGGACCAAATTAAAATGACCACACAGGAAGCACCAGCTTTCAAATAAAAAAAGAATTATCAAAATCCTTTTACCCAGTTCAAAGTTATGAGGTAAAATACAGACGCATTAAGAACATCCTCCTTTTTTTTAAGTCGGTAAAAAAGGAAGAATTAGCACGGTAGCTGCATTGAATACAGAGTTATTACAGTTTTAAGAAACTACGTTTTTCATATACCTACAGCTTTCAGCGATGTATTTATTTTCTTGCTGTAGAGATGTGGGACAAGCGCTGTAATGCTTATATTTTTCCTCTATGCATAATATGTACGATTAAAATAACACCGACGAAGACGCGTGCATTAGCTAGTATATGATACAAAGGTGATATGATATGATACCGTGTGACGTCCAAATTTTATTTAATCTAAAAGAGATCTATGACCGCAGTGGTTCTCTTACAGGTTGCCCTGATGAAGTTGCTCCTTTGATAATATTCATAATAAAAAAATCCTTAGATTCAACCACAGCGCCACCTACCAAGTCCAATTATGAATCTAAACCATTCTTGAATCCACCTGAACACACACGAAATGTCATCAAAACCTTTTGAGGATCTTTAGAAGAAGTACAGTCACATACGAACAGAAAAAACATTTATATAAAGATACAGGGACTGGTTGATTTCAACTACAAATTCCTACCGTCTTTTTTTATTTTATTCCAAAAAAGTAATTTTTATAGTACCACATTTGCCATCTTCAATTATATGAAACCTCTTTGAACCTGGAGATTTAAAGATATATTTTACTTTCCATTTGTTAAGAATTCACGAATAAAAATTTCTATAAACTGCTGAGTAACCTTGTAGGACTTGTGCTTTAATAAAACCGTCTACGAACACAATTCATTCATGATTTCCATTGCCCACAGTATTATGTTGATACCCATGGCACGTTAGTTTCCTTAGTTTGAAAATATCGTATTACTTGATTTATGTTTTACAATATATATTCTACTAGCGGGCCTCGCGGAAGTTGTCCCGCCCTGATAATAAAAAAAACTTGACAAATGATGTACCTATACTTTACTTACAAATCACTGTATCTATTGGTGAAGATCGCATGAAAATCCGTTGAGTAGTGTTTGGGATAATCGCGAACAGACAGACGTGGCAGAGGTCTTTGTTTTTACTATGGAGTGATAATCTACAAAATTCTAAATCTATATATAAATAGGCTAAGATATTCAGTTCAGTAGCTTCTTCATCTTTGATTATCAACGCATTTTCTTTTTTTTTTCTAGATACTTAAGTGTTGTCAATAACACAATTTTCTGTTTATACTATCGACTATTCAAAGCCTATTTTTAAGTTTCCATTCGTCATATTTCACATTCCTTACGTCTACAATCAACAATATTTCTACAATACTAAATATGAATATTCAATAGCGAGTTTTCCAAGCCCGCCTGGCTATCTACCACGTTGTTGTATGTCAGTGTGTTCCGACAACTGCAATTGAGAGCCAGCTCCTCTCGGTTTAACGTGTTCACCATGTTGGGAAACATCGTGGTGTAACATTAGGTGAAATTGCGGTCAAAAATAGAAAAAAAAGAATATATAAAAAATATTGGATCCTAATTTTATCCAAACACAATTGTATTTAGGTCACAAATAGAATTTTACTTATTTTATTTTCTTTTAATAGTTCACGCACGTCAATGGAAACGCACTAAACCGCTTTCATTAACGGTCATCTGGTATTTCGTTATTCGCGGCGATCTCCAAAATATTTCGCTTGCTCTGACAATCCCGTCCGCTTTCACTTACATAACACAAAAGTACGCTATAATAATCGCCTCAGGCCTATCTTGCTTGCTTAATTTTTGACAATGACAATATACTTACTACTGATAACTGTCGAATACATCACATTAACAAAACTTTACCATAATTGTAATACATCGGAACCTAAAACATAAATAAATCTTTCCAAAAAAGGCCGAATAAACTACGAGATATATTAAAATTGTAGTAACGACTAGCTTGTGCCAGTGACTTCGCTGCTATTTATACTGTTTTTCTGATATGAAAGAGCCTATGTTCTCCTCTTCATAACGTGTATTCGAGATGATCTGCTAAGTAATTAAGACTTAAAAGTGGAGCAAACAAACAAACCCACATTCGCGTTTAGAATAAATATCTATAATAGTTATTTTCCTAATTCTGTGGTCAGCGAACTCGTCATACAAAAGAGCTAAATATGAACAAATCAAAAATAAAGTTTATTGACATAACCATTTTTAACATAAGCTTTGTTTTAGTAAAGAGTTTTTATGGAAATTATTAGAATTAAATTTTGACCTTGCCCTTTTTATATAAGTCTTATTTGCGAGCAACTAGATGTGATATTGTTAAATTGTAAAAATCTGCTTCTTAACTATAAGCTTACATTTAAAAAATGTTCAGTTGTCTCTTACATTGAAAGTTAATAGATAATATTCCGTTTCTACATACTGGGGCCCGCGAGCCGCAGTTAGATGACCACTGTCCTAATTCATTAAGGAATTTAGACACCATTTCACAAGCTTGCCTCATTTTCTTGTATTTTGCTTTATAGTTCACGGATATATTTTTGTGCATTAGAAATTAACAGCCCTATAACAAAAAGCAAGCACAGTGTAATCCTAAACATCATCGAGTACTTAGATAATATAGTTCATTACCAGCAGCCATTGTCATGCCTGCAAAGCCCTCGGCAGATGGCCGAAGAGAGTCAATGTGCTAGAAGGCACTTGTGAAAATCAGGCAAAGTGCCTAAACGTGTTACTCTTATCAGATTTTTTTATGTCATATGAGGTAAATGAAACATGCGAGTCAACTGGTGTTATGTGATCATCGCAGTCCATAGACTCTAGCAACACCAGGGGAGTTGCAAGTGCGTTGCCAGCCTGTGTTTGGGCTATAGGGGGAAGGGAAGGTGAGCCTCCGACGTTGCAAACATTGTTACTTTACGTCGGTTTTCTCCAAGAGGGTGGTGCTATCCCGGGCGAGCTGGCCCATTCTTGCTGAAACCAGTAATAGCTTCAGCGTGGCTCTACCACCTACGAAACCACTACATTTGATTACCTACCCCCTACATTTTAAAAGATTAAATTTAACAATATCTTTTGACTATGACCTTGACATTACAAATGAACTAAATGTCATTTTCCAAAATCTAAATTAAAGCATATAGACTTGTTTTTCAAGATACCATTGCACCATAAGCACAATAGACGACATAATCATTTTAACAGCTTACCGCTTAAAATTTATGAAAACTTTGTGACTTGAAGTTTATTATTATAGTCATAATTTTATTATTGCTAATCACAAACGCAAAGGAAAGTCTTCATTCAGCCACAAAAGTTTTTGTTTCAGATTTAAAAGTTAACTTTTCATTACAAAGCACATTGTTAATTTAAGCAACTTGATCTCAACTTACTTAGCAATCAAAGGCTTCGCTTCGACATTGCTAAACTTTTATTTGGGTCAAGTATAATATTCGTATATAACTATTACATATTTTGTGTTGACATATAAGTTTAGGTCAGTCAAAAGTGCCATTAAGAAATGAACATTTTAATCCAAAAATGGCCGAATTTATTTACATTTGTAAGATGTTATCAATTGCAGTTTTGCAATTAGTTTGTCTCTACTATTGTTTATTTTCGCTAGTATTATTCAGTGAAAAACAATGATTTTTTACTAGAAACAAGCATACTAAAAAATTCTCAACCAACCTTAATAACTCTATAGAAAGAGAGAGATCTATAGAGAGTTTCATTTATTTCCTAAATTTAAATAAAGGCAGACAATATTACGAATAAAAATTAGTTTATGATAATTTATATTCTTTGTATAAGTATATTGTTTCAAGAACCCAGAAAGATTTTCATTATATAAAAACATTCTACATAACATTCTTCCAACCACTTAGCAAAATGTGTGGTAGGGTTTTACAGTCCGACTGGGTCGCAACCACCATGTCTATGGCGAATAAGCCTGTAATAGTGACTCGCTTCTACGGGTCGCATTTCGGGATCAGCCTGTGCATATCCAACTTATTACAGGCCGGCATGATAGTGGCGACCGGCGATGGACAGTGTGTCAATCGGTGGTCACTATTATTTTTGGATTGTACTGTGCTTACCATCAGGCATAGTTTAGTCACTTTGCCGTGCTACAATAATAAAAAAAAATGTAGTTAAATTACGTAAATCCGTATCCTTTCTCTTCAGTTTTTGCGTTCAAATTAGACATTTTTGTATATGCATCAGTCATGAGAGAATTAACTTTGATATAATCACACTTGACCAAAACACTTGATATACCAAAACTGACGTAATATCTCAGGAGCTGAGCAATCTATTTACGTAAGCCATATTGAGTAAACAAATTGTGCTTAAACAATATGACAACGTTCAGAATCTGGGATGTTGAATAATATCTTATTAACTCGCAAACTAGACCCAGGTTACCATCCATACCATGTTGAACCAGAAAATAAGACCTGATTACACAACAATAACCTTATATAGTTAAAATTGTGGAAAAAATCGTGTTATTAACTTACTTCAGAATAGAGTGTTATATAGAGGACTAGCTGTGTCCGCGACTTCGTTCGCGTAGAACCGTACGTAAAAAACAGTCAATAAAGTCACCTAAATGTATTAAGTCCATTTATTTATCTACTTTTCTCTCTTACTTTCCCCGCATTGTCATTAAAATTATAATAAGTTTTGATAGAGTGGACCGATTATAATGAAACAAGGATTAAGTTATTCTTTATAATTTCCTTGGGGTAGTTTTATTTTTAACAAAGTACTTTAGTAGTGATATGGGTTCATACAAACAGACGATTATTTTAAAAATGATTGAAATTGTATTTTATTACTTATAATACCTACACACATTTTTTTCACGAAAATCGTAAAAGTACAGATAAAGCAGAGTTTAGACAATTGCTCACGATTATTATGGAAAGGCTTTATAATTCTGAACCGCGACCTTTTTGTGTCACGAAAAGTGATGAGGATAACTGTGTCGGGCAGAGTATTGAAAACACTGGTTCTTTTCCGATCACCGAAGAAACAACGTCGGGCACTGTCAGTACTTGGATAGGTGAGCGACAAAGAATATCACGTGACATTGACTTCTTTTTTTTAAATTAAGATGTTTCACAGTTATACAAAACTTTCATTTTTATTGTGTGTCTTTATGATACTCTGTTTTTTTATTATATGGCTTCTTCTCATGATTTATATCCATGCTTTATTTTTCTCCTCCTTTGAGGGTAAATGGAATATTCTAGTATGCGGGCAGAAGCCAAAAGCATATAGATGTTTTTTCTATTATTATTAGATAATTTAGATTAGATAAGTGGGGGAAAAAGTTGATCAAATTAAACATTTCCATGTGATATGACAAGTATTAAAATTTATTGCTTTTTGTATCATCAGAAGTATATATGTAGCCATATACTGAGGCTCTATTTAAGTAATTTGAGTATGAAACCTATATATAATGTTACTATGGGAATTATATGGACTGTTTAGGCTTTCCACAGGGTCTTAAATACTATACCTAAGTCTTGGCATTTACTTATCTTTTCGAATATTGTGATTTGAATGTTGTGTATGTAGGAATGGCTATGTCCATCAATCATTATACTAATAAGTACTTGGAAGAAACTTTTCAACTATAGGTTTGTACTAAAGAATCCAGTAGTTGCATGTAGCACTTAATAGAACGTCTGAAAGATGAATACTAAAGAGACAGTCTATAACTCACGGTCAGTTGTTCCGTCGTCTAACTATAAGTAGGTGACCCATATGAGAAAGTTGGACATTCATTGTCCATATTCACAGGGAATGCATTAACATTGAGTTATTAGCTTTTTTAATTTACAACTATTCGATCAATAGATCGACTATTACCTTATACAGACCTAGATCATATTACAAAATACATCTTTGCAGTATTACATAAAACTTAACATTTGAAATAAATCCAAGATACATTAAGTCGATGAACATTTTCTTTATATATTTATATTTTACTAACAGTGCCCGCGAACTTCGTTCTGCCGAAAGTATATTAAAATTTAAATGTTTTTTTCGCATATAAACCTTCTTCAAACACAACAAAAAATGATTTAGCGAATTCGGTTCAGCTGTTTTTGAGATTTGCGCTTAGCAACACATCCAGCGAATCACTTTTATATTATAGATTAGTGATAGTCCAGTGGTTGAGATTTGACTATTATTCATTATTTCTTCTAGTTTTCATATTTTCAAATTATTTTTGTCAAAAAGTATACTTTTTTTAAAATGATTACGCTATTGACCTAGCGAGATCTTAACAACTTCACCGGACTACTCCAAAAGCATACAAAATTGTAGCTAAGTTCACGTTATGATTATAAAAATATGACGTATAGAGTCTTACAATATATCTTCTTATCTATAGTAAGAAATAAACGTCTCCAGATTTTATTACTTCGGTTGACAAACAAAGGAGACAAAAAAACTGAACTGTTAACCATTTAAATGACTAATTTAATAAAAACACAAGCTAATTGCAATGTTCGTCACAAAACTAATTTCTGCATTATCTATATATAAATACGTGAAGCAAAAAAATTGTTCCCCTTTTTAACCTACTTCCCGTTAACGGGTGAACTTGAAATTTGGCAAAGTTAAAGTTTATATGGCGGAGAACTGCAGAAAGCTATTTATTTTATATAAAATGCATTAGAAGTACAGTAAATTAATTAAAATAAGCATTACTCACACTAATACTTGAATTTTACACGACATATACACACATGTAAATAAAAAGACATTTTGACAGCGGTCAATAATTACGAACTTCAAAAAAGGTTGTGAAGGAGGTTACTATGCTTGACTATATGTATTTTTTAACTCTTACGTTCAAATTCCCATTCCTCATCCTACATTTAACAATGATATTATAAAATATAACTATTATTGTAATGTTTATTATTTTTTATGGTGAACTCACATTAAATGATGATTTAATAAAAAAAATGAGCCAAATAATACTTTGTATAATCAAAATAAGAATTTTGTACATACAAGTAATCCATGACTTAGACCTCCGCGGTTACAATGTTGCAATTCAACCTCATGTAGCAACAGAAAATAATTTATTTTCAAAAGCTAATGGTAGTATTACAAACATCTTTGTCTTGGATTCACAATTTGATTGTATAGTGGATCCATTACTTTTCCAAAAGATGATACTGGGCATATCACTTTTTCTCATAATGAACAGACTTCATTTAATTCAATATCACCCAGAAATACCACTCAATCATGGTGTCGTGTAAAATTAATGGAAAATTATGTCATGGGTTGCGATAAATTTCTTTATTTTCGTAAAGTTATGTTTGCTTTAAATTTTTGTTGAAAATTTATAATTAATTTTAAAATTTTCATTTACACATCGATTTTTTTAAAAGTTTATATAATTAAATATCATGGCAAATAACTGAGTAAACCTCTGATTTTGGGGTGTAAGGGGTGTCGAGTAACATCTTAAGACTTGAGACACCCAAGCCAACCTCACCTGCACGTGGTGCACCCTGCTGAATAACGAACGAGGCAATGGCAAAAGCGGGGTGGTAGGGTTTTACAGCCCGAGTGGGTCGCAACCACCATGCATATAGCGAAAAAGCCCGTCATAGTGACTCGCTTCTGCGCGTCGCGTTTCGGGATCAGCCTGTGCATATCCAGTACCGGGTGACTTTCGTCATTATGGCCGGCATGACAGCGGCGACCGACGATGGATAATCTGTCTCTCGGTGGTTGCCGATGTTTTTGGATTGTACTATGCTTAACATCAGGCATAGTGCAGTCACTATGTCGTGCTTCGATAAAAAAAAGAAAAAAAGTTATAGAAGCATAACCCTTTGACAAAAGAACCCTAATAAAGTTCAAATTTTATAAAATCAATTAACTATGGTCGAGTGTCGACCACTGGGCGCCCACTAATATTTAATCACTAATTGAATTGATTATTTGTTCAGAGATGGCATCACAGTATAGATAGGTCGCGTTTTCATGTTACAAGCTGTTAAGACTTTGTTAGGTCAACAGCGTGGTCAGATCGAGAAACTTGGAAAAGAAAATCAATTCGACATAATTCAATTGGCAAGAGAAGTAGATAATTAGATATACTCCGGTGAAGCTGTAAAGACCTGTCAGGCCAATAGATCAGTCAGACCAAAAAAAAATTAGCCAGTGCTCTCGTTTGTTCGTTGTTTAAATGTCTTGTTGTTGTGTTATCGGCTTGACCGAACTAATCAGGACCGAAGTAGCGGGTCAACAAAACAAGTATATTAATTAAAAATAATAACTTTGTTAACAATTGGCAAACGCTTTGCCCACGACTAAAAGTTTAAAACTAATTTCAAGTGCTTATGTCAGTTTTACTTCAAATTTAATTGCAATGTAACAAAATAATCTCATAGTGACATCTGTATTTATTGTATGACCAATGTGTGTATTAAGCAATGATATGAACCAACATAACGAAGTAATGCAGTGTTTGCATTGTATATCCTTGAACTATGCACAAATCTTATTACGCATATTACCCTTGTACTCAATGAGTATATCATTTGAAATACTATACATGATTTGTTTTACAAGCCTTAAAGAGTTCGCATGACCTTAACATTCTCTAATTTGTTTATAATGACATGTAGGTGGATATGTTTAAGGTTATATGCTTATTAAATCCCCATTCGGGGAAACCTTTCCGAATAGTAGCTGACAAGATGATCAAGGAAATTCCTTCAGAGATCCTTGCGACTAAGGAACTCTCGGTGAAGAAAAGTATTATTATGATACTATGTTACGGTGGTAGGTCTTCTTCTAAGCCCGCCTGGCTAGCTACCACCCTCAAAGTGTCTACAAGCATCAGTTGGTCAGTTCCGATAGCTGCACTTAAGAGATAGACTTTCTCTAATTTTACTAAAATGACGCTTGGTCACTTCTCCCCAGTCATAACGTGCATATAGTATAAATAACTAGTAACTCTGTCGATTTACTACACGACAGTTGTTGTTATAAACTGTTATTCATTATTCTGCTGTTAGGTTGGCTCGTATATACTATTTTATATTGTTTCGCAATTTATAAAATGACACGTTGACTAAATTAGTTTTTCTTGTTCATACTGTGAGCTGGAGTCTCACCAACTAGAATTATTCTCCTTTTTTATAGTTTTGTTGAAGATATTGCAAAATTCATTTAAACATATTCTTACACAAACAACAACATCGTAAATAAAAAACAACAAAAAAAAAAACATTTCGTGCAATAAAATTTCATTACATGTATTTTTAAGTAGGTTTTGCATAAGTGGTAAAACTCCAGACCGTTCTACGACAGACATTCCATCATTTTTAGTAGAAAAAAAAGGTTTACGTTTTTCTGAGAGAATCTCTAGAGCTTTTATGACCTTACTGTTTAAAAGATTGTACAAGTATTTATAATAGACCTCTAAGAATATAAGTATTAGTAGATATCTTGCAGTCTTAAATTCCTTTCATATGCTTTTCTGTATGGTTTTTAATCGATTTCTATACTCGGTTGTATTTTTTTAATATTTGTTACCTCTTCATGGTTTGTAAACCGATTTGAAATTATTTTTTTATAGGTAAGCGAATATTTTCAATCATTCGACCTTGCACTTTGAAGGTCCATTAAGGCGGGCAGTCTTCAAAATCAAATACGAAATGTACAATCATTCAAATATTAATAGTAGGTTCATGACAATCTTAGACTAAATAGATACCTGACTAAGTTCAAAAATATTCTGGTACGTTTTTTTTTTTTCGAATAAATCTTTTCGAAGTCGGTTTTATTTCTATTATAATTTTGTTGTCTATATTAATTTTTATTATCAAGTATGCGTGATCTGAAAGTCAGGTGCTTTTAAAAATAATGCAATTGGTAGATATATTTTTTTGAAACTAAAAAATGAAAGAGAAAATCGAAACACGAGAACTAAATGCAACTACCAAAGACTGGAGACACAAAAAAAAAACTAAAGTTATTATATAGAAACTTCATTCACCGAACAACCTATAAGATTAGATTTTATATACATAGTACTTAGACGCTGTAAAGGTCAGGAAAATTGCCCTGCCACACCAATTTTCTTTTTAAATGCACTTTTACCTAATACAATATCACTTATTGTGTATGTAACGAAGAAAAACTAAATAAAAATAGCTATATAAGGTGGCATGTTTTTATTCAATTCATAATAATAACAGAACCTAATATAACATTATTATTTACTATTAATATTCAGAGTTTTTGGCGGAATTTGAGTCCGTCATGTAGGGGATTTTATATTTCATTCATAATCTTGTGTTACTTGACTCTTGTGTAAAGTTATTTGTGGTGTTTTATGTAATGTGGTTGGTTTATTGTTCATAAGTGAAGTGAATGAAAAATAATTCCACGGACTATAAATTCTGAGAAGCCACAAAAAATTCCAGGAAACTTGTAACAAGAGAACAACCATCTTGTTATAACTGCACGACACTTTACTGGAATATCGATCTCCTAACTTATTCTGATAAATTTAAACCTAACCTATTATCAACTGAACATTTGGAGATATCAAAACATTTTTAAAGTGATTATTCGAAGATTAACAAGATAAAAAACGTCTGAAATAATATTATTACTACTATTAATATTCAATTTCACCAGCATTGTTGTACAGAAGAAAAAATTTAAGAGTAAAAATCTAATTTGTTCCAGAATTTAT
This sequence comes from Antheraea mylitta, assembly GCA_014332785.1. NCBI lineage: Eukaryota > Metazoa > Arthropoda > Insecta > Lepidoptera > Saturniidae > Antheraea > Antheraea mylitta. The sequence goes on along the minus strand of JACEII010000055.1, from coordinate 3,553,183 downwards.
TTGTAAAGAATGTTTACTATCTGTGTAGTCGTAATCCGCAAAATCATAGTTTCTTTAAAATTTAATAGCATTGTATGGTAGTAATAATAATATCTTTGAAGTAAATTATTTTAATTGTCAAAGTTCACCATTAGACGCCCTCTATAAAGTTTTACAGAAGGGAAAAGATATTTTTTGTTAATAGTGAATTAGTGAATAAATTCAAAAATTACTTAAGTGATTTAAAAAATCTTTCATCTATAGAATACCAATTTCATAGCGAGTAAAATCCACAAGCGCAACCGTGAACAAAATCTAATTTAATATACGTATATTAGTATTGGTATATCTGTTTCTCATATTTGTTAGAGAGGATTCTGGCTCTCAAGTACCGATTCCGGAACACACCAACAGGAACTTGATGACGTATTTTAAACTATATGGTCACGGTGCTTTGCCGATTAAAATCACCATTAACGTTCAAGCAATACTATGAGATTTGGCATACATTATTTTTTATAACTCGCCCCTAGATGGCTCTATGCCAAATTCTTTTGTTTATAAGTTTTACAGCGTAATTTGACAGGACGAAGTTAGTACTAGAGTATATACTATTTTGTTTTCTATCTACTGATTGTATATTCTGATTTACCCACAACGCGTAACTGTATCCGATACGTACAAAGATTAACGCAATTAACACTTCATTCAATCAAATTACATTCATACGAAGCTTTAAAAAGTATCTGTGAATTCCCAATCAACATGAATCAGTAGTCATTATTATGGTGAAAAATATTTCATTTATAATTTTTTTTTACGTAAATTATTTGAGCTGTACAAATAAATTAAAAGAAATAGCTAACAGCTTTTTGTTAAATGAATAAGAAAGTATATACGGACATATAACGATAAACCAATTCTTAAAATATTTTTCTCATTGTCTGTCTGTTTGTTCCGGCTGATCTACAGCACGGTTGGAAGGATTTTGAAGAATCTTTCACTTAATAATAATTGATATTATAAAAGATAACTGGCTAACGTGTTTTTGTTACAAACCGTGACCTTTTTCTATCACAACCAAATAGCAATATAATTGTATTAGTTATCCCTACTTTTAGAACTAAGTTAAATCGCTTAAATTTATTTCTAAGATAAGTTTATTAAATATGTTAAAACTTTCAACGCGTTTTCCCATAGTATTGAATTTTTGTGTTGCTTATTTTTTTTTATAAAAGTTGTATTATGTCCAAATATTCCTAATGTAACATTACTCATAGCCTCAGTTTTACGGTCGAGTTACTCCAAAAACACATTCTCAGAACGTATCCGACCAGTTTCATTGTTAGCCTACCTATTCGATTAGGGTGTCATTGTTCTGAATTATATAGTGCGTGAAACCTCGCATTTACTTGTTTAGCCATGATTTTATCAACCCATCAATTACATACATCATGTTATATTAATTAAAATATTAATATTACAAATAGGTTTCGTCTGTCAATGTTTGTAGGGAGTAATCTCTGGTAGTATTCATCCAAGTTCTTTTGATAATATCGGACTATATTCCTGATAATTTTTTTGCATTTATTATGGGACTGGAGGCAAACGAACATACGGGTCGCCTGATAATAAGTGACCATCGCCGCCTATGGACACCTTCGACACTCAAAATCTTAGACGCGTTGCCGGCCCTTGAAAAAGGACTAAGCATATATCTTGTCAAGGCTCAAGACCAATATCAAGACAAGGTTTTTTTATCCAAAAAAAATACTGTTCCCGCACTATGAGTCAAATTTATATTAACCCCAGGGCTTTCTAAAAATCATGAGTGCTTAAATTCTATATAAACGAAAGTGGACCTTATGATGTACTGTTACATATACTATTGACAGCATAGGTTTAAAAAACAACCATACTTAAATTTGGAAAATTTGAACAATAATACATTATGTAATGTGAAATTATAATAAAAAAGGGATAGGATACTGAAAAGGATGATCCGCCATTTTAAGACCTTAAAAAATCAACCGGAGGTTAACGCGAGAGAATCCAATAATCGATGGCTCGTAATCTTTATTGTAACATTGTTAAAATTTATAATTCACCCGCATCTTCGTATGGCTTTATATTATTATAAAGATAGCCTATTGCGATGTGTGTAGTTCACGAATTTAACAATAATGGCAATAACAAAAAGTAGATACTCGTATATACTGTTGTTGACTTTTTTAATAACCGTTAAGCAAAAACAATCTTCCGTACAATTTCATGAGCAATGTATTCCCTCCTTCCTATAACACGGGGTCTTTCAAGCCTTGCGTGAAAAGACATTTACGCAGACTGGCATGAGAGCGGCAACTGGCGATGGATGGCTTGTCTCTCGGTGGAAACCGTTGGTCATTAGACATAGATTATTAGACATAATAAAATCACTTTGCCGTGTTTGTACAGAGTATGCCGAAATAGTTATCAGACGGCATATTTTTTCATCTTCAAAACTAGTTGTTATATTTAGTTCAATGGAATCAATAACTTTATAAATTACATGTTAATCTCACGTTTTAACGGACTTTGAAATTAACATGACTCTCTAACTTACATCTAAATCATTTTAAAATAACAACGACTCTCTGATTTGTATCTGCAATGATATAACTAACAAGTCTTGGTGACTTTTATATTTTGCTCAAGCAACACGTCAAGGGAATGTGTTGCGAATCGTGTCAAACTGCGATCATCCTTCTCTCCTTTTGTATTACCAATTCCAAATGATCTTTGTGCGAAACCAACAGAATTGGAAAATCTCATGTACCTATCAATTATATTACAGTTTTAAATTTCAATCCATCCATTTTCACGTAAAGAGTAACGTTTAGGTAAAGAGTTTAGTTTATGATATTAACTATCTTTTGTTTATGGATTGGCTCGCGTTAATACTTGGTAACAGTATTTGATGACGAGTAAACATAATTTCATGACGAGCAGTTGAATGGGCATGAAATTTTAACAAACAGACTTACATTCGCATTTAAAAAATTTGCTAACATATCTTTGGAAAATATCTACCCAACAAAATATATTACACAACAAAACTTATTTAATACCCTTTTGGAACAGTCTGTTTCATAAATAATTTCATAAACTAACCTAATTCTATTGTTCTAGATTGGTCGCGGCAGCTGACATACGATAAAATCTACAACAGTACACAATACGCACAGATACAATACATATCGAGGCCATTAAACACACAAGTCATTAGTAATAACCACATTTTTAAACCTAACTTAGAAGATACACAAGTTAATGAAGTCGATTATTCAGTTAGTAATGGGGACAGTGATGGGAAGCTGCTTGTTGGTTTCGCAAGAGACCCCTTCAGATATTCCATACCAGAAGAGGATTATGCGAGAGGTATCAGGTAATAATACCAATAATAGTTATTGGGATAATTATGTTAGGTTTTATAACAAAGTCCCAAATCACATTACCGATTTACCGGAATGGAAGTTTAAGCGCCATGTCAAGCAAGTTTTTGTGTCTAAAGGCTATTTATTATAGAGTGGATTAATATGTGAACAATGGTGATTGATGTCTGGAATTGACTCGTCTCTGTGCATCCACTAAAAACGATTGTATGATGTATTAGAAATATACTTATATGTTAAAAATCTTTAAAAATTGAATAAAGTATATTTCATTTTTTTTATATTCATATCTGGTATGAACCGGAACTTTCGTGGTGAAATCATAACATGGTCACAGTATACATATACGAGACAGTACGGAAACTACCTATAAACGCTCGTACCGGCACACTCACACAAACATTCGCATCGACGAGACCCCTAAGCGGTTTTCGCGGTACTATCCATAGAGTACCTTTTAAAACCTCTCGTCAATGCGCATATTTTTGTGAGTGTGCTGTTTTCGACCGTTTGTAGGTAGTTTCAGTACTGTCTCCCATATTTATACCACCCTCAAGTTTGAAATCTATAGCCTAGTACCCAAGTTTGTCCCGGTAATTGGGCTTGAGATTCAGTTCTTCTCTACGCTTAGCATGTTTGTCATCATAGACCACATTTATCAAGTGAGCTTGTAAGATATATTGAGAAAAATTATATACTTAGTATGAATTTAATTAATTCTTTCCACAAATAAAAAGCTTTATTGTATTAATTTGTTTCACGTTAAATTACAGATATATAGATCCCGAGCCGTACAAAGGTGACAATCGTGGTAAACGAGGGGTATTTCATCTCTACAACATGATATACTGTGCTACCGGTTGCGAACCACTGTCCTATAAGGGTTACGGTTGCTACTGCGGTTTCCTCGGTGCTGGCAGACCTACAGATGGAATAGATAAGTACGAATACATGATTTATCACAAGGTTATTCTTTAAAACACAGTGGTTCTCAATCTTCTTTACTCAGCGACGCACTAACTTACATGAATTTTTTTTTATAGTAACAAATGAACGAAAGTGAGAATTTGTAAATCTCGGGTACACACTTGACAGCTGCTTACAACATTCAATGTGAATCAATATGGTGGCGGAGAACCACCAATAAATTAATTTAATTTAAAGAAATCTTTTAAAATAATCTACATGTTCTCATTCTATTCAATCAAATTCCATGTTGAATAAAATCAAATTACGATTTGGATCTATTTTAACGTGATTTATAACAGTTATTTATAACTGGTACGCAAGTATTATAATTAGAATATAACGTGATAAAAGCTATAACAATAACCAAGCCGCGTTATTTTTTGATTGAAAAGTATTGATAATAATTAGCATCAATTACACTGATCAATAAAAATCTGAATATAAATATTAACACAGTTGCTGCAAAATGCACGATGAGTGCTACGAGGATATCTACTGTCCATTCTATACGGTGTACCTCCAGCCATACTACTGGAAGTGTTATTATGGGCAGCCACTCTGCGCTCTTGAGAACTATAAATCTCGGAACCAAATCGTCAACAAATGCGCTGCGAGACTTTGTGAATGTGACAGGTAACTACATATATTTTCTATATGCTTTATTTTTGGCAACCAATGTTCTAGGACATTATTAGTCTCGTCGAGTAGGTAATGATATTACAAGTTTGTACCAATCATTTCAATGAAGTAACAAGATGGTGGCAGACTTATTAGAACTGCCCATAGAGTTTTGTGGCATCTCAGACTTCATGATCCCTAGTAGTAGTTCTTATCCACTTCACTTATGTACAGTAACCAAACTATATTACGTAAAAGCACCACTAATATTACAAATATAAAGTCAAATAACATAAGATTATGAATGAAATATAAAATCCACTGTATAACAGACTGAAGTCCCGCCAAGCTCAACTAAGTAGCTATAGCTATTTGAACACGTTGACTGCCAACAACGAGATATCTCGTAGTTCGTGAACTTGTCCAGGAGGCCCACTACAAGTTATCTCGTCCTTTCTTTAGTTGCTATATTTCTACAACTATGACCTAAGTTATATACCAGTGTAAATATAGATCGGTGCCTTCAGAAAAGAGAACAGAAATATCAGTCTTGGCTTACATGAACATCTGTGTTGTAGTTTCATATACAATTACTTAGTTTCAAATATAGCTACGAGATAATTCGTACCATGTTTTTCTTCCTAGAAACAACGTTTTCTTTACTCCTTGATTATTACTTTTTACAATAATTACCATTTTTAGTAAAAGTACCTGGGCACCGAGCCCAGCTCGGTTCTTTAAAAACATCTTTAAATTAAAATAAACTGTTAGGTTTGCCTCACAAAGTTACCTTTTTTATTTAAAAAAATAACATTAGAAATAAAAAAAATAATAGCGCCCAATTCTTTGTTTTCTGCCTGAATAGCTCTGTGAAAATCTATCGCCAAGCGCCTATTAAGTATGTTCCGGCAGCTGCACATTAAAACCGGTCGAGCTTTAAGCTTGATATGTTAATACTTATAACATAACATATACAGTGTGATTACAAAGCAGTTAAATACGTATTAAATACTTGTTTGAAAAAGGTTTCGTTCTGAATGCACCGCGCTCGCCCGAAGCAAGATCGCGTTATCCTTTTTTCGCAAGTCTAATCTAACCTAACCAAAGTGAGACAAAAGAGCAAGATGGTGAACATTCAGCGAGCGCGGTGCATTTAAAGCGTAGCCTTTTTAAAGAAAGTATTCAATATGTATTTAACTTTTTTGTAATAACTTTGTTGTAATTGTTTTTAAAATAATTTGTAGACTATATAGAAACGATAGACCTTTTTCCTATAACGTGACTCAATAGTAGACGAGAAGTCATGAGTTCGAAGCCAGCACATGCTTGAAGTTTTTGTGCGAGACAATCTATATTTGGTTTGGAATTAAATGTGGCAAGGAAAATTGTGTCGTGCAGGAATATAATTAACTTCAAATAAGTTACTACAGCTGAGTGTTTGTTATATAAACACCTCATAATGACTCTTTGAACAATTACCATTTCGAGCGCCTAATGTGTATTTAAACTGATAACCATCTGCGACTTCGTACGCGTTAGTTACATTATAAATATTAATAATTAAAGACATATGAGGAATAATGTTCCAAAAAGTACTAGTTAAAGAGTATTGATCAGTTGTTTCAAAGTTTACTTAGTGTAAGCCAACCTCCATCCTTAATATTACTAGGAATTAATTAGAAGATACCTTTTTTTTTAATTTTGTTTGTTGCAACGAATCTTCTAGATTATTAAGTAAGTAAATCGAGTAAGTAATAGTATTATAAGAGTCTTACGATGATTTTAATGTTCTAACATGATATTAACTACCTTTTTAAGAACTTTCCAAGGAGTTCATGTAGCATTCATGGGAAATAGTGATATGCCCAGTATCATCGTTCGGAAAAGTAATGGATCCACAATACAATCAAATGGTGAATCCAAGACAAAGATGTTTTTAATACAACCAGCTTTTGAAAATAAATTCTTTTTTGTTGCAACATGAGGTTGAATTGCAACGATGTAACCGAGGAGGTCTAAGTCATGGATTACTTTTATAAACAAAATTCTTATTTTGATTATACAAAGTATTATTTGACTCATTTTTTTATTAAATCATCATTTGAAGTGAGTTCACCATAATAAATAATAAACATTACAATAATAGTTATATTTTATAATATCATTGTTGAATGTAGGATGAAAAATGATAATTGGAACGTAAGAGTTAAAAAATACATACAGTCGAGCATAGCAACCTCCTTCCTTGACAACCTTTTTTGAAATTCGTAATTATTGACCGCTGTCAAAATGTCTTTTTTATTTACATGTGTTTATATGTTGTGTAAAATTCGAGTAGTAGTGTGAGTAGTGCATATTTTAATTAATTTAATGTACTTCTAATGCATTTTATATAAAATAAACAGCTTTCTGCACTTCTCCACCATATAAACTTTAACTATGCCAAATTTTAAGTTCACCTGTTGACGGGATATAGGTTAAAAAGGGGTATATTTTTTTGCTTCACGTAATAATGTATAGATAACTATGTTCTTAAACTAATGTAATTATACCTAAATAATTTTGAGTCGGCGCATAAATAATCAGTGAACAAAGTTCACTAAAATACCTTAAATTCAAACAAATAACCAAATCAAATTAAATATGCAATGTGATATCTCCAGCAATAACGTGTGTGCCCGTTCAGGTTGTTGTCTCGCTGACATTAACTTCGTAAACGCTCGGCATTTTCCGGTGAAGTGTATGGCGCCGACTAAAAAATTACTTAGGTATACTTACATTAGTTTAAGAACTTAGTTATTAAGATTAATAAAGTAATTAATGGTTTATTATTTTATGCTTTTCAGTTTTTTCGCGGTTTAATTTTTTGTTAAATAGTTTTTCGATATAGAATATACATGCATTGAGCAAACGAAATATAGTTCACCATTACTTCATTAATTTTAGGTAATACATAGTGTCCACACAAATTTATTACTACTGCGTAAAATTTCAATAACTTAGCAATACAAAGTCACGAGCAACGACTAGTTAATGTGAATCGCTAAACCATTACCGTATCCTATAATCGTTAATTACTTTCACGACTCCCTCACTGTCTGTCTACATTTAAAACGCTAATCTGTTTGTTGGTAAATCCGATTTCAACCTACGGAGAGGTTAATTCATAATCCTTTGAAACTTCATCGGCTCTGTTTATATAATTAAATTGGTATGGAGTTTAAAAATTAAATTTATTTTATGTTCTCAAGAATAATAATATTTTTGAATTTCGTTTTTTTTTTATTTATTGAGTAACAAGAAAATCCTCTAACAAAAGAAAGAGACCTTATCTAGGTTCACACTATTAGAAAACGTAACTAGACTTATTACTATGTTACAATACTGAATACAATAATGTTATAATACAATAATGAAATCATTATCCGATACGAAATATATATAGGAGCTGTTGAGGTGTGTATGCTTGATACACATATATGCTCCAACAACTCATATATGTACGAATAGTTAGCTTAGGTCAGCTCAGATAGGTCGCGAATTGCACGTGTCGGGCAGCAGCCCAGGCCGAGGTGTGCCGTGCACCCTTGAGCTAGTTGCCCAAAAAAATCGGCCGAATGCCGCAAGCGCTCGCCTTAGTAGTCCAGTGAAGTTGTTAAGACCTTGGTGGGTCAATAGCGTAGTCAGTTCGAAAAAAAAAAACAATAATGAAAACAGTAAAAATGAAATGATTATTTATGTCTGTATGTACATGTGTATGGGTATACTTATTAATCTTTAATATATATATTTTTTGTTCCTTTGCTTTTTATTATTAAAACAAAGACTACACATGGATATAATAAAACTTAAAATTATAATAATTTCGTATTATAATATCCCCCTTTAAATATATTTACCTATTTAGAATTATTAGTGGAATACGCTTATGGCTGTGTGAATATCAATATATAATGTAGTATGTAAACTTTACTACATACATCTATACTAATATTATAAAGCTGAAGAGTTTGTTTGTTTGTTTGGTTGGTTGAACGCGCTAATCTCAAGAACTACCGGTCCGATTTAAAAGTTTCTTTTAGTGTTAGACAGCTCATTTATCGAGGATGCCTATAGGCTATATATCATCACGTTAAAATCAATAGGAGGGGAGCACTAATGAAGAATGTCTCAAAATCGGGCTATTTTCAGAGCATCCGCTGCGTGTCAGTGTCAGTATTATATGCGTTGCCATGGTAACATGATAACATCCTATCGGAAGTATTATCGGGGTTTATTTTGTGTTCCTATTCAAAAGTTTATTCTACGTTATTTTTAATTCCAATTTTTGGTTATACGTAATACGTTACTATCGCATACATTTTTAAAGTCTATTTTGTGTTGCTATTCTAAAAGGTTAGTAGTAATAATATTCGTCCAATAAGACTGGCGAAGGAATTAATCCACACTGCCAATTCTGGAGTTTTCAATATAGGTAGTTCTTATGTATTCTCCACCTAGTTTTCTTTTATGTCTAAGTTAATGTAAAGGTATAAGCACCAAATCTTCCATATTATATTTCGTAAATTTTTATCTTCTTAATTTTCAAGACCCCAGAATTCATGCTCCGTGGTATTATTTTTCATTCATTTCACTTATGCACAATAAACGAACCATATTACATAAACCGCCACAAATTTAACACAATATAGAGTCAAGTAACACAAGATTATAGATACAATATATAAAATCCACTACATGACAGACTGAAATCCCGCCGAAAACTCCTCAAAGAGTTTTATTCTATGTTAGTTTTGTTCCCAATTTTTACGTATTATAAAAATAAAGTGTGTGTGTGTGTTGTGTGTGTAATATTAAAATAAATACTTTTTGGTGAATACATATATCTGTGGTGCAACAAATATAAACATTTTTTTTTAAATCTGTCGATTTGTCTGTTTGTTTATTTGTTTCGGGTAATCTCCGAAAAGGCTGGACCTATTTGAACGTTTTTGTTTCTTAGAAATGACTACACTATTGACCTAGCAAGGTCTTAACAGCTTCACCGGACTACGAGTAATATTTGAACGGGAATTTTACGGGCAAATAACTAACTAATTAGCTGTTTAATTTTTAGCTAGCAAGTTCAGCAGACGTTGCCCGCTCTGATAATAAGGCAAACTATACCTAAACCTTGCCCAAGAATCAATTTATATATTGGTAAAAACGGAATGTAGATGCGTTCTGTAGTTTTTAATTTTATTGCGAATAGACATATGGACAGACGTGGAACACGACTTTATTGACACTATGTTGTGATCAACTGTTCTCCGTGCATTCGTATGTGTGAAATAGGTCAAAAATATGTTGTTCACTGTAAACATGCGCGTGTGACGTACATTGTACTGGACTCCAAGAATAAATATATTTGAAAGTCATACATATCTTCATACAGGCTCCCATCGAAAATCAGCGCTGCAGTACTATTTGTATTGCACATATTTGCTGAATGGGTTCGCCAATTATTGGACATTTATTTTTTATTTTCAAATGATTTTTTTCTTTTCTGTGTAACCAGTTTGTGTAAGTTAATTTAATTGTATAGTTGTTCCAACAATAAAGTATTTCTTCCTTTCTTTCTTTCTTTCATATGTTTTTATATGTGATTTAAATTATAGTGAGGTGTATTAATAACTTGATTATATTAACAATATGGACATATTATATCTATATAATAAAAGATTTAATACATATTGTTCGATAATTTATAGCTTAATATTTTCATTACTTTCTTATATAGTGTAAGTGAGCACTAAGAGTTGATATATAGATATTAGTACCCCATAATGCCAAATACTTTATCATAATTTTAATTCAACAAGTAATAACTAGTCGGCTAGTAATATAATAGGGATGCAACTGTTATTTCTTGGCATAAGTATTGAATTTTATACACGTATATTTGGAATCAGGGAAAAAAGAGTATCTCATTGGTTTTTTATTCAACTATGAGATTCTATACTCAAATATTTATGTATAAAAAAAAATCATAAAATACGGTCGTGTTATAAGGGAACGGGTGTCACGTCCCTTACACAAGGAAATACACGTTTGTGGTTCATCAAAAAAATTAGCAAATTTTTTGTAACGTTTTGATTTTAATTTATTTTTTATTATGATAGAAAATTTTTGTTTCACATTTGTAAATAATTTTGCGTATATATTTTACATTTACGAGGGGATCTATTATCCTTGACGCAATATTAACAGTAGAGATCGATGAAAAGACATAGTTTATGACCGTAAAGAATAAACGAGTTAGAAGTTCTTCGCAAAGGGCGCAGAATGCAGACTTTTTAACTTTTCTCCGATTAGTGTTTTAATCAGATGAATCCCTTTTTCTTACGACAGGAATAAAGAGCAGTAGCTTTACATTCTTATTTAAAAAATTATAATGGCAGCTTTAAATAAAATAATTAATGAAAAACAACCATTTTTTAATTACAGGTTATTCGCTATGTGTGTCAGACAATATCAGTGTCCAAGAAGACAATCTTATTGCCGCTCATCACCAGTCCGGTTACTGCAAAATTTACTACGGTTCCGGTGAAGAAGTTAGAACTTTCTAGCAATTGTAACCACCACATATATAATACGAATAATGTTTCGTCATAATCTATTCATCGATATCGAAGGTTAACCCAAAGAAGCAGAGAAACAAAAAAAAATATAATAAGCCGCATGTTCTATTTTTTACGTGTAAATAATGATATGCGTTTAAGAAGAATAAATAATAAACAATATTTATATGAATGGTGTTGGTTTAAATAATTAGACGCCAAACTTTAACATAAGTTGCCATATATTAAATAATATTTACTAGCAATTCAGTCGGGATGTATTTAAATATATAAAAATCCACTGTCATGTTGTTTGTCTACGGTGAACTTCGAAACTACTCAAACGATCTTCATAAAAGTTAAGTTTAGGGTGTAAGGGGTGTCAAATAACATCATAAGACTTGAGACACCCAAGCCAACCTCACCTGCGCCTGCTGAATAACGAACGAGGCCATAGCGAAAGCGGGGTGGTAGAGTTTTACAGCCTGACTGGGCCGCAACCATCATGTACATGGCGAAAAAGCCCATAATAGTGATTCGCTTCTGCGGGTCGCGTTTCTGGATCAGCCTGTGCATATCCAGCTTTTTGCAGGCCGGCATGACAGTGGCGACAAGCGATGGATAGTGTGTCAATCGGTGGTCGCTATTATTTTTGGATTGCACTGTGCTTACCATCAGGCATTTTGCCATGCTACAAAAAAAAAAAAATGTTAGCGTTTATGTATAATTTGGCGTAACTTGAGACATATGTATATTGATATTAGACCATACGAGAGCATACAGCCCATACCTAGCTTTCACCCAGGAGGCTTGGGTTCGATTCCCGGTACGGTAACCAAAAAAAAACTAATAGGTCTCAATTTCTTTTTATTACAATTTAAATTGCTGTCAATGTTGATTATTATTTTTAATTGTAAGTTCCATGTAGATGAATTTAAGTAACAAAACGTCAAAAATAAGCTTGTTATTTAGACGTCTAGTTTACTGTACCGATACGAGGTCAAGGCTAGTGGCTAGTAAAGAACGAGCAAAAAAATCACCCAAATTACGAGATATCTACTATAGAAAATGGAAACAATCACAAAACATTATTTAAATCCAGTAAATGTAACACTATAAAGTACTTGTTCAATGTATATGTACTTGTACAATATATGGATATATAAGAATATAACCGAAAGTATTATTATTTTAATACAATAGCCACAATTTGGAACAGATCTAGAGATAAGCGAATCCCGACCAGTCGTGCTTGAAGCCCATTATGAATGTTAGTTACACTAGCCAAAATACCAAACACTATTGTGAATATTTTAGAAAGTACTTTCAACCTCTTTCGTATCCTCAATTTCATATATTAGAAAAAAAACTTATTAAAAAAAACAACACGTCAGATCCTTCAAGTCGCAAAACATGATTACTCCAATAGACAGGATCCTTATAATGACTGATATGTATACTTTTTGTTAAAGATACAGCTGTGTGGAAATTAGGCATTAAACAAGATTTCCAAAAATCAATGAATTACAACAATGAAGAAAATATATATCTATGCTAGATATGAAAATATGATTTTGGTACATAGTCAAGCCTGAGTTAGTAAGGACTGGATAAGCGAAAAAAGAATTTAAGTCAAAGCAACTGTAGCGTGCTGGCCATTAATAATTATCTATGGCCCTTTTTCAAAATACAACGACATATTCGTTGTCACTGCAAGATACAAATTTTTCCTCAACAAAAGTGGACATTAAAAGTTTCGGTTGCAAAGTCAGTGTATGATTTTATTTGTAATTTCACATTGAACACGCCCCAAAATTGGTGACCTCCGACGCTTGTGATTGACGCTCAAACATTATCGAGCAATCACAATTTTCACAACCGGAAGGCGAGGCCCTATACAACGGTGACTTCTACACTGCACCGACGAATTTCACGACGGCCAACTACGCAGAGGAAAGTACCCCTGCATGACCCGTGACTCATCCACTTCAAATACAACGGTGAGATCTTTCCTTCTCTGAACGTGTAGTAGAAATAACTCACAACCACTCAACAAAGGAAACGCACGAGGACTGTATCTCAGCTGGAACCATCAACCGTCCCCAACATGGACTCACCAGCAACGCAATTGGCTACGCTTAAAGAGATGGTGCAGCAACTCACACATGAAATAGCATCACTAAAAAACCAAAAACAACGTGCATTCCGTAGCCCCTCTACCAGCAGAAGACGACACCATATACCTGCGCCACGATGTTGGTATCACAACAAATTCGGTAAGAAGGCGAACAAATGCATTGTTCCTTGCGAGTGGACTGAAGAAGAACCCAAGCAGCAATCAGTGACGACGGACACTGATTGCTGTTCATTAGATCATAAGAACCGTCGCTTATTTGTTACTGACAGGATCACGAAGCACCGGTTCCTAGTCGACACGGGGTCTGACCTATGCTGTTTCCCTTATAGCTGGTTACGAGAAAAAAGAAACCCGTCTAACTGGGAGCTCAGTGCCGCTAACGGAAGCTCAATTAAAACTTTTGGCACCGTCACTCTCCGACTCGACTTGGGACTACGTCGTGATTTTAGATGGGAATTTGTAGTCGCAGATGTCAGTACTGCCATTATTGGCGCAGATTTTTTGGCACACTACCATCTTTTGCCAAACTGTCACAACAAGAGGATAGAGGATGGTAAGACTGGTCTATCAGCATACGCTTCCACAGCTGTTATTGAGCACTCTAGCGTTAAGGCAATAGGTCCCTCGGATTCTGCATTTGCACAAGTGCTTGCAGAATTCTCAGACATTTTCCGACCTCCCGGTCTTCCTCGCTTTCATAAGCACAACACAGTCCACCATATTCGGACTACAGACGGGCCTCCAGTATCATGTCGACCTCGTCGGTTAGCTCCTCAGAAACTTACTGCTGCTAAGAGCGAATTTGAAAGCATGGTACGGAACGGCATTGCCCGCCCGTCTCAAAGTGCTTGGTCCTCTCCGCTTCATATGACGGTCAAGAAAGACCTTTCTTGGCGTCCTTGCAGTGATTATCGCGCTTTAAACGCGCGAACCATACCTGATCGCTATCCCGTCCGACATATGAACGATTTCAGCCACAATCTAGCATGTTCAAAAATTTTTAGTACCATCGACCTGGTAAAGGCGTACCATCAGATTCCGGTATACCATGAGGATATCCCGAAGACCGCCATAGTTACACCATTTGGCCTCTTCGAATTCCCCTATATGACCTTTGGTTTACGCAATGCTGGACAAACGTTCCAAAGATTTATTGATGAGGTCACACAGGGATTGGATTTCGTTTTCCCTTACGTGGATGATATCCTCGTATTTTCTGAGAACGAATCTCTGCACAAAGACCATCTCAGAATCTTGTTCAAACGCCTACAAGATTACGGCGTCATAGTGAACGCATCAAAGTGTGTGTTTGGTGCCCCAGAAGTAGTTTTTCTGGGTTACACTATTAACTCAGAAGGAACTCGCCCTCCTCAGGATCGAGTACAAGCTTTACTGAATTATTCACCTCCTAAAACTATCCAAGGTGTACGACGTTTTCTCGGTATGTTGAATTTTTATCGTCGCTTCATTCCTCATGCTGCACAGTTTCAAGCACCACTCATTGACGCAGTAGCCTCCACCAACAGTAAAGGCGCAAAACCATTTTTATGGACGCCCAAGCTGTTGGAGCATTTTGAAGCCTGTAAAACTAGTCTATCAAAGGCAACTTTACTTCAACATCCAATTAACGATGCACCTCTCGGTCTGTTCACAGATGCTTCCAGCATTCACGTGGGATCGTGTTTGCAGCAACAAGTCAATGGTCAATGGCATCCTTTAGCTTTTTTCAGTAAAAAATTGACTTCCAAACAATCACAGTGGCCTGCTTATTACCGAGAGTTATTAGCAATATACGAAAGTGTACAACATTTTCGTTATATCTTAGAAGTTAGCAATGCAACCATTTTCACTGACCACAAACCTCTTTTATACGCATTTGTACAAAGACGGGAGAAGCTTCCTCCTGCACAACTGAACCAACTATCATTCATCAGTCAATTCACAACTGACATTCAGTACATTAAAGGTTCTGAAAACCTTATTGCTGATGCCATGCCTCGAATTGAGGCAATTTCATTAGAGCAAGAATATGAAACCTTAGCACGCTCTCAAGGCACTGATGAAGAACTTCAAAATTTATTGAAAAACGGTTCAAGCCTCAAACTTACCAAAATTAATATTCCTGGTACTGGCGTTTCTCTATTCTGTGATGTTTCCACAGATAGGCCGCGTCCGTATGTGACTCCAGAACTGCGGCGGGTTGTGTTCAATAAGCTGCATAATTTGAGCCATCCCGGCGCACGAGCTACCACCCGCCTTGTCACCGAGCGGTATGTTTGGCCATCCGTCAATAAGGAATGTCGCGAGTGGTCACGAGCGTGTCCTGCCTGCCAACGCAGTAAAGTCTCCAGGCATAATACCGCTCCCCTCAGTAATTTTAAAACCCCGTCTGGTCGATTCCTCCATGTCCATATGGACATCATAAGACCATTACCTGTTTGCGATGGTTATCGCTATTGCTTAACAGCAATAGACAGGGTAACGAGGTGGCCAGAAGTATAGCCAATGCGTTCTATAACTGCAGAAGAAGTGGTAGAGACTTTTACTAGAGAATAGATCTCTAGATTTGGCATACCACTCTGTATCACGACCGACCAGGGTACTCAATTTGAGTCTGATTTATTCCGCAGACTCCTCATCACTTTTGCCACTAAACGACAAAGGACAACCGCATATCACCCACAGGCAAATGGTATGATAGAGCGCGTACATAGGCAACTTAAGGCCTCTTTAATGTGTCATGAACAGTCCTGGTTGAACGCTCTACCATTTGTACTTTTAGGCATGCGCTCCGCTTTTAAAGAGGACCTCAAGTGTACAGCCGCCGAGCTCATGTACGGTGAAACATTGAGGCTCCCAGGTGAACTACTTGTTGCACCACAGAACCCTATTGGTGAAGATCCAGCTGATTTTGTTGTTAGGATGCGTAAACATATGTCGAACATTCGACCAGTACCGGCATCTCACCATGGTAACCAAAAGTCATTCATATTCAAGGACATATCAACAGCTACACATGTATACTTGCGTGATGACGCTGTTCGACGCCCTCTTCAGCCGCCTTATACTGGACCTTATCAGGTTCTTGAACGGTCAAGTGACGGCAAAACGCTTATTTTGGACATCAAGGGTAAGAAAGTGGTAGTCAGTATTGATCGCGTCAAACCTGCTTTCTTCTCGGAAGTTACTCCTCAACCCTTATTTCCACCACCTTCACCAGCCACATCCGTTCCTCCAGTCCTCAAGCCACCTACAGACAATTTATTACCCTCACCCTACGTTACTCGATCTGGACGTCGTGTCAAATTTAAACCGATGCTAGATTTGTAAAGAACTTTTATGTATATAGTTGTATTATTGCCATTGTAACTAATTTAGGTGTATTATAATATTATTAAGACTGTTGTAACTTGATTTTTTTTTTATATCAATTCTTTATAACTTTGTCTTTACTTTTTTAAACTAAATGTAAATATGTGTATAATGTTCTGCTTTGTAAATGTTTTTTATACTGGGTTTTCTTTACTCCGTAGGGGGGTGGTGTAGCGTGCTGGCCATTAATAATTATCTATGGCCCTTTTTCAAAATACAACGACATATTCGTTGTCACTGCAAGATACAAATTTTTCCTCAACAAAAGTGGACATTAAAAGTTTCGGTTGCAAAGTCAGTGTTTGATTTTATTTGTAATTTCACATTGAACACGCCCCAAAACAACTTTCAAGTTCCGTCATTTTAACACCATGAATTCTCCATGACTACAAAACTTAATAGAAATACCCCAGATTTAGTACAAAGAAACATAATGCTTTGTAAAAATCTTCGTAAATATCCCTTCGATGCTTTGGGTTTAATGAAGAAGGAGTCTGCTAACAAATCGTT
>JACEII010000055.1:3481793-3510568 GCA_014332785.1 Antheraea mylitta | reverse complement strand
ATTAGTGCTCAGCTCCTTTTGGTTTTAACGTGATGATATGTAGCCTATAGCCATCCTCGATAAGTGAGCTATCTAACACTAAAAGAAACTTTGAAATCGGATCTGTAGTTCTTGAGATCATAGCGTTCAACCAAACAAACAAACAAACTCTTCAGCTTTATATATTAGTATAGATATGAAGATAATTACTAATGAAAAACATTCAAACAACATGTACAATAGACAAATGTAAACAATAAATACTTGTATCAAGCTATACAACTTTATCAATTTATTTTTCGAAATTTGTATTACACGCATTTGCTGTAGTTTCCATGTTTCAAAACTTAATTGCAATAATAAAATATTCATGCATTATCTATCTATTCAGGGTTGTAGCTAGAGTCGAATTTGAAGTAGGGCAGCTTTGGTTACAGGTAGGGCGGAAGTAAAAAAAATATCATAATTGCCCAACTCCTTCCGCCACCGTAGCTGAACATGAGGGGATGGACCGAGGAGGCCATCTCCTCATTGCACAGGTCCGGCGGAGGAGGGAAGACTACTGGTGTGTACCCAGTGTGTCCCTCTATAGGTAGGTGCCCAGCGGTCACCTTCCGCCGGACTGACCGTTAGAGCGGCTTTATGAGGGAATTAGCTCATTTCGATCCTTTGCCGCCCTAACAATACGGTCGGACGTAAACCGTGGAGTTTTAGCCCGTGAGACTCGGACATAACCCATCCCCTCCCCTGAAAGGGTGGGTATCCATAAGGGATTTTCCCCACGTTAAAGAAAAAGGATGTCTGGAAAGCCTGCTTACCTCTTCAAAAATTGTTCAATACCGAACAAAGCCAGCTATAACAAACCGTAACAAAAGTAAACAATGCTGTTTCCCCCCTCCTCAATGCTTACGTAAACATTTATATAAGCACTTTGAAATCTGTTCTGTTTAACTATATAAATATTGCTGAAGTAATCACCACCTTTTTTTTCGATCTGACTACGCTATTGACCTAGCAAGGTCTTAACAGCTTCACCAAACTACATTTACGTAATCACCACCCTGATCCCCCATCCCGTAAGTTATTAAAAATAAGCAAATCTTTAAGCCCCCTTCCCCATTAATGCTTACGGAGTATTTGAATACCCCCTAATACGCGTCGTCATAATGTTCATATTTTCTAAGGTAACGTCTGACTTTTTGATAATTGGTTGAATGAAATCTTCATGTCGTCTAAATGTCGAAGTACATTTTTTCCTTACCCTCCGAATATTGCTGCCCCTGAAAATTTGCTCTGGTTATACCTAAAGAGTATGAGTATTATAGGAAGTTATACCTATATATTTACGTAACTTCTATTAAGAACTCGTAAGGCTAATGTTATAGTTCATACTTACAAAACCTTAACCCATACTTAATGTTCGTTAAATCTCAAGTTATAATCTTAGATTTAAAGTATTCCAAGGACACAAAATGGCGTCTACCTTTTTTTTACCAAAATCCTTACTATGCACTTGAATTTATGTATTTTAGCACATATACCACTTATGCTTTTTTAATATATATTTGTAACTTGGCTAACATTTTAACCAGTAATATAGAGTACCAAGTTTAATGAATTCGAATACAACATTTCTGAGTTTGAACATTGACATTGGCAGATACTTTTGCAACACCATTTTGAATGAATAATAATGCTAATGCTAATTTTAATGTTTTATTTTGATGAACTGACTATAAATAAAATGCATAGAATATGTATGAACTAGTACCTATGTGCCGGATAGAGGATTAGGTTTTGTGCATATAAACTATTTTCCTGAGATTTATGTAGTAAAATTAATTTATAAAATTTGCATAAACGAATAATATTGCATAGGTAAGTGTATTTTTATGATGTATTTAATGAAAGCAGTATATGAGATGAAATAATAATTTATACATATTTATTATTTCACTTTCTAGACTGTGCCATATGGAAGGTATTAATAATATATGGATTTATAATTACTGCGGAATATATTTAAAGAAAACAATACCTGTATAACATAATGTATATAGGCTTGGATTTCTTGAGACCCTTTCTAAAAAATATTTTGAATCTTTTATAATATCAATTTGAAGTGCGATGTTTCATACACATGTCAGGTACAGAGAAGAGCATAAGGTACCTTTCACATAGAAAAAATGTCCTGTTCTTGATGGACTAATCAAATCTACATTACGAGAGACACTGAGTTAAAATAAGTACTTTTTACAATAAAGATATTGCTTTATGAATCTAAACAATTTTCATTGTTAGTATTTTCCTTTTTTTTTTTAAATAAAAAATACAAGAACTCAATGTAAAAGTGCTCCTCCGCTAGGAGTAATATTATTCTGTGAAGTGCTCAAAGTAGATGAAACTCTTATTGTCCTCTCCTGAAACTGATCTTTTATTTTTTCCCAGATTTCTGCTATAATGTTACTGTTCCATAAAAATACGTATTTCAAAATATTACCACAGAGTTTTTATGTCCAAAGTATATAAAGTATAATTTAAACTAAATTGAATATTTCATCACATAATTATATTACTCTAATGATTTTACTTTCTAAAAATTATTATATAATTTATTATACTGTATTTTTTTTATTACAGCTACCCAAGTACCTCTGCCAATTCTGATGAGAGTGTGATTTCTGTGGACATATCTAGAGATGCTGTAGTGGACTCCATGACAGAAATGGCAGATACAATTATACCACCAGATCTGATAGTGTTGGTTATTAATCATTAATCAAGTTCATTATAAAATCCTTTAAGAGTTTGTCTCAATATTGTGCTCCCATTTCAATTTTGAATTACTGTTAACAGATAAATTAGAATTAGAAATGCCATGTAAAACATGACCATACCTTAGACCAGTCAAAGCTTGGCTTTTCATGATAATGCTCAAATTTTTCGTAATGACCCAAGCAGTCCTACCCATACCCTAATACTACTATTCTCAATAAGTCTTGGGTATACTCTCTCAATAACACTGTGAATGGTAATTACTCTGCTCTTAAGGATTCTAGTGTAAGGATAGATAGCCTTCAATAAAACAGTTACATAGTTTACAAAAGCATATTTGACTAGTACATCTAGAATTTGCACATTCAGACACAAAGAAATGGCTTTTTGAACAGTATATTATTACAAGTATACATGTTTATTCATGTGATAACATTTAAAAACAGGTTTCGTAATATGAAGTGGGGCCAAAAGTAATGCGTGATGTATTATATGAGAACAGATTCTTAGTTGTAAATAATAATAAATCACAGTAATAGGTTGGTTGCTTGAGTTTATCTAGTGTATTTAGGAAATGCCATGAAGTCTGACAACTTGTAAAAATATCAACTCATTTTACTAATCAATCAAATTTATTCACAGATCAGCAGAAGAAAATGCTGAGAATGAAGAAGAATCGGGCAGGCTGACTTTGGCCTATGAGAATTTATATGAACTCCCGAGAACTATTGTTGAGAGATTTTGTGATCATATTAAATATCTTGACATAAGTCACAATAAAATCACGTAAGTATTAAAGATATATATGAAAAGTTATATAACACACTAGTCTCTGCCCGTGACTTCTTTCACGTGAAATAGTCACTCTGGCCTAACACTAACACGCAGTGGAAGCTCTCAAGAGGGAAAAATCTCGATTTTGAAACATTCTTCATTATCGCTCTTAGAGTGATTATGTATATAGCCTATAACCTTGCTTGATAAATGCGCTATATAACATTTAAGTAATTTTTCAAATTGGATAAGTAGTTTCTGAGATTACCCCCTGCAATGTCACAAACTCAAAATGTCATAAACTTTACCTATTTATAATATTAGTATGTAGATGTAGTAGATGACAGTAAACTTATTTTTTTTATTTTTTGGACAAAAATTCCTTTAGGCTCAATAGACCATATTTGATTGGATGAGATAAACCATCTATTACTATTGGTTTACTAACATGTATATGGCCACTAGTAGGACACGCACCTCATCACACAGCCAGTGTGTCTGCCTTATTTCACCTAGGTTGTATCGATACATTATGTTTTTCTTTTCCAGTCTCCTCAGTCAGATATAATCTCGGAATTCACACTTATTACATGTGTCATTTTTACACACTTTATCCATGCTTTTTTCGGTTTCCTCTACTTTTATATCTATTCACCTTCATACTTAAAACTATTCTAGTTATAAGTCTTTCATCTCTCTTTATGACATGTCTGTATCAGGCCAACCTCTTATTACTCAACTTTTCTGTCATTGGTTATGTTTCCAAACTTTACCTGATACATTTTTATTCTATTACTTCTAGTTACACCATACATCTTAACAATCGCAGCTCTGCCGCGTACAGTTTTTGCTCATCCGTTTATTCTGTAACCTAGCACTCAGATGCATGCAGTATAACTGTGTCTTATAATAATTGTATACGCCTCCTGCATCCTGCATTTATCCTATTCCTTCCGTTATTGTCTATGCTGCCACGTTTTGGATCAATGAATATGAAGCAGGCTAGTAGTAATCGTAGTACCTAGTGAAACAGCTGAACATATTTATTTATTTATTTAATGAAGTAAATAGTATTTTAAAAATCTCTTGCTGAAAAATATTCAATACCATCAGCCTGTAAGAGAGCCACTGCAGAGCCACAAGAAGAAGGTATGGATATAATCACCACACTAGCCCATGGCGTATTGGCAATTTCGAACTCTGAGAAAACCACTAATGTACGTTTTCTCACATATAGTAATACTACCAGAACATTTCTCAGGCTCAGGTTTTCTCACGAGGTTTCCTTTGACCGTCGGACGATACTGGTACCAATTTAAATTAGTAAGTGTATGCGAATTTTGTAAAATTCATTATTACACACCGGGGTTCAAACCAGCAGACATCGAAGTGTTATTCTACTAGTGAAACTAGTAGACTACCACTATTTAAAAAACTTGGTAACTGATGGACTGAAAAATATTGGTACACATAATTATCTTATTTAGATAATACAATAATGATGACGATTATCAATATGATTGAATAACGTTTGTGTAAGTGGCTCTTAGAACTGTACTGTTATATTTTAAAACATATATGGTATAAACTGTACAAATATACTAGATTAAAAACTGTAAATCAATGTTAAGCTGAATTACATTTTTTTAACATAGCCGATATATCGAAATATCGATATTTTTTTCCAATATATCGGAGTCCGATATTGATATTTTCATAAATATCGATATATCGAAAATCCGATATTTTTAAAAATATCAACAGTCCTAGTCTGCCTGGCTGAGGTACTAATTGTTATTATTTACAATCATTGTCATTTCTGATTTGTATTAATTATAATTTCTATTTTAGAATTACACTTTTAATAACAATTTTGATTTATTTTTAAATGTCTGACCCATTGAATATGGAGTATATTACTATTCCTCTAGTTCCTAACCTAAATATAAAAGGGAATCC
Source organism: Antheraea mylitta (assembly GCA_014332785.1). NCBI lineage: Eukaryota > Metazoa > Arthropoda > Insecta > Lepidoptera > Saturniidae > Antheraea > Antheraea mylitta. Next base: position 3,505,081 of record JACEII010000055.1, on the reverse strand, counting down.
TTTATATTGATTTTCAACAGTGTAATAGATTGAACTAGTAATATAGTTTGATTCATAAAAATATATTTTAACACATGTAAGCTTATCATAGACTAAATATTGATATCTATATCTACATATATAATAAAAATATACTTTAATATTTTTAAATATGTCTATACTTTTTAAATTTTAGTAGAAAAAAATTTGCAGGTGTGTTGGAATAGGTAATAAAATGCATTTCGATAATTTTTCTGAAACGTCTGTGTGTTTGCATTAACACGTATCACTGCTAATGTACTCCTTTCACAATGAAACCTCGCCTAGAAAGTCATAAAGCATATCTTCAAGTAACATTTATTCTTGGTTTATTAAAATCGGTTCACTCCATCAATTTTTTTGTAATTTAAATTATGACAGAGAAATAGGTGTAAATAGATTTAATATATTCAGATGATTTTATTAGTTACTGTTTTTTACATTGAATTGTAGGCGGATGGACTCGCACAGCTATTGGCTAGTGTGAATACATAGTGTATATTAATTTCATTTTTACTTCAGAAACTTGGAAACTCTTGTCCATTTCAAGCATCTAACTTCATTGATAGCTGATGATAATCCAATAACAGAAAACTGTCTGTTACCACCATTACCTAAACTAGAATTATTATGGTAAGTAGCTTTAAAATATTTACTAAACTCATTATCCAATGGTGTATAATATGTAACAAAGCCATACCATGCATCCATTATAATTGTACTGTCTATTTAAATTTACCGAAATCATATGAGATACATGGGCAGCAAAGGATGCAACTCCCATCTTTTTTTATTGATGTGGGAAAAATCCCTTATGGATACCTACTCTCCCCAGGGGAAGAGTGGGTTATGTCCGACTTGTATTGACAGACCATATTTCTTGGGGCAGCAAAGGATCCTACTTGCTACCCAACCTTGGATAGACATCTCAATGGTCTGCCTAATGGAAGGTAGCCGCTGGGCTCCTACCTAATAGGGAGCAAGACTGGGTACACTCCAGCTGCCGCCTCCTCTCGTCAGTCAGACCTATGCAATGAGAAGATGTGCCCCGGACCATCCCCTCAAGTCCGGCTGCATTGGCGAGAGGAGGAGGGCAAATTGCTCTTCGCGGACCCTCCCCGCCGTCACCCAACTCCATCCTAACTAATAATATAAATGCGAAAATGACTTTGTTTGTTCTATTTTACTACTTAACTGATCACTATAATATTTTGCATATGCATTGTCACTGGTATAGAAAGGGACAAGGAGTACCTTTCATCTAAAGAAAAAGCACGGTTTAATAGTAATGTGAGCGTAGTCGCATGCAAAAGTTAGTATAGATAATTTAAAAAGGAATATTATTGTAATATTATTAGCATGGTGATAAATTGGTAATTATATTCAGTCCAATCGCATATACTCAATATAAAAAATAAAGAATTCTATTACAGGCTGAATCGTTGTAAAATTGCATCCTTGTATCCATGGGTGGCCAAGCTGAAGGATTCCTGTCCAAACTTACATTATTTAAGTTTAATGGGGAATCCAGCAGCACCCAGTTATTTTAACGGTGGCACATTCTATGAATATTTGCAATATAGGTGAGTGTTCAAAATATATTCATCTAACCATCCACAAGCCTATTTGTTATCATGTTGTTTATTTTTTTATTTGTATTGTTAGAGGCGGTCCATAAATTACGCCATATTTTGAGGGGGAGAGAACTATAAAAAAGTGTGATACAATGTGACAAACAGGAACCAATTATAATTTTCAGGATGTTATATAATTGTAGTAAAGTTATAAAACTGTAAATACTAACTGTAAGGAAAATTTAAAATATTTAATTGTTAAATGTTAAGTGTATAGGAGATAAAACTAAAAAAAAATCTTTTTGTGTTGCATACACAATACGTAGACCATTATCATTATATATCAATAATCCGGTGAAGCTGTTAAGACCTTGCTGGGTCAATAGCGTAGTCAGATCGAAAAAATAATTATATATCATGTATGTATGTATGTATGTATATATAAATAAAAGATTTTGAGAGTATTGTGTTAGTATAATATTTTCTAAAATTAAAATTACAAGATATAGTGCATTTTTTTAGCTATACCTACAGAGTTTTCGATCTGCAGAGGAAAGAGAATAAATAAAAAAAATTGTGGTATACCAACCAAATTTGATTCATTTCTATGTTATAAATAGTTTTCGTTATAACCAATGATGTTATAAAGAGCTTAGACTGTATGTAACCCACTTCAAAGGAGAGAGAGGTAAAATTACTGTGGCCATTTATGACTAGATGAACTCCAAAAATCATGATCAATTCGTGTAACGTAATTATTAGATGGCCCATTTGGTTATTGTTTCAAAAATTATATTTTTGCACAATAATATCAATACATGATAAACCCTTAATACAGTCAACAGTTTCTTCATACATATGTTGTGTCATAAATGGGAACTATAAACCTAATATGATTTATTGCAGACTATTTGTGATATCCCAATTCCAATCTCTCAATCATTTGGATGACAAGAAAGTTTCAGAGGATCAGAGAACAGAAGCGAATAGATTATACAAGAGGCCATTCTTTGAACGCATCACTAATCCAGTGTCAAGTGGTATATCACAACTGGTCCAATCTTCAGTCAAATGGTCGAGCGTTCACAATAAAATAACTTCTCTTTTGGGCAAAGATAAAAATAATAGAAACCTCTTGATTTAGATAGACCTTTAATTATAAACTATATTAGTAATTGTATGAACATACTGTCACCTATATTAAACCAATACCGACAATGGTTCATTTCTCTTGGCTGTTTACTTTCTGTGTATGCCTTAAAATGGTCACTTTTATTATAACTTTTCATTAGTTTTACTGGACTGAAAAATGAACTTTTCACCTTTCAGTTATAGAATAGACAATATTAATTATTATTGGTGCTTTTTTTGTATAAACAGAATCATAGACAATATTTTATTGAAGCTCTTATGTCTGCTAAGTGACATTTGTTTTTTAAAGTAAGCATTTATCATGAAACAACTGGTTGTCTCGAATTTTTCAACAAATTATAGGGTAAGATTAGATAAAGTTCCTGTAGTTTCAAAAAAATCCGTTACCATTTTATATTCATAAGTTATATGTAGTATAAGAAACATGAATAAAATACAGGAATTTATTAGACATAATTACATTTAAACTTATTCTTAAATAAATTATTATATTACAATATGTAAAAATGTTTCATTTATTACTAGCTACCTGTGACTTTAGTTGTGCTGTATGTAATCTTAATATATTTTATGTACAGAAAAAATCACATAAGAGAATTGAAAATAAAAATAGATTTATTTTTATAATGACGCAAGTTTCTAATCAAATCTAAAATTGGATGAAATATCTGTCCAATAGCTTTTGCATTCTATCATTTTATTTACACAGATCCCCAACTCTTATCAGATCATGTATTCTATTGCTCTGAATCTTCATGTAGAAAGTATTTCTTATAAAGAATCAATCAAACAAATCTAATGCAGGCTTCTTCCAAGCAGTCAAGTCCATATAGGGAATGGTGTTGTAATCGTCGCATCTACATTTGGGATTCTGAGTTGATTCTGCCTCGAAAGCTTTTCGCTGCACCCAGAATACATCCGTGTTATCGCATAACAAACGAGCCATAGACGTTTTCTTTATCTCTTTTAGTTGATCTGAAAGGATTATGAAATCTATTATATCTACCGAATACAAGTCTGTGATAATAGAATTTGTTCTAATTTTCTAACCTTCAAACAAAATATTAGCGTCCTTGCTAGAACTCGACGGAAAAGATATGTGGTAATTTCATGAACTGAATTATTTTTTGTTATTTTTGAACACATTAAATAATTATATAGAATCACGCAAATCATGTTAAGTACAGCAAAATATAGGTTCAAATTCACAATTTCATCAGCAAAATTACTACATGACATGAAGTTCCTGCCAAAAATTTCTATAATTCTTTGGATTCGGTTTGAGGCTGCTAGCTTTCAAATAATTCCATTGTTTTTTTCGATATTTACTATCGAACTCCATGCAGAGGGACTAGCCAAGTTACTTATCTACAATCACTAACACAAATAGAAAACGGAACAATGTATGGAGATAACATATCTGAACGTTAAGTCACGTGATAAAATCACTTGGCTAGCTAGCCCCCAGTTTACTAATTTGTTGAACGAAAAGTCATAAAATAAACGAGATACCTTACTACAACGACATGGTTGAAAACATTTCGGTTTCTAGATTGGACGTAGTCACTTACAGAATGAAGATGTGTGTTTTCGTGTAAATAAAAATTTAATTTGTGAAATATTTAACTTTCTTGAATACATTAAACATTTTGTACCGGCAGATAAAAGAAATAACAAAGAAATAGTGTATCTAACTCGGTGTGGACTCAAAAAAAAAACGAATGTTTTATATCACAAATATTAAAATTTTGTTTATTCGTTGGAAATTATAATGTACACAACAAGGGTTCCGTTACATAGCAGTAATAAAAAAAATAGAATATTGGTAAAAACGAACCAGATGTGAAGGAATGCGGCGTTTCCCCGTTATCGTAAAAGAATCTGTCACCAATTCTTGTTCTGTAGAATTGTTCCGCAATTATACAATGAAATGTGTGACCCAGGATAGAACCCTGAACATCGCGCTCCATGGAACCACCCACAAATAAGTCCACGTCATCTACGCACTCATATAGTTGACATAATGCGTTGACACGCTGTAATTTATACATATTTTGTAAAATAGCGCCACCAATAATAATAATGGCCGCCAAAAATAACACAGACTTAATTACAGCAGCAGATACTGAATTCAGAATTTAAAATACACTCTTTATTACACTATAGGCATAATTTTGCACAGTACGGTGCTGTAGCTTTTGATTACTAATTACATAACTTTAAGGTTCGCTTAAGTTTTTCAATATAGCCAGATGTTGATGTTTGGGTAGTGAGTTGTGATGATGGATGTGTAATGATTTTAATTCCAAAACATACAGTGCATTGCTATCCGCAGATTATATTTATTAGAAAGGAGACACGACTAATATAAAGGTGTAGGTGGCAGAGCCTCGTTGAAGCTATTACTAGTTTCAGCATGGAGGTCGGCTCGGCTGAGGTGTACCACCCTCTCACAGAAAACCGACGTGAAGTAACAGTGCTTGCATTGTTGCGCTTCGTTGGGTTAGTGAGAGCGCCGGAGGTCAACCTCCCCCTTCCCCATACTTATTTACTGCCAACTTAACATAATTTATGGCAAAGGATGTCTGTATATAAAATATATTTAAGATTGAGGAACTCCAACAGCGTATTCCGGTGAAGGTGTAAAGGCCGTAAAGTGGTAGCGTAGTTAGTTCGAAAAAAAAAACCAACGCAGTTTGAATTTAGTTACTAAGAGAGATAAGATATGTGAGCTCTTTCACCAAGGTTTTCATGTTGTTCAGTTTTTAATAACTCGTCACTTTGTGACACTAGGATATATTTTATTATATTACTAGCTGACCCGTGCAACTTCGTCTGCACTAAATTTGTTATCACTGGTTTCAATTGTATTTTTGTGTTGCGAAGACAAATATTAAATATATTTCAAAAATTGTACCACTCACAACATAGTGCCTATCACCTTTTGGTAATTTATCTATGTTGATATGTTTCTATTGTTTATATTATTATTCTACGTTGTTACACTGAATATTTGGCATTAAATTTATAACATGTATTTGTGACACTTGATATTGGCGAAATTGCCTACATAGGCAGAGGTCATACCGAAAAGAATCAATCAAGCCAGCTTTATATATTATATTCATCCGAACTACGTCCGAGCTACCTGGCTGCCGGTAAACGTTGCGTTTATTTGTTCATATCGTACCTTTGCAAACAAAAATATTGATTTTTAAATAATTTCGGGATGTTTTTTTTCACTAACTTTGAAACGTTATTAAAATGGAATTATTATTGAAAGACATTTTCAGTACAAATTTTAACTTACAGACTAATTCAGTTATTTACTCAATATTTAGACCGATTTATTGCTATAAAAATAATATGTGTGTAGAATAACTTAGCTATAGCTATAGCTACACGATAAAGATAGCGATAATTGGAGCAGCGTATGTTATCAACGCATATATTTAATTAAGATGGCGTCAGTCCTAAGTTTACGTTTACATTTGCGTTTATCGTTGTTGCATTGTATATGGTGAAGTCTTAATATCAATAATGTTTAATAAAATGAAATTTGTTCTTTGCTATGGAAAAAAAAATGGTTTGAAATTAATCATTTTTATTTATACAATGGGCGTATGATTGTTTATAAAAAATATGTCTGACTGTGATAAATTCATGTTTTTAAATGCGTTTAAAAGTTACTGAACAAAAATGTTCCTAAACTTATTCATAAATCAAAATCCGCATTAAAAATACAACGTTAACCGGCTACCAGGTGTCCTAAATTCTGTATATTGATATATTGATAATTTGTGTAGGTGTTAGTGCCACGCTGAAGCTGTAACTGGTTTCAGCATGAATGGGTTGTCTCGTCCGTGTTAATACCACCCTCTCACTGAAAACTAACGTGAAATAACATAGCTTGCGTTGTAGGGTTTCCTACGGTCAGTGAGAGCGCAGGAGGCCTACCTCTCTTCCCCTTTCCTCCTTTCCCTTCCCTTACCCCATATACAGGTTGGCAACGCACTTGCGACACCCCTGGTGTTGCTAGTGTCTATAGACGGTGGTGGTCACTTAACATCACGTGACCCACCTGTTCGTTTGCCTCCTATGATACAAAAAAATATATCTTAATATATTAAAGAACCAGGTATTCTAAAATTGTTGTTATTGCAACGTTGCCGGCTCTTGTACTAAAGGTGTCGCAAACAGTCTAATTACGTTAACCACAAATTTTTCCTTATCCTGGAGAATCGCTCGCGTTTTATGGGACAAAAAGTATCCTGGGTGTAGCCTTGTAATATCAGTTATCATTGTGTTAAGTTTCGTTAAAATTGGTTTAGTACTTTCAGAGTTATACGTGTTCATAGGGACAGACAGACAGACAAAAATTGTAAAAAAAATATTTTTGGCTTCTATATCGATAACATAGTCTACCCTAATTACATTTTTCAAAAATATTTAATGTACAGATTTCGACTTGTTCCTTTTTTATTATAGTTGTATTATTAAGTTTCACATTTTAATTTAACGTGTACGAAGTAATAAACAGCTGTTAGTATGAATACTTACATCTTGAGACATTTCGCCGGCTAAATCTTGGAAACATCTGGCCTTTTTCAAACCGCAGATCTCTCTGGAAGATATTGATTACAAAAATAAATATTGCATTAAACATAAAACGAAAAAAATTACCACCAGTCGATCTATACCGACAGTACAATTTAATAAGAACCAAAAGAAGCAAACTAACCTATAATCATTATAAGATGCAAGTCCATGGTCCCTGCCTCTCTGGATATCCATTGCGATAAGATCAAGTCCCCAACCGTTGTGTGACTTGAAGAGTAGGTTAGAGATCTCGCTCGTCATATAAGGATCTGCTTCTCCAGCGCTATGTGCAACAATTCCACGTACTATGTCGTCGAAAGACTCCGGTGTTGACTCGAGTAGACTTGGATTGAAATAATAGTCGCTTAACCTATGAAGTGTATTACAAAAATAAATTGTCGCAACACCATGACAATTTTAAGTCTTCAGTTTTTTTCACACATTTAAATAGCATATGCTGTCTTCATAACAAGGTACTCCTTTATAGCATCCAACTTAGTTTCATAGTTTAGGTATAATTAAATATTGTATAGAGAATGACTCTATAATTAATACTTACAAATAAACCAGGTTTAAAAAGTTTTATCGATAAAAAATATATTAGAAAAAAAAGCGGTTCTCATGTAAATCAGTCAAAAAAATGAGGTGTCTAACAACAATAATTGAATTAACACCTAATCATTATAATAAGTTAGATAAGTATTTTGTTACCGACAGTACAATAACTTACATGTACGCCAAATGTTAAGTAATTAAAGAATTAGATATTATAACTTTATGCACATTTTTTCATTTCACTATGTAATCATTGTACACAGACTTCATATGATTAAGAAAAATTTAATATAAAAAAAATATAAATCATCTCACCTGTGTAAGTATGCCACGTTGTAGCTAGAAGGACAAGCCATAATAGTGTCAGGGACAATAGAGTGCAGAAACCTGAAGGCGGCCGCACCGAATCCATTAATAATGCCAGGATTCACGCCCTCGCTATAATCGCGACTGTACAAACTGGATGGCGATATACCATAGTAACGGAGATAATTCTCGCCTACGAATTAAGATAGAAAGATTTGATTAAGTACTATAAAGTAACTCTGATTCTTTTGAACTGATCAACACTTATTGTAATATAATAAGTAATACCTACACACAAATACAAGGTACCTTACGATTAACGCGTAAAGAAAAAAATTTCGTCCGTGCCATAAATAAATTAAAAATGCGAATTTGATCTCTGTAAATTGATTAGTTTATACATAACTGTGGTTACTAATTTAGTAACAGAATTTTATAAGTAAAATTCAATAATAAGTTATTGAATATATATTGCCTGATCCCGGAGGGCCATGATGCAGATGAATAAATCAATGTTGGAACTTTTCATTTTTTTTAAATCACTGAGTAGCATCATCAATTTGAATAAAAATATCTCTTACCTAAATTAAGCGGCAGCCACTCCTGGTATGTGATGTGCTGTATCTCGGCGATAACGACTCGCCTGGTTTCCTGGAACAATTTCTCATCACTCCACATAGGATTCAGTTTACCAAGGATGTCTGCCACTCTGTTATGCTCGCGAAGGAGTATTGTGTGCAGCATGGCTAGCGTCGGGGTCTGATTTATCCTTACATCACCTAATAAGTTTGAAAATATGGTGATCGTATTGAAGAATATAAATCAGAATTTTAAAATGAATAATACAAGCAAAGGCTTAATTTAGACGAATTCTAATGTTGTCTGATTTAGACCGATGACTTGAAAATTTTTCGACAAACTCATATTCTCGTATGATGGTGATATGTTCGATGTGTTTGTGGTTAAACAATATATTAGCGTAATTAAAAAAATCCATACACATTAGACATTGTGAATAATGGTAAGTAACAGGACATTTGTAGGTGGTAGAATCGAGCTGGAACTATTACTGGTGTCAGCATAAATGGGTCGGCTCGTAGTCATTCGGCTTGTGAGAGCGCCGAAGGCCCACCTCCCCTTCCCTGGCTCCTCTCCCCCTCCCTCCAAACACAGGCTAGCAACGCACTTGTGACTTCCCTGTTGTTGCTAGTGTCTATGGACGGCAGCATTCACTTAACATCACGTGACCCGCCTCTTCTTTTGCATCCTACATTATAAAAAAAAACCTATGTTTTGACCTATATTATGATTTGTCCTCATTGGTACAGCTCTATTTTAGAACTGCATTATAAACTAGTAAACACCTGCAATTTCGTCTGAATTTGTTAACAATAGTATATTGCTATAGAAATATTAATGTATAGAATCTTTGTTCTTGAAGATACTTCTATGTGCCAACTTTCAATGAGATTGATCAAAAGTTGTTGATTTACACAAAAAAAAAAAAAACAAAAAAAAAATGTAGATTAGATTATTTCTAAGTTATATATTTACCTGCTAAATAACAAGGATCAGATGAATTCCTTAAATCGCAAACAGCTGATTTATCATCCACCGACGGCGGGAAGCCCTTGCAGTTCTTTTTCTTCGACTGTTTTAGTTTCCCATCCTTTTTGCTTCGAAGCTTCGATGCCAACTTCTTATCTGAGCCGTAAATAGGGGAACCGTCCAAAAAACTTGTAACTGTGTTCATCTGATTTGAGAGAAAACAAAGTTTATTTAACATATAATGTAACCTACATAATGTTCTTTAGTAAATTACAAAGATAAAATAATTAGGATAAAATGATTATAGTGTACTGTTAATTCCTTTCCGTTTCCCCACAGTGGAAACTTAAGGCGATGGTGTATAATAGTTTACGAAGACAAAAAAGGAGAATTCTTGCCTCGTCGGCAGGCACAACATTGGTATGATTAAGAGAAAGGTAGAAGCTCTAGCGGATGTACTTTATGGTCGCTGTACCATAGTCGCCTTCCACCCGGCCCGAGGACTGTTAATTAAGAGCGAACAGTGATCCCTGACGCTTAGACTAACGCATGTACTGTCCGGATATGCTTATTTCGGTTGGTACCTGCACCGGATCGTTCGCAGGATACCGACGGCTTTGTGTCATGAGTACGGCGCAGTAGAAAAAACGGTGCAGCATATTCTTAGCGAATGTGCTTCGTGAAAGAGACAGTAACAACCTACTGTCAAGTGTAATGAGCGCAATGCTCGACAATGAGAGAGATCGGTTGGTAATCTCCTTTTGTAGAGACCGTGACGACATAGAAAGAGACCTAAGATCCGACTTCTGTAATCGTGTTTAATAGCCAATAATCATTACACTTAAGCATTTAAAAATGAATTTATATATTCTATCATACTTTTTTTTCTATACTGGTAATTTTTATGCAAAGTGTATAAATATCTAAGCATTATCTAGGTTTAAAATAATATGTGTAAACTTAAAAGATTCAGCGTTTATAAAATACTGACCTGCTCAGCATGTCCTAGTGTACAGTCGTCTCTAGGCGTGGTTATACTTCGGACCATATTCAAGCATTTGATACCATGCGGTCTGTAGAACGGATCATCATCAGGGACGCAGATTGGTATACACTTATCGTTTAGTAATTCGGGAGGAAGTAACCCTTGTCCATTGCCGAGACAACATTGGATTCCACCTTCGTCTGCGTAAATAAGAGAATTTAAACCTGTTTACACTTTGTCGATTTAACTACAATCTCACGTTGTATTATCATAAGCTTAGAGAAACAGGCTTTAAGTATTGATGTAGTAACGCACTTATTATAAGTGTTTGGCCATAAAGACCAAAAGGGGCACTAGAAAGGTCTTACTATGCTATGTTCTTTATCACGATAATGGATAAAGATATTTTTTGCAGGTGGTATAGCTACGCTGCAGCTATTACTGGTTTCAGCATGAATGGGTCGGCTCGCCCGGGGCAGCACCACCCTCTCACAGAAAATCGTGAAGTAACTGTGCTTGCATTTTTGTGTTTCGTTGGGTCAGTGAGAACGCCGGAGGCCTGCCTAACCTCCCTTCCCCTCTCTTCTCCCTTCTCTTGCCTTCCCCTTCTCCCTAAATACAGGCTGGCATTGCACTAGCGACTCCCCTAGTATTTTTAGTGTATATGGACGGTGGCGATCACTTAACATCAGGTGACCCACCTATTCCTATGACATAAAAAAACAATATATCCCTTTATCGAAAGTTCATGCACATTGTAGAATTGGAGTTCTATATCGATGGACATGGTAAAAATACATCTAGGCCAGAAAATTTGTAAGGTTTATTCATTAAAGTATTTGCTGTACTATTTAAAATAACAATTTAATGTTTATACGTCTATGTAAGTGTTTTAAAATCCAGGTAAGTTGTCGATCAATATTGTTGTTGCAAAGCTTAAGATCTTACCGGTAACTTCCATAACTTGGAACAGCATGTCATGTGTTATAAATTGTCCCCACTGCATATTCATGTAATTTAAAACACGACTACGGATAGGTTGATCTGCAAAAAGACGAGTGGACAGGACACGAGGATTTGGTAGAGGACGTCCACTGCGAGCTAACGGCATTGCATAAATCCCTGGAACAGTGGAAAATTATCATGGCAAAATGCAACCTTTTTTCAGGTTCCTAAGACTCTTTTAAATGATACGGTCTAACAAAATAATTAAACTCACCGTCCGCATACCTCGGTACAGCAATTCTGGTAAAAGGTGCCCCACGTCTCCCCCAATGTGGTTGTTTCTCATTGTTGCAAGTACCATCAATTGTCCTGTATTTACTATTGCCACAAATAGCACTCACTGGCAAACAGAACGAGGGATCGTGAAGTCGGATCACTTGATGTTCCAGGAACGACATAAACGTGTTGGGGGTTACATCACAACTGCGGAATTCGTAAAGTACTATCAAATGGAAACGTGGAGACATCGATTTTTTTAATTATTTTAATGTACGAGTTGTTTATACAGTATTAGAACTTATGTTTTATCCACAGACATTATCTACATGTAATATAATAAAACGGTAAAACTGTCATGTTTATGTTAAAATATTACGGTTGATATATAGAGTGTAATAAGATACGACAAATTGTCATGTGAATTTATCTTTTTGCAAACTTCAAAACTACTAGACAAGTTTTAATGAGGTCTTCACCAAAGTTATAATATCACTGAGTCTTTACAAATAACTTGAACTTGTATTGAGACAACATACTTAATTAAAATCGTCTTTAAAAATGAGGTTTTTATTCATAATTTTATAGGTCTGCCCAGCACAGTACACTATGGATTAGTAAAAAGATGACGTTGTATCTCTTGATTATTATCACACGCTGCGTGTTGTAGGCATATAATTTTAAAATTAATGTTCGAAGCCGTAGGCAGAGCCAGTCCTTAAATATTATATAGCTAATAAACTCTCTAAATTAAGATTTAGCTAATTAGAATACCGAACATGTTTAAGAATCCTACACGTACAAAGAAAAACAGTACCCTCATTTTGCACAATCGGGTTACAAAAACGAAATACACACCTACAACATAGCTTCGTTTGTAAAAGTTTTGTCGCTGTTAAAATTTCCTGAGATAATTCCGCCGCTTTTCTCATCTCAGGCGGAACGGTAGAAGAGAAGAAATGCAATAAGGTGGGAGAAGAGCCCTCCATGCCAACACCGCTGCGCACCAACTTGTTGCCGCGCTGACTTGCTTCTCTACTAAGCTCGCGCCCGCATTTTAAGCATTCGGCTACCAGCTCCGAAGTTATAGGACCTTTTTCATCTGTTTAAACCAATTCTTTTAATCAAGAAGATTTCCATATTCAAATTGTCTGATCATATTTCCTAGAAGTTCCAAGAGAGACTATACATGTTGAAGTTTCGACTGTGACATTATTCCTGCATGCATTGCTACCGCAAAGGTATTCGTATTACTGTGTTCCACTCAGACCATGTTTTACTAACAAACACGGGCATATGAGGATGTTACAACACAGTTCTCTGGAGTAGCTAACCTACAATCACCTTGTTTTAACGTTTTTCTTAGTTGGTATGAGTTGCAGTGACTATTCATCATCAGATAACAGTTATCTGTTTGCGACTCCACATCATGAAAATGTGAATAACCTGTATGATATTATTATAAATCTTTTTATTGATAAACCATAATATTTCAAGACCATTTCTTAATCATCTATTAGGTGCTAAAAACATTTATGACATTTCTTCTTTTGTCAAATTACCCAAAATTATAAAGCTTAGGAACCAAAGCCCATAGCGTAGTATTACAATCTCATCGTTTATTATAATATATATCCTTAGATGGGTACCACCCTAAACTAGAGGGTGGTTGACTCTCAAATTCAGCTTGCAAAAAACATCTATGTGCCTTTGCGATCATTTTTCAATTTCAGGATGCTAACTAGAACTTTAAAAAATTCCTACCACCACACTAGTTTCATAACAATATCTATCTTTACTACAGTCATAATTTATTTTAAAAAATTTATTAAAAAAAAAAACACAAATATTGTTATCCATTCACGCGTAATCTACCTCTTACCTGTAACTTTATGATGTGATATATCTATAGGTGTACCCTAAATCTGATTTTGGTTTGGAGAGGTGTGGCGATACAAAACACAAAATTTGCACTATTAACCAAACACTCAAAAACATTTGCAACCCTGTCTCTATAAACACGAGACTCAAATTGTTTTGTTGGTTCGGTGGAGAGTGACGGTCAATGTCGCCAAAACACAGGCGTTCATCACGGGAGCACACGTATCACGTATCCGCCGCCATTACTCCTTCAAGGTACAAGCGTGCCATGGCTGAGGCAAGACAAATACCTGGGAGTTCACTTAGATGCTTTGATGAGCTTTGTCAACCACGTCGATCACGTCGTGAGGCGTGTAAAAGCCACGAGAGAGAAACTCCGACCTATTCTAGCCTCCAGATTACCCCTTCGAACAAAGCTAGCTATATACAAGACGTATATAAGGTCAAGATTAACGTACGCGGCACCGGCATGGTACGCTTACTTATCCAACACCCAGAGAGAACGCCTACGCGCTCAAGAACGCATGAGCCTGAGGACAATCGTGGGAGCACCTCGTTACGTCAGAAATGACGTCATACGAAGAGACCTCAGATGGGAGGATCTGGACGCCTTCATAACGAGAATGACGTCAGCTATGTTCCGTCGGGCCGATGCGACGAGCTTCCCCTTCATTAAGGGGATCGCTCCATTACACGCACGCCCCCCTGACAAACGGACAAAACCGTCTCCCAGAGACCTAGTCGCTACCGAAGAGAGTGACTAAAAATACCGGAAAAACCCGGAAAAGCACATACAAAGACACCGTTAAACAATAGATTACTAACTGCAGAAAGCGGTTATACCAAATGGCCGACTCGAATCTACGAGTCGCGTAGTTCACCACTGAAAAGTGCAGATGCACTGAACAGTTACCTCGTCCCCCCCTCTTAAGGGGGACAGAGACGGCTACACGGCGTTTTGTTGGTCACCCTTTATACTAGTGTTACGCGACACGCGCCGATGACCTAGCACCCTTTGATAAATGCCGCCAAACACATCGCACCTAGTTGAATTTTTGTATTTAATAAAAATGAATATCTATGTAAAAAAAAGTATTTATTTTATAGGACAAATTTGTAAAGTTTTATCTTTTCATTATGCCATAGCTGATTCCTGTCGTAATCTGTTCTTTTAGGCATTTTACTTATACAAAACAATTTGAATGTTTCACATGTGCCGCAGTCCCGCGACTGTTCACTTTTTTGTATACGTATTCAAATACAGGTAATATTACAGGTAAAAGATATAATACACAGAACTCACCCATAGTATGTGACTTAAACAAATCCGATACGATTGATGTAGTACTTGCCAATATCGGACACACTATTGAAAATAAATCCTCAGTCAATAAATCCCATCCTAAGTTACAGCATCCGCTAGCATTTGCGATACACCACAGAAACAAAAAAAGTTTTAAAATGTACCCATATTTACTAAATAAGTTCTTTGTATCCATTACTTCCTTTAAATTAATTAAAATTTAAATTTAAAAAACTCCCTAACCTATGAATGAAAACTGTTTGTACTTTGTTTACAAAAAAAGCTGAATATTATTTTTTAAAATGTCTTTCCGTGTTACGTTTTGTTTTAAAAGTAACAGTAAATTTTATTATTCGTCATAAAACGGTTGACATCTAATCGTGTCACGTACGTTGCATTATTTTCGGTCAACGGCGTAACATTTGATTTGGATAAAGCATGTACATATCAATTTTTACACAACCTGCATTACTTATAATTGTTGTCTATTATGTAACAATTATATTCATTCATAGAAATATTATTTGCAGATACGTGGGGTTCTGCATCTAATATGGATACAACGGGACACCACAGGTTTATTAAATCACCAAATGCCTCCCTTATTAGGCTTCAGGCGACGGGCGCGGGGGCGACCGTTGCCGTGGAATGAAGGCCGGTGATGTGAAGCCCGGTCTTGGCTGCTACTCCGATAGGAAGCACGAGGGAGGAATTTCCTCTCTCGATGCGTGGGTCCCCCGTTCGACCATCTACGGGGTTCCAAGCGCGTGACCAGGGTTTAGAGGAGCACATGTTCACCGCTAACCCTCGGCCCTGGATACATACGTGTAAAGGCGGCACAGGAGTTTTTAGTGAGTAGGAGTCTCACATAACCCTCGCACTGTCCCCCGGCAGTAAAAAAAAGGTTTATTGAATCGCGCGATACAGTGACACAAAATCTTATATCACTGCACCAACATTACACATATCACCTCCATACACGTGCAAGTACACATGCTTACACATGAAAGTGGAAGGGTTTTATTTTTTCCCTTATCGAACTCAAATAGTTAACAAAAAATTATCCGACACAAAATATCATATGTATGTATGTATGCACTACACACCACAACATATATATGTTGAGGTATGTATGCTTGGTACACACATATATTTCAATAACTCATATATGTATTATGTAGCTTAACTTAGGTTAGCTCAGTCAGTTTCAGACTTCACATCCTGGAACCCATATAATGGTGGAGGCCCAAATGAAATATTTGGGCCTCACTCTGGACGGGCGCTGGAGTTTCGAGACCCACTTTGCGGAGCTCGGACCGCGAATTGCTGGGGCGGTGGTGGCACTCGGCCGGTTGCTCCCTAACATAGGGGGGGCCGGGTGGCGAGTGCCGTCGACTCTCCATGGGGGTTGTGCGGGCGATGGCCGCCTATGGGGCTCCAGTGTGGGCAGACGCCCTCGGTGCCGCTACCGTTACTAACTAACGCTAGCGCACGGTGTCACTGAGGGCGATCTGGGCATACCGAACGGTATTCTCGGCGGCGGCTTTTGCGCTCGCCGGCTCCCTTCCCTGAGAGCTGGAGGCAGGAGTTATCGCCGCCGTATACGAATTTGCGGCGGCGAGAAAACGTAGCGGGGAGCCTCTGGCTCCCAGGGAAATTGAGGCGAAGAGACGGGAGTTGAGGGAGAGGGCTGTTGGAAGGTGGATGCAGGACCTGGCGGACGCGCGCTTCAGAACGTATATCGTAGACGCCGTCCGCCCAGTCCTCCGGGAATGGATTGGAAGGGAGTGGGGCTCCCTGACGTTCCGACTGGTGCAGGTACTCACCGGGCACAGTTGTTTTGGGTGGTACCTGCACCGGATCGCTCGAAGGGAGCCGACGGCCGCCTGTCACGAGTGCGGCGCTGAGGAAGATACCGCACAGCACACGTTCTCCGAGTGCCACCGTAGCCGGACCTAACGGGATGGGCCGGGGGGTTCATCTTCTCATTGTACAGGTCCGGCGGACGAGGGGAGGCAGCTGGTGTGTACCCAGTCTGTCGGTAACCTTTCGCCGGGCGGACCGTTGGGGCGGCTCTACAAGGTGATTAGCAAACTCGATCCCTTGCTGCCCCAACAATAACGGTCTGTCGGTACACTGTGGGATTTTAGTCCGTGTAAGTTGGACATAACCCACTCTCTCCCTCGGGAGGGTGGGTATCCATACTGGATTTCCCCACGTAAAAAAAGGCAGTTACAGACTAAGCGACCATCAGTGCACAACTTGAAAAGAGTTGGTAGGTAGGAGTTGTCGGAATGTGATAATAGATGGCGTTACTAATAGTAGTGAAACAAAAATTGTACTTACGTATTAACATCACCGCAGTGCGCTCACCGACCGCTGTAGTACCACAAAAATAATAAGAATTAAGTTCTGCTTGCGCAAGTATTACTATCACGCTTATTTTTAATAATAAATTTAATCAAGTTTTAAAAGAATTCTAGCGCTACTATGTTCTCCTTCGAAGAAGCGTGACTGCCGATGCGCTTACTAAGTGACAGGAGCGGCTATAGCGGAAGCGACCAGTTAGCTCAAGTTTTACAACAGAAACAGTACATATTGCAGACCTTAGTTAGCCTTCTTCGTAATCACGGCCTCCTTCAAGATTTATTGGCTTTGGTTGTATTAATGTGGAACTGATCTACTTGAAGTGCTTTTTTATATAACCTTATGCCCTTTTCACTGTCTTTGAAAACGTGTATGCAAATTTTCGTAGTAATCGATTTAAAATTTGAAAGCGTAACGAATAAATAAACTAACTCACTTTTTCTTTTATAATGTTAAATTAGGATTGGAATTCGGATAAAAACTTATCAGGACTGTTATTAAAAAAACTTGAATGTGAAAAAATATTTTTATTCATAAGTCAACAATTATTCATACAAGTATATATATAACAATCAATTACTTTTTTTAACTTTAAAATTCGCGATTCAGCAATAAGTCGACTCATCCTTTTAACATATTTTTTTAGCAATAAGTCGACTCTTATCCGTATAACATTTATATAGCAATAAGTCGACTCATATCCTTATAACATATTTTTTAGCAATAAGTCGACTCACATCCTTTTAACATATTTTCTTTATTTGGTATTCAAAGTATTTAATCTTTGAATCGTCATTATACAAATAATTTAGAATTCAAATTGCTGAACCGTGTTAAAGTTAAAAGTACTTTATAATTTTGTGTCTACAAAAATATATTTATATAAGCACAAATAGAAATAAAGTACAACATTGGTTTTCTTCTTTATAGAGTAACATTAGGTAACAAGTGTTGTTCTACTTTGTCAACTAATCCTCTTTATTGAAAAAAATTACTTTTTTTTTTCGAAATGTCTGCGCTATTGACCCAGCAAGGTCTTAACAGCTTCACCGGACTACTAAGGCGAGCGCTTAAGGCACTCAGCCGATTTTATTTTGGCAACCAGCTCAAGGGTGCACGGCACACCTCGGCTTGGCTGTTGCCTGTTGCATGCAAAATCGCGACCTATCTTAGCTAACCTAGCTAACTATTTATATATGTATGAGTTGTTGAAACGTATATGTGTACCAAGCATACACGCCTCAACAACTCCTCCATATATTTATTATCGGAAAATTAAAAGTTTTCAAGTTCGATGAGGGAATAAAGTAAACCCTTCCACTTTCATGTGTAAGCGTGTAGCGTGCACGTGTGTGGGGGTGATCGTGTAGTGTTGTAGCAGTGATGTATATTTGTGTGTCACCGTATCGCGCAAGCAACGCACTCAAGGGCTCCCTACCGAGGGATCGAACCTAGGCTTGAGCCACTGCTGTGGGAGGCCTAATCGGGTGTGCGGGAGCGAAATTAACCCCCAGACCACGGCGGCGTGATCTTCGGACGTCTTTTATAACGCGCAGCGTTAGGTACGGGTTCATAGTTTGCGGCGGATACCACTAACGGATTGGGATCAAAACTATTACTAATATTATTAACTGCAGCAGTACTGGCCATTTCAAATCAAAATAATTTTTGTTTGGCTAAGAATTCTAATTTCAAATTAATTTTATTTTAAAAACATGGGTCCTTTTTACAAAAGTAGTCATTTGTTTATTGATTAGTGTTACATTTTCATCGCATTTCAATCTTTTTTGTCATCATCGATACGTTAAAAATTCGAGTAATTATGGAATATGAGTACTGTTGTGGCAGCAACACGGCACAAGCGGCACGCAACATCAACGACAATGAATTAGCAGCAGCTTTCGACGTTAGCGTCAAAACAATATTGGTCCATTTGCATCAAATTGGCAAGGTAAAAAAGCTTGACAAATGGATGCCCCACGAAATCAATGATCGCCAGCGCGAAGTACACGTCGAGACGTGCCTTGCACTTCTCAACAGTTACACAAATGAAGGAATTTTGAACCGCATTGTTACCTGCGATGTAAAATGGATTCTGTTTGATAACTGCAAGCGCTTAACAAGTTGGTTGGATCCTGGTTCAGCAGCTAAACAATGCCCTAAACGAAAACTGACCCCTAGAAAAGTGATGGTCACTGTTTGGTGGTCTAGCGCCGGTGTGATTCATCACAGCTTCTTACCAAACAGGGTGAGCATTACTGCAGATGTGTACTTTGAAGAACTGAACACAATGATGGAGAAAATGGCACATCTCCAACTAGCATTGGTCAATCGTTCGTCTCACCCGCTCCTGCACGACAGCGCGCGACCTCAAACTGCACAGCAAACGATCTCCAAGTTGCAAGAACTGGAGCTGGAAGTTCTCCATCATTCGCCCTACTCACCAGACCTTGCGCCTACAGACTACTACTTATTCAGAATTTGGATAACTCCTTGGCGGGAAAAAAATCCAATACCCGGGAGGCAGTACATAATGCCTTTGAAGAATTTGGTGCCTCCCGTCCAGCTGATTTCTTCAAGAAGGGCATCAATAAACTACCACTGCGTTGGCAAAGATGCATTGATTGCATGGGTGATTACTTCGATTAATATAAATAAAAAAATATATGAAAAAAATTTGTTTAAATTTTTTCATACAAAACCGCAATTTCATAGGTAAAGACCTAATATATTGTCTTATTGTGGTTTTAATGTTTGAACAAGACAGTTGCACCTTCATTGCAACTGTCCAGAGAGTTTTTGCGTCACTATAATGTCGAATAATGCAGAGTTATGAATTAAATATAACAGTAATAAGTTACTAAAATTTCGTTAACAACTCTCAGTAAGCACCATGTAGTTTATACGCATGATTATAGTTTTATCTGCGTCGTTTTTGAAAGTGAATCGTTACGCTTGGGTCGGTGACGCAATGAATTGTGTATACTCGACTCCAGTCGTCATCAACCATCCTTGCTGTCTAATAGAGGGTGCATTAAATAATTACGTTGTTATTATTACTCATTGGAATGATAAAATAATTGTAAGTTATTTTGTATAATTTCAAATGTAAACAATGTACTTAGTTTAATGCTTAGAGCTGGATACTATTTAACTATGTTCCCCATAAGAGATAGTTCTTTTTACTTCTAACATCCATATTCACAAGCCCACGTCTCATCATAAAATGAACAGTCTTATCCACTATTATTTATCAAAATAAAGTAGTAATATAATTAGAAAACAATATTGTTACGTATATCCCGAGAAATGTTTAATTGATATACAAAAAATATTATTCATTACTAATCTTTTCACGTAATAACGTCTTATAAATCGATATACACCGGCTGTATGTACGAAAAAGCATGATTCATTGTTACGTTCCGCCTGAGCCGAGCATGCAAGCGAGAGCACGGAACAAGCGACAGAGAGGTGCGATCAACCTAAGTGTTCGGCTTTATAGAACTAGACTCTGGCCGCGATTTCGTTCGCGTGGAATAGTTACTTTGGTATTACGCTAACACACAATGGAAATTCTCAAGAGGAAAAAAACAATCGATTTTGAAGCATTCTTCATTGATGCTCCGCTCCTATTAGTCTTAGCGTGATGATAATAATATAATAATAATAAATAGCCTATAACCTTCCTCCATTAATGAGCTATATAACACTTTAAATAATTTTTCAAATCGGACCAGTAGTTCCTGATATTACACCTTACAACGTTACAAACTTTACCTCTTTGCAATATTAGTATAGATAATTCAATCAATAAAAATATGCAATTTTTCATTAATGTTTCTTATAAAGTTATCACTTAAAATGATCGCCTGTAAACCGACTTTACAGGCAACCAATTTTTTTTAATATACAGGAAACTCTTATACCTACAGATTATTCCGACACTTTCGGATACTCACTGTAAATTAATAAACAGGACTCCAACAACAACAGTGTATGATTACATTAATTATTTATCGTGGGAATACGTCAGCTTCTATGCTAATAGTTAGCAGAATTGCATCGGGAATCGATTGAGACGTAGGCGGTCGTGCGTTATGAAAAAGTAACTAAAGGCTTCAATGTTTCTAACAAAATAACCCATCATACACTTGTTCACTACTTACACCCATATAAAAAAACGTATAATTTAAAGAAATTCAATATTTGTGCATAGTATTAA
This sequence comes from Antheraea mylitta, assembly GCA_014332785.1. Classification (NCBI taxonomy): domain Eukaryota; kingdom Metazoa; phylum Arthropoda; class Insecta; order Lepidoptera; family Saturniidae; genus Antheraea; species Antheraea mylitta. The sequence continues at coordinate 3,483,347 of JACEII010000055.1, read as the reverse complement.
AACAAGTAAAAACATTCAACGAATTTTTTTGTTTTTATTTATCCCTTCATTCAATTAAAAAGAATGAAAGCCAGAGCTAATTAAAGACACGATTTTAAATATAAAGCTTTATTAGAAGCCCAAAATAATAATATTTCGAAGATTCAATGACAATAATTGTGGCTGAATCGCGTAAACCCTGATGTCTTTTTTTCTACGAAAGCAATTATACAAGTTGATGCCATGTGCATTGCTATTACCTATTGCTTGAAAACCCATCTATGTATTTAAATTTTAATGCCCTTGTCCTACGACACTCTTCATATTGTTTATATTCAATACCAAACCAAATACATACATAAAAATGATAATTTATATTAACAAAAGAATTAATTACAAGTAATGTAATAAGTAACCCAAATAAATACCATAGTATTTAGCTTAATTTATAAAAAAAAGAATAATAAATAAAAGATAGTTCCACTGTCTATTTTGGCGCGAATTTCTTGTCTGTAACCGTTCTGACTTATTCGTAAGTGAATACCAATGACATATAAAAACTCAAGACACACAATCCCGAATAAAAGTAGCGCTCAAAACCGGTCGCCAAACTCCTCAATACACATGCGTAGCTATAGTTATGCGATAAACTTATGGTTTTGCAAATTTAACCTTAGCGGAATGATTTAAAGTTGTTTTTACAGGGACGCCAACGACGCGAGACTATTTGAAATGACTGCATAATGCACTCATTTTCGTGTACCGACTGTGAGACTTTAAGTGTGCATCTTGGGTTTTTGTATATCAATGGTGAATACTATTGTGATGGGATAGAAGCATACACCCTGGCCGATGTGCAAATCGAGCCTCGTTTAAAAGGAGAAAAATTATAACAATTCAACCACTGAATTACTTATTACAACGGTCATTCATTTTGCTATAATATAAAATTATTGCAAACTCTTAAGTATCCCTTTGTACCTCCTTAAATAGCTATGAAGTCTAAAAAACATAAAAACTAGGCTCCACATATTCAACTCCATTACCATTTAACATAAAAGTGAGAACTAATATTTAAGGTATGGATACTGTATCTAATAATGATTTATAATAAAATAATAATAATATCATAAAACTATGTCCATTTCTGTATAGGGAGAAAAGTGTAAACATTTTGATGTGAAATATCTATGGGTGTTGGTAAACTTGATTGTTGGCGTAGCGAGACGTGGCGATGAACACGAACTTTGCACTATTAACGAAATAGGTACTCAAAAAAATTGGCAACCCCATCTGTCTCATAGTTTAAGTACAGTGTCAATGACCGTCGTGTGATTTCATTTTAATTTGAAGGTCAGGAGCAAAACAAAAGGGCTTATTGCCCGTTTTACTATCGGAGGTTATTAATTCCGGGTCGCCTATTGTAGGTTTTGGCACCGCTCATTAACTGAGGTATTATTTTATTTGCACGTTTGTAGTTATACTTTTGAAAGTCTTAGAACAAACTTTAACTTAAGTTTTCTTGGTTGTTTATTAGTATTTGCTTTAATATTATTTTTTTATATGTTAAATGTA
>JACEII010000055.1:3460049-3471793 GCA_014332785.1 Antheraea mylitta | reverse complement strand
AACACCTGTGTTTATACTAGTTAATTCTATATGAGATAGAGTGAAACAACAATATTTTGAAGTCAAATCAATATTTTCTTTCTATTCTATGAAGATTGAATAATTTTAGTGTTAGAGGAGAACGGATTTCAAAGAAATAGTAGCAAAGTATACTATACTCTTTGGATATCATAATTTAAAAAGAAGAATAAGTAATGTAATATAATAAGTACTAAAAGACTAAAAAATGTGTCGTAGAGAAGCCATTCCCTAATTCATGCAGTTTTTTTTCCAATATCATAGGGGGCAAACGAACAGATGGTTGATGTTAAGTGATCACCACTATCCATAGACACTTGCAACACCAGGAGAGTCGCAAGCGCGTTGCTAGCCTATGTCGGGGGTAGGGGAAGAGGAAGGGAAGAAAAGGAAGGGGAGGGTAGGTGGGCCTCCGGCACTCTCATTGACCGAACGAAACGCAATAATGCAAGCACTGTTACTTCACGTCGGTTTTCTGTGAGAGGGTGGTACTACCCTGGTCGAGCCGACCCATTTATGCTTAAACCAGTAGTAGCTTCAGCTTGGCTTTACCACCTACTGTGTGACCTCGGCTTGAGTACCCGCAATTAGATGTAACTTTCGGTGAAAACATCGCAATTAAATTATAGTCGGTGTTATAACAAAAAAGTTAAATACTTGCTTTAAAAAGGTTTCGTACTATAAAATACACCGCGCTCGCTCGAGTCAAGTTCGCATTATCCTATTTTCGCAATTCTAACCTAACGTAACCAAAACGAGACAAAAGAGCAAGATGGCGACCATTCAGCGAGCGCGGTGCATTTAAAATGTAACCTTTTTTTCGAAATGTAAACGCTGTTGACCTGGAAGGGTCTTCACAGCTTCACCGAACTATGATAAAATGTAACCTTTTTAAAGCAAGTATACGTATTTGGCTTTTTTATAATAACACTGAGTATGTTTGTAGGACCGTTTCTAAATCTGCCTGACTAGCTACCACTTATAACTAGAAAATTCGGCGCCAAACTCCTGTAGGTATCTTATGATAGCTGCACTTGAAAGCTAATTGTGGAATTAGTTGGTTTTCCATGTTAGACTATATGTTAATATAACACGTTGAAACGATAATGCCTGCAACGTTAAATATACTTATTTATGTGCTTACTAATGTTATTAATGTGAAGGTGAGTTTCTTTTTTATTTGGTACGTTTTAACACTTTAACTACTCAAATAACCATCATAAAATTTTGTTACATGTTATCAGGGAAAAAACTTTTTGCGAGGGATAAGCCAAATCTAATCGAATTTACATTAATACAAGCGAAACCGCGAGCAAAGAATAGTTTAATATAAGAAAGCATGGTACTTACGTACTAAATGCACTGCGCTAGCCGAACGCACCCGCGGCCGGCTCGTGTTATCTTTTTTCCCAAGTCTAACCTAACCAAACCGAGATTAAAATGTTTTGTTTTAACTAAAAAAAGACATTATGTTACTAATATATAAAAACACAGTACGCTCGTTGTTGTTTCGTAAGTCTAACCCAACCGAATCATTTTTGGAATTTTGCCGTCTTGGTTCTGTTAGGTTAAGTTAGACTTCGTAAACAAAAACAACGCGAACCGGCCCATGGCCGCGTAATCGTTCGGCGAGCGCGGTGTATTTAATAAGTAAGTAGTAAAGTACCGAAAGCATAAATAATATAATAGATGTATATGTAGAACTTTAATTATTTTTATGATTGGCAACCCTAGGTTACGCAAGAAATTTATCGCTTATCTATGCAAGGTAAATACAAGATACAATATGAATACATACAGATTAGATATTGTAGTGTGATGATAAAAAAATAGCTAAATGAGACATATTGGTTCAATGTATTTTTTTTTTAAAGAATACAAGCTTTTAAACATGCGACCGGGATATATTGTTTTGATGGAATGAGCAGATCTAAAATCATTTTTTTCAATTTCCTACTAAACTGAAAACCTAATTGGTGAAATCGATCATGTGTTTAAACGCCATGCATAATAAATTCGTTTAAAAAGTTTTGTCTTTTATGAAAAATTGTCGCTATGTTCGAATCGAATGATTCTCAAATTCTCGAATTCTCAAATCACACTATAGGTATGCGAGCTCAGTGCGGCAAGAAAGATTGCGCACTGTTGCTTGCGCATGGCATCGCATCGCCACGCTAACAATTAGGTCTACCCGTGTCTGTAGATGTTTCACATCAAAAAATTCCATAGATACAATATAGGGGGGTGCTCAAAAAGAGGCCAATTATAGTTCCGACACCTAAGAACATTTACGATGCTAATTCAAAGTCAGGATGGCGCCGACAAATGTCGACGGAGTTGTAATAATGTACTAAACAATTATAATATTCAACGCAATTACAATATTCAGACACCGCGAGATCTTCCACTTCATTTGTGACATAATCACTTAATTGGTCCAATTACATAGAGCACGTGTATGAGGAAAGATAATTTAATTTCTTTCTATATCACGATGACTTCTCTGTTCATCTTTGTAATAGAAGTTAATGTGTTAAGGTCATCGTTCTAACATGTTAATAATGATGACATTTTATCGATTTCTTTATTTTCATGATTGGTTTCAAAGTATGTATACTTATTACTAAGCATCTGCTCTGATTATAATTGCACATAACACAAATTCGAGTGTAAATAAGTATTCTATGGTATTTATAATATCAAGACAACTTAAGGTTAAATACATGCTAAATTGTTTTACTTTTTTTTTGGCATCCAATCTCCTATATTATTACTGACATTGCCGAACATTGTATATCACAAGTTTATCGCGATCGCTGCAGTAACAAGATGGTGGCCGTTTTGTTAGAACTTTCCAGGGAGTTTTTGTGGCAAGTCAGTGTCTGCTCTGTGGTATTATTTCCCATTCACTCCACTTGTACAAAATAACCAAACTATATTATGTAAAACAACATCATTATTACAAAATATACAGCTAAATAACACAGGACTATGAATCTATACTTATATTATAAACAGGTAAAGTTTGTGTTTGTGACGTTGCACGGAGTAATCTCAGGAACTACCGGTACGGTTTTTTTTTTACTTTATTTTTGGCAATCAATCTTTCCGATTATTACTGCCATTGTCACGTAGTCAATAATATCACAAACTTCGTGTGATCATTCCAATATTAAGCATCGTGTGAAACCATATTCTAACAAGATGGTGGATCCCTTGCTAGAACCTTCCAGGGAGTTTTTGTGGCACCTCAGAATTTCATGCTCCGTGTTATTATTTTCCATTCACTTCACTTATGCATAATAAACTAACTATATTACGTAAAACACCACCAAATTTACACAATATATAATCAAATAACACAAGATTATGAATAAAATATAAAATCCACTACATGACAGACTAAAATCCCGCCAAAAACTCTTACCGGTACGGTTTAAAAAATATTTCTACTTTATATAGCTCATTTATCGAGGAAGGTTACCGGCTATCTATTATCACGCTAAGACCAAGGGGAGCGGAGCAATAATGAATAATGTTTCAAAATCGGGGATTTTTCGCTCTTGAGAGCTTCCGCTGTATGTTAGCGTTAGCTCAAAGTAATTATTCCACGCGGACGAAGTCGCGGGTAGAGGTTAGTAAAATATGACATTCCAAGATCCCGCGAAAAACTCAAATGTCAATTTATAAAACTGTAATTAAACTCGCTTTATCTATTAACAATAAATGAATCATGTCTCGTTTTAAAGAAAACTATGATTCACAAAAGATTATCGACATAAATTAAAAATTTTCACTATCAGTTTAGTCCGTTGTTGAAACAGTACACAGAGTGTATCTGATAAAAATAATACATTTCGACAAGGTGATTCAACGTATGGATGCGTGTAGATAACGTTAAAGTAAATACGTATTTTTATTTCATATATTATTTTCATAACATTTATCACTTTCTATCAAGTAACTTATTTGATGGGTTAAAATCTACGAATTTTTTTTTTCTCGAACTGACTACTGACCTAGCAAGGTCTTAACAGCTTCACCGACTACTAAGGTGAGCGCTTAAGGCACTCAGCAGATTTTATTTTGGCAACCAGCTCAAGGGTGCACGGCACACCTCGGCTTGGCTGTTGCCTGTTGCATGCAAAAACGCGACCTATCTTAGCTAACCTAGCTAACTATTCATATATGTATGAGTTGTTGAAACGTATATGTGTACCAAGCATATACGCCTCAACAACTCCTTCATATATTTATTATCGGAAAATTGAGTTTTTTCAGTTCGATAAGGAGAAAAAAAGTAACACTTTAATGTGTAAGCGTGTAGGTAGGCGTGCACGTGTGTGGGGGTGATCGTGTAGTGTTCTAGCAGTGATGTATATTTTGTGTCACCGTATCGCGCAAGAGATCTAGAGCTCCCTACCGAGGGATCGAACCCAGGCTTGAGCCGCTGCCGTGGGAGGCCTAATCGGGTGTGCGGGAGCGAAATTAACCCCCAGACGACGGCGGCGTGATCTGTGGTTACGCGGGCGTGGGCGTGAACACGCTCTATTTCGAGGGACAAAACCTACGAAAGGGTTATAGACTAGTCATAGAAGCAGAAAAAGAAAGTCAACCTCGGAATGAGAAGAGGTCGGTCAATCTAAAAGTTGTCTCAAAAGTCTAATGAAACAGTCGGAGAGAATAGTATTCCCTAAACTCGTCACCTTCTTTTAAACATTAAAACCTGCTTGACATAGTGCTTGAATTCACTATCCGGCAAATCGGTAATAAACTTTCGGACTGTGTTATAAAACTTAACACTATTTCCTAAAAAACATTTTTTGGTCTTAGTGAGCCTAGAACAAGGAATGGCCAATTTATTGCTGTTACTAGTATTTAAGTTATGTTAGTATTTTACTATACAGCTTATCTAGATATTTTTAAAATAGGACATTGTGATTTTAAGATATGGCATTGCCCCACAATGCCCCTCCCCTAGCTACCTCGTGATTAGCTTACTTAGCAAATTGGCACTAACTCATCAACAATTGATTCCACGGGTGGCAAAGCGATTAAGGCTGTCGGCTCGCTGGGTCATGTGAATTCGAATCCCAAACGAGACAATCATTTGCATCATGCAAAGGATCGTTTTGAGTGTATATGTAGTTTTTTTATATTAATTTCTGTTCGGAAATTCCCCCGGGATACAGGGCTTGATGCTGGGAACCTAAAGTGTTAATTATTGGCATATTATTAAACCATCAAAAATAAAACTTGTAAAAAACAAGTCTCGCGACTGAGTTCTTCTGCTGTAAAAAGTTGTGAGATCCCTGTAATAACAAGTCGATTACTTTATTGAGTACCTACTGAAGGGACCTTTTGTCTTAAGTTATTACGTAATCAGCTAACCTAACAACTTCTTATAGCGACCAGTAGTCCGGTGAAGCTGTTAAGACCTCGCTATGTCAACAGCGGAGTCAATTTAAGGAAAAAAAATATAGTGACCATATCAATATTAAAAATCTTTGATGTTTTAAATAAAATTGATTGCCGTGCCTACAGACTTTGTCACTCTTGTTATCTGGCCTTAATAACTATGGATTCGCTTGGTATATTATTACCTATAAGGGCACCAGACAACTTCAACAGTGGGTAGGTCAAGACTGGCCTCAATGCGGTGTAGATTAACACCGTCAGTCCCAATGCCGGGATCGGTGGGAAAACTTGACGTAGACCGTCGAATGGCACCTGTAAATTACAAAATATTTTATAAAAACTAATTGATACCCGCGACTTCGTCTGTGTCGTTTTTATAACTTAAGAATATAATTTATATGCAGAAGGGCACGGTTTATAAGGCAATTTACGAAAGGACACACACCGGTATGTTATATGTCCGAAACGGCAGGACCGATTCTTAAAGGAATGTCAATGTCAGATAGATTGAAATTATAGAAAATGACATAAGTTATTTTATTTTGGACTAGCTGTCACCCGTGGCTTCATCCGTAGTGCTATCTTTAAAACGATTGGACTGATTTTCATAGGTATTTCACTGGCATATAATTAAAGTTATTAACTCTAACTAATAAGCTATTTTCACTGTAAACGTGTACGTGAAGCGTGCGCTGTACGGAACTCCAAGAATAAATATAACTGAAATTCATATATCTGTGTACATGTATGTAATTTGAATTATATTGCCTTATTGGTAAATTTGGTGGCCATTTTGTTTTATATATCAACCCCTCTACAGAACTCAGTAACTAGAGTAACATAAGAATATTGCATCGAGTTTATTGAACACTATTTTAATTGTAAAATATTAAAAACTGCTTACAAATAAAGATAGAATTTTAGAGAACACAGTCATTTTATTGTTTTAAGTATTCAATCTTTATAACTGACTCGAATTTTTTAATATTTATAATTTCGTCTTATAACTATTTGCATTATAGGAAAATGTATACTACCCAAATGTTATCCATATTTAAATATCTACTGTTAGAAAAGATTTTGTCAAAAGTGTCCGTACTATTGACCTGACACGCCATTGGTCGAAGTTATGGGCCGATCGTTTTTTTTTTTTCGAACTGACTATGCTATTAACCTAGTGAGGTCTTTACAGCTTCACCAGACTACGACGACCGATCGTACATTGGCTTGTATACTATATAAGGCGAGTCAGTCGAGGCATTAGGGATACACATAACACTTCTACAAACGTGCACCCACACATGCTTACACATGAAAGGAGAAGGGCTTAATTTTTTTCCCCTTATCGAATTGAAATAGTTTATAAAAATTATCGCTCATATAAGTGTGAATATGTAGTTTAGCTGAGGTTAGTTCAGGTAGGTCGTGCTTGATGGGGGAGCCTCTAGCCCCCGTGGAAATAGAGGAAAGGAGAAGGACGGAGAGAGAGGGGCAGATAGTGAGGTGGAGGCAGGACCTGGCGGACGAGCAGTACGGTAGAACGACTATCGACGCCATCCGCCCGGTCCTACAGGATTGGTGTCAATGGAAGTGGGGCTCCTTGACGTTCCGTCTGGTGCAGGTGCTGACTGGGCACGGGTGCTTAGGTTGGTACCTGCGCCGGATAGCGCACAGGGAGCCCACCGCCGTATGCCATCAGTGCGGCGTTGACCCGGACACCACGCAGCACACCCTGTCTGAGTGTGCTGTGTGGGAGGAACAGCGTCGCACTCTGGCTTCGGTGATAGACGAGGATCTCTCACTGCCGAGCGCGGTGAAAGCCATGCTCGGCAGCGAGTCGGTATGGAATATGGTAGCCTCCTTCTGTGAGGAAGTCGTCTCATAGAAGGAGGTGGCGGAGAGGGTCCGCGAGGACGACCTTCTAAGCGGCCGTCTCCGCCAAGGAAGAACCAGTAAGAGGTGGTGGCAATTTGTCCGTCTCCTCCCGCAGTCGTAGTGGGCCCAAAGGAAGATGGGTCGGTTGGGAGGGCTCATCTTCCCTTGTACCGGTCCGGCGGATGGAGGAGACGGCCGTTAATCACAGGACCGTCTTCTTCCAAGGAGGAGGCCTAGCGCAGTGTCCTGTTACGCTAGGCCAACCGCTTGGGGCGACACGATGAAGTCCAATGAGATCTCGTGTCACCCCAACCATAGCGGAAAGCGGGAAAAAAGGTAGGTCGCGCATTGCATGTATCAGGTAACGGGCCAAGCCGAGGTGTACCGTGCATCCTTGAACTAATTGCCCAAATAAAATCGGCTGAGTGCCTTAAGCGCTCGCTTTAGTAGTCCGGTGAAGCTGTTAAGACCTTGCTAGATCAATAGCGTAGTCAGTTAAAGAGAAAAAAAGGATTAGGGACATTCTCGGTCATTTCTCTGGAAGGTTGTATTGTGTGATAAGCGTTGTATTTGAGTTCTTTCCAATTTACATTATTATTTCTATTTCCCTGGGTTTTACAATTTATTGTGTTACTTTATTTATGTGAGATTTCGTGTTAGGATTTTTACTCATGTTGTTTTTTTATAAAAATACACTTTTTTTATGTCATAGGAGGCAAACGAACAGGCGAGTCACCTGATGTTAATTGATCACCGCCGTTCATAGACACTTACAACACCAGGGGAGTCACATGTGCTTTGCCATCTTGCGTTTGGGGAAAGAGGTATGAGGGAAAAGGGAGGGAGGGGCGAGGAGAAGGGAGATGGGCTTCCGGCGCTCTCACTGACCAAACGAAACGCAATGCAAACACTGTTACTTCACGTGGGTGTTTCTGTGAGAGGGTGGTACTACCCCGGCCGAGCCAACCCATTCATCCTAAAACCAGTACTATACTACCATTTACAAAATACCTTTTGGTATCTATTACTACACATAACAATAATGAATGTAGATTATAGAACATTCATTTTATCATAATCCATTCGAAATATATAGGTAAATGGAATATATTACATGCCGCTATCAGGCGTTGAATTTTTTTGGTCACGTTTCGATATAATTGGTAATATTTTCCTTAATGATAATACCAAGGTTACTTTTTTTTTTTAGGTTTTAGGTTTAGCTTAGCTTAGTTTAGCTTTAGGTTTTGATCAAATATATATATATAAAAATGCATATGCATGTGTATCCACACATGAAGTTATAGTAATCTTTAAATCTGGATTTCTCTTGAATGAAATAATGCGGTTAGAGCATACAGATGAGTTAAAAAAACAAAACACTTCATTTTTTTTATTTATACTTCAGCATGTTTTTCCGAAAAGTAATTGAAAAAAATTCAAATATTTTAACTTATACCTATAGTCGAAATGTAAACCTTTATGTGTCATTTTACTCAGAAGCCAAGACCGACCTGATAACATAAATGGTTCGGGTGTACGTTCACCGGCACCTATTTCTCAGTACTTTGATGAATAAATCAATACATTCATAGCGTTGCGTTATCATTCACTATTGAATCACCGATAACCGTCAGAATATGCGTATTTTAAAAGTACCTATAAATTTGCCAGATAGCCAAAGATAATAAACCGCTAGGCTTTGAAGTCTATTTGTAAAAACCTACCAATATTTAAGTACAACCGGTTACTTTGTGAAATAGCAAATAGGTATGCAGTCTAAGTGTCATTGAGTAGTCATTGCATTACGTAGCTATGTATAACCGACCTCAAAGAGAACCCTAAGGTTAGTCATAAAATTTTACTACTCCTAAGTATACAATTGTGTCACGTGTAGCCGTAGTGGTCAAGTGCTTTAATCCGTGAAATGACAATATTATCAAAATCAAAATGTCTTTTATTCAATCTAGGCTCTGAGAAGACGCTTGTGAAAGTTAAAACTACCACCGGTTCGGACAAACTCTATCTGGTTTATCTTTTCGTGTTATATATTTTTACTTCACATAAATAGTACATTCGTTGTTAATTAATGCACAGAGGGGGGCGTCATTTCCAGACGTCAAAACCGTTCACATATTGACCTACCCTATAATAGCCTCTAGATATTAAAACCCGTTTGAAATGGTTCTTGAACTCACGATCCGGCAAAACGGTAATGTGTTTTGGGACTTTGTTATAAAACCTAACAGTATTACCTAAAAAACTGATTTTGGATTTAGTGAGCCTGAAGCATGGAATGACCAATTTGTTGCTATTTCTAGTATTTAAATTGTGTTGGTCTTTTACTAGATCCAGCATATCTAAGTTTCTGCGGACATATAGTAAATTATCAAGAATATATTGGGAGGGAGGGTAGCGTTAGAATATCGAATTCCTAAAACTTAGTTTTAATGATTCGCGCGAGGTCGCAATTACTCGTATGTCCGCAAGTTCAAACCCCGACATGCATTGACGAATTTTTCGGCTTTCGCGTACATTTTGTAATTTAAATTGGTAAGCTTATAGGATATCTGTGAAAGAAAATATTATATGATATGTTAAATGATAATGATAAATCAAAGCGTTAATTTGCGGAAATCTATCGTTAAATATGAGGGTGGACGTTATTTCGCAATCATTATCAGCCTATAAGAGATCAGGGTCATAGGCCTCTTCCCGAAGGAAGGTATGCGCATAATAATCACGCCAGCCCACGATGAATTGGGTATTCAAACTTTGAGATATCCACAGTTCTATGTTTACAAACGGTAGTATTACAAGAACACTTCCCAGGTTCGGACTTCCTTGCGATGTCTTTCTTCACCGTCTGCCGATAGTGTTACCGATTTAAATTAGTAAATATACGTGAATTCCGAAAAATACAAAACATGCCAGGGTTTGAACCTGCAAACATTAAAATGATATTCTACCATTTAACCACTAGACCGCCACATTTTTTTAACATTTATTTTTTTAATTAAATTTATTTATTTCACAATGACGTTTGGAATTGTTTGATCGCTGCCACATCTTATTGCAACAGAAAACAGTAGTAAAACAACTAAGAACAATTAAAAGCGTCCTTGGGTGTCGGTTGAACTCAACGTTGGTGGATGGACCATCCGCCAATCGACGCGGCCTTTTAATTACCTTAGTTGTTTTACTACCGTTGCCTGTGGCAGTAAGACAGCAGGAAGCGACCAAATAATTCGAAACGGAAGTCCACCCTAATTATTACTTGTAAATGAGAAATGTTCTCGTAGTATCACTGTATGTATAAAAATATAGAACTGCGGACTCCAAATTTTAAATTGCCAATACGTCATGGGCAAGCGTGGTAATTATACTCATCCTTTCGGAAGAGTCCTATGGATCTACAATAGATTTCTTAAATGCTGATGTTATATCATTGATTACTCCCACAGTCGAACCTTGGATAGGTTCTATCGATCTTTGATATGTTAACTAGCAGGATAACATTAAAAAACTCCTAAAACATTCTAAACATCTTAATCGTACTATCAACTTGTGTGCTAAACATACAAAACCTTTTTGTTAATTCAACTAAACTCACTTTATGATGCATTCCGTGTAATAGGAAATGCAATTTAATCATTGTGATACTGGACCCAGGATTTAGATGGAAGATCCATCTATGTAATGAATATTCGAGGGCTGTCCATAGAAGTACTCCAAGAGCTAAGTGATAGATATATAGAAATGTCGAGATACTGCCACCTGTACACGAATCTGAAACAAAGAAATATGTTTGTACATACAGTAGTAAAGTCTCCCTAATCCGGCACTTTGAAAGACAGGAGGATTATTGAAATGTTCGGATTATTGGATTGCATGGAATCGTTGTATATAATTTTTCGAGTTTACACTAATACCGGTACGTAAGCATGGAAGGAAAATAGAGAGGTGTGAGAGAAACGTGAACGTAGGGTGCCAGATTAATGAGACTCTGTTATATTGCTGTTTTATAAGTAGGCTCCAGACTAATAAACTCACTTTAATAAGTGAACATTTGAAATGACCAAAACCCGACAAAAAATTTCGACACAGTATGATATAGACGTTTCAACAATAATGCTGCTTGTCTATAAATAAATAATCTTTATAAATAGAAAGTAATTGCCGAATGTATAAAAACGCATTACTTCAAAACAGTCGCATTTCTCTGAGCAACTCTTTTTTTGTTATGTTTGTAATTTTCAAGACAAGGTTTGTGTTACAGACAAAGTAACCATAGATAAAAGGGACTGAGTAAGTGAGAAATACAACAGCAGACAGATTTTCGGAAATATTTACAGTATTTGGTTAGTTGAGAGTATAGCACAATAACGGCAATGGTACAGTATTTGGTTAGTTGAGAGTATAGCACAATAACG
>JACEII010000055.1:3416494-3460039 GCA_014332785.1 Antheraea mylitta | reverse complement strand
CGGCAATGGTACAGTATTTGGTTAGTTGAGAGTATAGCACAATAACGCCAATGGTTTAACTAATAGCGTGTTCGGATACCACCTCGGTTAACATAACTTTGAGTCTCGTAGCGTAATAAGATCGAGAAAAAAAACTTTGAGCCCTTGCGACTGACTCGGAGCTTTTCAAGAAAAACATCTTTTAGAAATCATATCATAATGGTAAGGCTTTTTCCAAGTCCTCCTGACTAGCCAACACTCTTGAATTCAGAATCTATCACCAAGCAGATATCAGTGTTCCAGCTGTCGAACTCAAGACCCATTCCCATCAAGATTCTGGGTTTAGATCACATCGTTATTTAAAATCAAATGAGATTGTGATGAAACGATAAAATTATAAAATTCATCGCAAAATAATACAAAATATTTACCTCCACACGCTACCCATTTGAAGTACTGTGACCAGACTAAATACAGTATAATAGGTATCCAGAATATTGGAACAGCATACCACGGTGTAAACGTTAAGCTTTCAAGTAGAGGATTTTCAAAAAGCCTACATTTCTTGTACACGGCACAGTTCACCCATTTCTCGTAATCTGGAGCTACAACTTCCAATTGATTTAGAAGAGGCTTTGACCAGTCCAATCGACTCTAAAAAGAGAAAAAATTAAATTATACAAAACGTATAATGTCTAAGAAAGTTAACACCTTGATCACCTTGATTATATGGGAAGATAAAGGAGCCCCGGATTTATAATTAATATATACTAGCTGCACTCATGACTTCATCCGCATGGAACTGAATGCAACAAAACAGTCGTTCGTTTACTGTGTCTTAAATATCATTTATAATTTTTTTTAATATCCTGAGTCTATGTATTCTTGTAGGTGGTATAGCCACGCTGAAGCTATTATTGGTTTCAGCATGAATGGGTCGGCTCACTCGGGGTAACACCACCCTCTCACATAAAACCGACGTGAAGTAACAGTGCTTACATTGTTGCGTTTCGTTCGCTAAGTGAGAACGCCGGGGACCCATTTCCCCTCCCCTCCTCTCTCCTCTCCCTTCCCCTCTCCTCTTCCATCCCCTCTCCTCTAACCCCTCTCCCTTTCTCTCCACTTCCCCAAACACAGGCTGGCAACGCACGTGCGACTCCACTGGGGTTGCTAGTGTCTAAGGACAACGGTGATCGCTTAACATCAGGTGAGCCTCCTATTCGTTTGCCTCCTATATGATATTAAAAAAAACTATTCTCTCACAGAAAACCGACGTAAAGTAACAGTGCTTGCATTGTTGCATTTGGTTCGGTTAGTGAGAGCGCCGGAGGTCCACCTCTTCTCACCTTCCCCCTCTCCTCCTCCCTTCCTCCCCTCCTCCACCAACACAGGTTGGCAACGCATTTGCGACTCTCGTGGTGTTGCAAGTGTCTTTGGATGGTGGTAATTACGTCACATCAGGTGACCAACCTGTCAGTTTGCCTCCTGTGATATAAAAAAAGAGATTGAATTGCGTTTTCCTACATACTCTCTACTGGTACTTAATGCGAGCCGTCATTCAAATTACAATAACTTTTAGTAAAGTGGACGATTGTAATGTTACTCTAGTATATTCTTTATGATTTTCTTGGTGAGGTTTTATTGTGAACGCAGTATTTTAATTAAATAATAGAAACACTGTCACATTATATATTATCAAAAAGGTTTCTAGCTTTATAAAAAAAGGAACCAGCTTTAGTATTTTTTTATCAATATCTTTTTGACGTTCACTTAAAATCTATTGTAGCTAAATACTATTTTTATTCTAAATCGATTGACACTCGTAGGTAATGTCGTTACTTTATAGTCTCAAATACGAAGAAATGGTTTCAGTAATGCTCATTTGAATAAAATAATTAACAAGGCAATATGAGATTTTGTACGCATTAAAAAACAAAACTTAATAATAATTTATTTAAAATATAGATAATATCTTTCGCAGATAATTCTTACTATGAGAGAAATAATTTTATAATAATCAGATCCGTAGTTGCTTAGATTCAAACTCAATGTACATAACCTCTTAAAGTATTTAATTTTTTATATAATATTGTGAGTTTTTGGCGGGATTTTTGTCTATCATATAGTAGATTTTATATTTCATTCATAATCTTGTGTTATTTAACTCTATATTTTGTAAATTTGGTGGTATTTTACGTAATATAGTTAGTTTATTATACATAAGTGAAGTGAATGGATAATAATACCACGGAGCATGAAATTCTGAGATGCCACTAAAACTCTCTGGAAGGTCTAACAAGGGAGTCACCATCTTGTTAGATTATTAAAATAATCACACGACACTTGTAATGTTATTAACTACACTTCAATGGCAATAATAATTTGAAAGATTGATTGCCAAAAATCAAAATAAAATACATATATACAATATTCAGTCTCAGAAGGACATGCCTCCAGAAAGCTTTATGTTCTTATAAAATTAATATAGTTAATGTAATCAAATATTCCAATATTTTTCGAATAACTTCTCGCTTCTTAGCAGATATGTTTGGCCTTCCCATACCTCGTTGACGGCGCATAACTCAACTCTAATTAGGTGATTATTTAACAGCGTTATTTAGCAAAACGTTAATGATACAGGTGGATATAATGTACATCGGAATACCGAGTTTACGTCAGAACAATAAAACAGTATACATTCCTTTCTAAATAATTTTCTATCACTGGATAGTAACTAAATCACTCGACAAATTAGCAATAATATTATGTAAAATTAAGTTATGCATTATAAAAATTAAATGAAATCATTATTTCTTACATTGTTAGATATGTATATTAGACTACTTTTTATGTAGGGAAATATATATTATATAGTAAATAGGGCGTGGAGGTGAGGCCTGAGGAGCAACCCAGGCCATACCAGGAAGGAATTTCTTACCAATGTATATAAGACCTGTAACGATACGGGAACCGGCAAGACGGCTCCGTCGTCACCGCCTCTTGCGTCGAGCCGACGATACAAAAAAGGTCCTTTTCAGGACCAACCAGACCGCCACCCGATGACCCCTAGCCAGCCTACGGATCCTGCCGCCTCTTCTACACTGACCACCGCTTCGCCCACTGAACTCCGCACCTCCGTGCCTGCTCCTTGCATGCCGACTCCGGATGCGCGTCAGCTGCTGGCCGGCGGGGCGTCCGCTGCGACGGAAACGTACGAGAGTGATTTTCTCACTCTCGCCCAGCTAATTTTAGCTGGGGCTCTGTCGCAGGGGATGCTCCGTTAGATGGTGCTGTTCTTGCGCGTCCAAGAAGCCGCTGCAGAAGGAAAACCGCCTTCCGCGTCCGATAAGGCCGCGCTCGCAAACGCAGCCCGCGGTAAGCTCGCGCCGCCCGCTTGCTCCAACGCGCCGACCAGCCCGCTCGGTCGAGCGCTGCGCCGCAAGCGCAGCGAACCCGAAGCTGGGCTCGTGCCCGATCGCGCGTCAACATCTACATCGCCTACATTAGCAGACGCTCCACCGACAATGAAGAAAGCCTGTATTACGCCACTCGCGCAGACACCGCAGCCTCGCGAAGAACCTGATACCCCAGCGGCGCCGGTGCGCGCACCCGTACCCGCCCCCACTCCGCCGCGAAAGGTTGCCCGCGAGCAGCCTACTTACGCATCGATCGCAGCGCCTCTTGCGCGCGATCCGCGAACTAAGTCGGTCGAGTGCCCGCGGAACCCTAATTCGCAGCATCCGCGCGACGGTGCTGCCGCCGCGCATGAAATGGAAACGCCTGAATCGCCCGACGCGAAAGGCCCGCGCTACCCGCCTATTGTGGTCGAGAGCACCTACGACTGGGTTCGGCTACTCCCACAACTGGCGGAACAGTTGGGGCGTGGGCCCAACGTCCGCGCCTACGGGAACGGAGTTCGCTTCATCCCGGAGGACGTCGAGGAACACCTGATCACATTGAATTTCGTCGAGAAGCTAGAGGGGGCAAGCTGGTTTACCTACACTCCTCACTCTCAGCAGGGCCTCAAGGTCGCGATCCGCGGTCTTCCCAGGGGAATAAGCCCACAAGACATCGCCATGGCCCTCCGAAGAGAGGGCTTCGTGGTGGACTACGCCAGGGAGATTAATGGCTGGCGCGGTAGAAACGGGTGCGTTTACTACGTCGTGCTCACGAGAACGCCAGGACTGATACCAGCCATATACAATGTCACCACATTGATGAGCATGCCTGAGATACAGATCGAAGCCTGGAGAGGAGCTCACCGGCTGGCGCAGTGTTTTCGCTGCCAGCAGTTCCGGCACTCCTCTCTACAATGCCACAGACCGATCGCCTGTGTGCGGTGCGGCGGACCACACGCCACCCGCCAATGTGAACGCCCCAAAGAAGAGCCGGCGACCTGTGCCAACTGCGGGGGCGCCCACACATCAAACAACAACAAGAGATGCCCCGTATTAAAGCGCGAATTAAGAAATCTCCGCGCAGGCACCGTGGCCCGGACAATTACCGGGAGATCCACACAAGCCAGAACGGCCCCACGGGTAATTGAGGAGACGGCGGTGGCCAACGTTATGGCGCCCGCCAACGATCCTCCTACAAGGGGCCCCAAGAGAACCCGAAGGAAAAAGAAAGGCCCTAAGCAAACAAATCAGCTACCACCCGAAGAGGAAGCCCGACTCGAGAAGCTGATAATAAATCTAAAGGACCTATCAGACGCTCAGAAGGACAAAATGAAGTCAGCCTCCGAAGAAGAAGCCCAGAAAATTAAAGCCGAATACGATGGCAAGATAAAAGCCCAAATGAGACTCATCTGCGAAAAGGGCATTCGCAGCTGTCGCAGAATGAAGCTTGAGAACGACGGAAGGGCAGCTGATGCCCCCTCAACGCACTAGCTGACGCAACATCCGAGCGAGACAGCCAATGAGAGAAAAAGAGGGAAATATGAGAAAGGGCCCCGGGGGGACGCCCTTTAAAAACCCCCCCCCCCCCCCCCCCGAAACATTTGCAGCGACATTTACTGTTTCTGAATCCAAACTATCCAGGTATTCACTCTGATACCCAGTTGGTATCTAAGAAATGTTTTTTATAATAAGCCTGAAATTCCTTACATATTACGTACAGTTTCGTTTACACATATTTTTCAACTTTGTCGACATTTTATATGTGGTTGATAATTACGCATTCAAACGTCATGTAGCCGTAACTCTGTTATAATGTGCTAGACTTTATACTGATCGACGACGTTGTATTATTTACCTTTATATTTTATAATATTGATGGTATTTTAGTTAATATACCTAGGTCATTGCACACAAGTGAAGGGGATGGTAAATAATACCAGTGAGTATGAATTCTGAGAAAAAAAACTCTCTGGGAAGTTGTTACAAAGAGACTTCTATCTTTTTAGAACATTGAAATTATCACAAGGCACTTGCATTATAATAAGCTACTCGACAATATCAGTAATAATCTAGAAGATTTATTGCCAAAAATAAAAATAGAACTGTTCCCGCACATGTATGCCAACGCAAGGGAAACTAAGAGTAAAAGTTAGTATACTATATATTTGATTTACTATCGAGTACATTCAATTAATATTAAATCTTAGTAATAAAGTGGAACTTGTGGTCGCCTAGTCGTTTGACCGATGGAATAATATTTCGATGTTTGCGGGTTCGAATACCGGCATGTATGGTACCAACGAATTTTTCGGAATTCGCATACATATACTAATTGAAACTAGTAACATTATCGGCCGACGGTGAAGGAATACATATGAGGAAACTCGAACCTGTGAAATGTTCTTGTAGTACCTGTATGTGTGAAAACATAGAACTCTGGCTTTCTCAGAATTCGGAATCGCCAATACGTCGTGGCTGGCGTGGTGATTACGTCCGTACCTTCCTTCGGGAAAAGGACTATGGCCCTGTAGTAGGTCGCTTATATGCTGATGAATAAAACGGTGATGGTTGAGAGGTATCATTTTCGGACACGAAACCGACAATGAAGCTAAACTGTCATTATAAGATAACATCGTAATATAACCACAGCATAGCGGAAGGGCATGCTTTAATAATCCTATGCAATGCCAAGCACTCTCAAGTTAAAAATCTGTCGCCAGATGGTATTCTAGTAACCGCATTTGAGAAACATCTCTGTAAATTTAGCTTATTCACGTATTAGTTAACACCAAATTAGATAATAATATTATAGAATTATTTTGAATAAAATATAATAATAGTAATTACCATATTTATAAATTCAAGGGAATCCGAACCTCCTCTTCCCTGAATGTTTCGGGGCGGGACCTAGGAATTAAACCGAGTCAAGAACTCGAGCGAAAACAATTTTTCAAACAAATAGTAATTACTAGTTGAGCCCGTGACTACGGGCGTACCTACTATAAAAAACAGTGACTAATTATCTGAATGTATTGAGTCCTTCTACTTTTCTCTCGTACTTAAGTCGCGTCATCATTAAAACTGCAATAATTTCTGATAGAGTTAACCGATTTTAACGAAACCATGACTAAATGTTACTCGAGGACATACTATATTATTATATGTCAGTGGGGTTTTATAGTGAATGCTATACTTCACCAGTGATGCGTGTTCATACAGACAGACATTTTTTTAAATGATTGAAATGTATTCTACTACTTATTCTAAGAGACCAGCAACATTTTTTTCACAAAAATGTAAAAAGTACAGTCACGGTACATTTACATTACATGTGTATAGCTAATACATTATAAAGCACGGTGGTTTTAATGTTAAAGATAAGTCAATCAACTTTTATAACGAAACTGCTGAACAATCTATAGCTTGTTTAGAATTCAATACCGCTCCTATAGACATAACAACACCCTTCAAGTTCTCTGAAGTAATAAATTAGCATTTAAAAATAAACAATCATGCCCCTTATAACGTATTCATGAATAGAAAATACGTCAACGGTCGTACCTGTTTGCCAGACAGTTTATATAAATATTGTAAGGCCTGACCAAAGTTATGATTTTAATCTTCAACTGTTATAATACGGATTGTATTAAGGATTAATAAAATAAATATGAAGTTATCGAAAAATGTGCAAAGATTCCCGTAGTCCGGTGATGCTGTTAGGTCAATAGCTGCTAGATCAATAGCGTAGTCAGATCGAGAAAAAAAACGTGCAAAGATTCTCAGTATTAAGAATCATCTCAATACGAAAGATCACAAAAGTTTACTTGAAGCATTAAAGGAAAAACCAAATTGTGTATGCGAGCAGGTTGTATAAGGAAATATACGAATTGCGAATAGTGTGGTTTTTATTTTTTCATACTATAACGTACCAATTTAAAAAACTTTAAATACTGAATTTTGTTGTAGGTAAATATATTAGGGTTGAAAACAAATAGGTTCACAGTTGTACGAAAATTGTTCCATGGATAAAAATAGAGTATAATTAAAAAAATTGTATAGTCGTATAAAGCTATATAGCTCTTTTTTTCTAAAAACTATCAGTAATATATTAATATTAAATATTGGAATATTAAATATATTAAATATTGGGATCAATCGGTTCAGTGTCTCTTAAGACATTTTTTTCTGTTTTTCACATATTTTGCTGTTTCTCGAAAATTAATTATTATATTAGAGATCTCAATGTTTGAGGATCTTAGTATACTATTAATTTCTAAATATTCTCTAGATGCCATTTGGATCACTATGGCCTTTCTTATAACTTCTGGATTAATTCAAACTTCCATAAAACCGAGCTTAAATCCGTTTTGATCAGATAATTATCGTATAATTTATACCTTTACCAAAAGTGAAGTTTTTATAAAAAATATATATTAAATATTATGACAAGATTTTCGTGTCTACCTGCCGGATAGAATTATTACAACGCAGATTATAAAGCAATTGTACCCCATCGCTCAGCTGCCTGGCGAAAAACATTCTAATAGTCAAAACCCTAGATTTCTAGAATTTCGACAACAAACGGCGAAAACAGAATAATTAATTAACATTTCCAAATGCATTCATATTTTAAATATCTCTAAATTTTTATTGTAAAAAATCTTCTAAACAATTGGCTATTTTCCAATCTGTGTACTGATTTAGGCCAAGGTCTTTAACTTTTATGCCAGGCATAATATAGTATAACTGATTCTATAACTTCCTCGTGGTATTTTGCTTCAATTCCTCAACAACAATTGAGATATCTTTTTTGTATACACGGGAAAATCCTGTATCGAATATTCTCTTACTCTCTAAGTCAAAGAGAGAGGATTATGCCGGACTTTTAACGGCTAAAACCCCTCTGCTTCTGCCTCGCGTATGTTTGGTGAAGGTCGCGGTATCCCTTGAGAATTCTCCGCTACCCTGGTTACTCGCTTACGTCACCCGTAGATATTAAACCTTGGGGATAAAGGCCTTCCTCTGTCTGTGCTTACAGAAGCTGCGAATATCACGCTTGCCCGCCACAAGACCTTATTATGCTGCAACACACACCCCCGTATCTATCGCTTGAAAGTTTATTATAGAGGTCTCTGGTGGTGCAGACTTCTCACTCTCTCTCTTTCTGTTTTTCAGCTCTATCTTCCGAAAAAGTACACTAACAATAAGACAGGACAGCATTCTATGCCTTCTTTCAATAGAATGAATCACAGCCAATAGACACCATCTCCGACAACTGGAACAAGTTCACCGCGCTCTCCAACCTATGTAGTGATTTATAAATAAATCCTTATCTAAAGAAAAAATTGCGATCCAAAAACTACAACACGGCTTACTCTACATACCAGAGGACACGTTATATGCACACTTGTTTATTATTGTTATTCGAAACTCGCTTAGGTGGAATTACTGCCCACTACTTCTAGGTAGATGTGCGGCTGGGTTGTATCCGTCGCGATTAATAACTCAGTATTCCCGATTACGTATTTCATAAGAGCGAAACGATAGCAGACACGGCTATATATCAGTATCACAGCAATCGTAAACAAGCTTTAGAAAAGAGAGACAGTGATCTAAATTATTTCTACGAGTAGATATATTAAATAAAAGGTTATGGTTGATGTATAATCAATATTTAGCTTCGATTCTTCATTAATTTGCGATTTCCGCTATCGTTTTGTTTTTGTAAAATATCTAGTCAAGGTGTCGGAATCGCCCGACGCGTCTGCTGGCAAGCGGTCAGTCGATCGTATTGTCTAATGTCTATGGATCAAAAATAGGCAACGTAGTACGTCCGCTCTGCGTCACAAACGAGCCAATATATTACGTTCTTACGTTTTAAGCCTATTCATAATGTTGTAATGTTCCTACGCATCGATTTTTTATTACTTTTATAGTAATAATAATCTCTCTGTGACACAATTACAGTCTGACGTACATGTACTGTTATTTACACTCATATGATACAATACTGTTTGTCAATTAACGTAGCTAAAACGATTTTCCTAAATATATATGTATTTTTTTAATGACTACGCTATTGACCCACCAAGGTCTTAACAGCTTCACCGGACTACGAAAATACATATTTCATATATGTAACTTACTCTACAATAATAAAGCTCCAAAAATAAAGTTCATTCATTGATTAGATTTGATTTATATAGACACTAGCCTCTGGACGCGACTTCGTTCGCGTGGCTTAGATATACGAAAACTAACACGTAACAGTTCTCAAAAGGAAATAACATCCCGATTTTGAAACATTTTTCATCTGTGCTCCTCTCCTATTGGTCTGAGCGAGATGATATATAGCCTATAACCATTCTCAATGAATGAGCTATATAGCACTGAAAGAATTATTCAAATCGGACCAGCAATTCCTGAGATTACCCCCTATAACGTCACAACATCACAACGTCACAAACTCACAAACTTTACCTCTTTATAATATTAGTATAGATTATAAAAGGTAAAGTTAGTCTCCATGTTTTTCGGTTTATGTGCTTGTTGTTTGCAGCAGATTTATATCATTATTTTTTTTTTAATCATCGGTGTTATATGTTGTATCATCAATACGTTATATTGCAAATATTTTTTCTAAAGTATAAAATACTATTATCTTATACACATATTAATGTTTGAGCGACCTAGCTTAACTCCGAGCGTTTTTATTCGTATTGGGATAATGCCATTTCCTGAAGTACTTAGTATTATAAGTGCAATTTAATACCGTACGGTACGTTATAGTTGACTTTGCCATAAAATGTTTTGGCTGAGTTCGGTATTAAACTGCACTTATAATACTAATATATCTAAATAGTCTACAAAATTTACTATGATTTTAGTTGATTTTGTTTATCTCTAGATATTATTTTGTGCAATAAATCCGATTTAAACATTGTTGTACGAAAAAAAGTAGCAATGTTGCCTGGTTTTACGGTACCTTAAAATTCTGTGAGGTGGCAGTAAATGGCATTGCCTCACCTAAATTTAGAAGAAAATAAACAGATTTCCACATAAGAAGTAATGAACAACCACGAACAAAATTGTACACAACTAGAAATTCATCATGACAATAGTATTATTGTCGTTAAGAGATACTTTTTGATAAATGTGTTAAATTCTATCACCCGATTTAGACTTGTTCGTACTAAAAAGGAAAAAAACGTCAGGATTATCGAGTAGGACAAATTTTTATTTACTTAAATTTTACTAAAATTGTTCGAAAAACAAAAGTTATATTACATATTAAAGATATGTTCATAATATTACGTATCCATACCCTACGTATCTACCCTACCTATATCTACCCTAGTGCTCGCGGAGTCCACGAAGATTGGCCTTACTTGAAGTGAGATGAAGCATTAAGCCATCGACATATCGAGATGGAGAAACATTGTGTCTGCCCTCTGCCCCTACAAGTTAGGGACATAGTATCCCAAGACAGAGAGATACCCACCAGATAAGTTTCTATGGAAACTGTAAATTAGTTTCAATTAATCTCAGAATGTTTTTAACGTAATATTATATATTACTCAGTTGCCTTAACAAAGTAAATGTTGTTGATAAACAAATCAAATTTAATTTGAAGACATTCCTACATAATACTTTAGAAGTTGACAAATAGAACATCCGACGGCAAAGTTGCCAGGTTTCACGGTATCAGTAGAACTAGTGGGCGCCCAGTGGTCGACATTCGACCATAGTTATTTGATTTTTTAAAGTTTGATCTTTATTAGGGTTCTTTTGTTAAAGGGTATTATACTTCTATAATCAAAGGTTTTCATCGTGGCTACTCAGTTATTTGCCATGATCTTTAATTACAAAAACATTTAAAAAAATCTGTGTGCAAATTAAAATTGAAATTAATTATAAATTTGAAACAAAAATCACGCGGTAAATCTCTCAAATTTTAAGCAAACATAACTTTATGAAAATAAACAAATTTA
Source organism: Antheraea mylitta (assembly GCA_014332785.1). Taxonomy (NCBI): domain Eukaryota; kingdom Metazoa; phylum Arthropoda; class Insecta; order Lepidoptera; family Saturniidae; genus Antheraea; species Antheraea mylitta. Next base: position 3,448,671 of record JACEII010000055.1, on the reverse strand, counting down.
TAGCAACCCATGACACAATTTTGAATTAATTTTACACGACACCATTCGTGGGTGGTATTTGTGGGTGATATTGAATTAAATGTAGTCTGTTCATTATGAGAAATAGTGATTTGTCCAGTATCATCGTTTGGAAAAGTAATGGATGCACAATACAATCAAATGGTGAATCCAAGACAAAGACGCTTTTAATACTATCATTAGCTTTTGAAAATAAATTCTTTTTTGTTGATAAATAAGGTTGAATTTCAACATTGTAACCGCGGAGGTCTAAGTCATGGATTACTTTTATGAACAAAATTCGTATTCTGATTATACAAAGTATTATTTGGCTCATTTTTTTATTAATTCTATATTTGAAGTGTGCACCATAAAAATAAGAAACTTAACAATAATAGTTATATTTTATAATATCATTGTTGAATGTAGGATGAAAAATGGTAATTAGAACGTAAGAGTGAAAAAATACATATAGTCGAGCATAGCGACCTCCTTCTTTCACAACCTTTTTTGAAATTCGTATTTATTGACGGCTGTCAAAATGTCTTTTTTATTTACATGTGTGTATATGTTGTGTAAAATTCGAGTAGTAGTGTGAGTAGTGCATATTTTAATTAATTTAATGTACTTCTAATGCATTTTATATAAAATAAACAGCTTTCTGCACTTCTCCGCCATATAAACTTTAACTATGCCAAATTTCAAGTTCACCCGTTGACGGAAAATAGGTTAAAAAGGGATACAAAAAATTTGCTTCACGTATTAATATATAAACTTTAACTATGCCAAATTTCAAATTCATCCGTTGCCGGGAAATAGGTTAAAAAGGGATACAAAAAATTTGCTTCACGTATTAATATATAGATATCATTTATTGGCAACAAAGCAAGTTCCATTAAAAATTACGAGATGGCGCTATATAATATAGTCATCACATTACAAAAACTGTACTTTTTGTATAGAATTACGTTTACACGGGGAAGACATATATGCAAATACAAATAGATAGATACACAATCACCCCCACACACGTGCACGCCTACACGCTTACACATGAAAGTGGAAGGATTTACTTTTTTCCCTCATCGAACTGAAAAACTCTCAATTTTCCGATAATAAATATATGGAGTTGTTGAGGCGTGTATGCTTGGTACACATATACGTTTCAACAACATACATACATACATACATACATACATACATATATATATGAATGGTTAGCTAGTTTAACTAAGATAGAACGCGATTTTGCATGCAACAGGCAACAGCCAAGCCGAGGTGTGCCGTGCACCCTTGAGATGGTTGCCAAGATAAAATCGGCTGAGTGCCTTAAGCGCTCGCCTTAGTAGTCCGGTGAAGCTGTTAAGACCTTGCTGGGTCAATACTGCAGTCATTTCGAAAAAAAAACAAATAGATTTGAAAACAAAAACCTTGTCAAATTACAAAATTTGATCTAAATCGTCAGAGCCGTTTTCGAGATAAACGAAATAAATTGATGTCAATTTATGTAAATATCAATATCAATAGACGTATTATAGTAACTGTTTGGAAATCATATTTTAATTAAAAGTAATACGAGATTGAATGGAGTTAGTATAATTGGTTAATTATAAACAAACAGCTGGTCTGTTATGTCATCCATTTTATGTAACTTATTTCGTATAAGATATGGATTTTTACATAAATTATCTGAAATAGTTTATAAGTATTAATTATCCAGTCATTGTGATTTTTTTAGTGAAATAAAATATGCATATGTGCATACTACAATTGTTCTTTTAAAATATAACAATTACAAAACATAATGTTTATTTATTTGTTTGTCAATATACTTACAAATCGATAACTACAGAAAAAAAAGTGTGTGTGTACTTATGTACACGCGTTAGAAGTTATATTTCTTTGGCGAAACAAGATAAAAATCCTTTCAAACATTTTACCTTTCGACATTGACACTAACAATAGATAAAAGGTATTTAATACATTGAAAATTTTAATACAAAGAAATACAAACAACAAATACAAAGGAACAAAATGTTGACTATAGCTAACTTCAGGGTGTCGGTTTTTCATGACGGTGTGCGCGCGCATCGTAAAAATTTACTGTCATCATTTTCACTAACGCGCACAAAGAAGTATAACTTCAAAAATATTTTTATTCATAGATTCTCTGGCCAAGTTTTTGTATACATGTTATTTCAGCAAATATATGGAACAAGTTATGCAACAATTTCGTTATTCTATCTTTCTAAAATCAGGTGTGGCTTATCTTTATAAAATCAGGTGTGGCTATTACACTGTTCCACAGAAAAGTCATAACTCATCCGCAACATGTTAATATCTGTTGTAGTATTTAATATAAATCAAAGTATTTATAGAAGACGCTCTCAGCGGAAGTTTGGCAACACGTTTCAAGTTTTTAATTCGTATATAAATCTATTATACCTATTTTCAAGATAAAAGTTCAAGATGGTTTGTAATGTTAATTTATACATAAATAGAATTTAGTTTGTCCGCGTTTATCCTCCGAAATTGCTAAATCGATTTTCATCAATATGTTACTCGCAGGTTAATTCGCAATGATAATGTTGAATGTATCTTTAAATCGATGAATGTGTTTTAAGTATTAATGTCAACATTATAATATAATGAATGGATATTCCACTTTACAATTGAAAATCTCTCGTCATGCCCCTTTTGGTGTATTCCGGCAGCTGTACCTGACAGTTAGCCCCTTCTAGGTTTAGTGTAATTAACACCTTAGATTACATATAAATATACCTATACTGTAGGTGGTAGACCCTCGCTGAAGCTATTACTGGTTTCCGCGTGAATGGGTCGGCTCGTCCGGGGCAGTACCACACTCTCACAGAAAACCAAAGTGAAGTAACAGTGCTTCCATTTTTGCGTCTCGTTCGGTAAGTGAGAGCGCTGGAGACACCTCATTCCCTTCCCCCTCCCCTCCCGTGTCTCTGTATCCCGCCCCATCTCCCATTTCCTCTCAAACACAGACTGGTAACGCACTTGACAATCTCTTGATGTTGCTAGTTTCTATGGACGGCGATGATCACTTAACATCAGGTGACCTGCCTGTTCGTTTGCCTCATTTGATATAATAAAACATCGTATTTAACATCAAATGTCATTGTGGTTAAACGTAAAACCTATCTAGTATTATAAAATAAATAAAAAAAAGTACACAAATAATCCAGTTAAAATACGCAGTGCTTATGAAACAAGAAAATTATTCTCACAAAAACATAATCGTAGCCACCATAAATAAAGAAAAACAAAATAGACAACCGCAGAAACCTTGAAGCTTTTTATTTGTGCAGTTAAGTATTAATACGTAAATAATCTCATTTATAACATTCTACTCTCTTTTATAAACAGACGATATTATTAAATACAATACTATAGTATATATTTGTAACACAATTCAAGATTTGAAGACAAATATAAAGACATCTTCTGTGTTAAAATCTGTTAAGCAGTTTAGGCTGTAGAACGTGCCCAGCAAGTAACGGTTTAGGCTTTTTTTAATGACTACGCAATGGGCCTGACAGGCCTTTACAGCTTCACCAGAAATAGCTACAAAGAAATAGCCGTTCCGGCTACAGAGTGTGAGTGTGGTGTTGGGTCGAATCCTACACAGGACGATTATTTATATGATCCACTAATTATTCTTCTGAATCTAGGATTACTTTGTTTCCAATAATTGTAAATTGTAACAAATAAATATCAGAAAAAGTTGTTATTGTAAATTGTAGTGAGTCTGTAAAAGCATATTTAGGAAAACATTTAATAATTATACACTTACAATAATATATTAGCAATGACAGATTCCTAGCTCATGACAACGCAAAAACAGAAGACCGTTCATTTGACATTTCGTAATATAAATTTTATAATACGAAGTGAGAGAGTCGCAGTAAAAAGGTTACTAGCACGTAAACATGCAAATAGAGTTCCTACATCACTCCCCCCCAAGTGCAGGACAAAGATGGTGTGAATCTGCGAATCGAACACGTTTATTACACCGTGTCCGATTTTGAGTTTGATTTTTGTCACCCTGCACTGATGATGTTTTAGTTAATGATGGTGTATAGTTATCTAACTCTGTTTCTTGTGTCAGTATGTAAGCCGGCTTTAACCTGTCAATAGATAATGATACCATTTTATTTTTGATATTAATTTTGTATACCTTCGGTCCTCTCTCTAGCACTCTGTAAGGGCCTGTGTAAGCTGGCTGAAGGGAGCCACGTACTGTATCATCCCGGATAAAAACGTGGTCGCATGTTTTTAAATCTTTGAATATAAATACTTTTTCTTTACTATGACGTGACGCAGGAATGGGTCTCAAATTTTTTGCAAAATGACGCATACGGGCGGAAAAGTCAGCCATATCAGTAGTTCCGCTTGACGAATGTTCAAAAAATTCTCCAGGTAGTCTTAGAGGTTCGCCATATACAATTTCGGCGGGTGATGTTTGTAGGTCAACTTTATAGGCGCTTCTTATGCCTAGCAGTACGAAAGGTAAGTATTCTGTCCAGTGATTCGATGCGTGGCACATAATTGAAGCTTTTAATTGACGATGAAATCTTTCCACCATACCATTGCACTTTGGGTGATATGCAGTTGTTCGTTTGTGATTAAATGCGCATATTTTTGATAATTGCTGAAACAAGGCAGATTCAAATTGTCGGCCTCTGTCCGTGATTATATCAACTGGACTACCAAATCTGGCAATCCAACCTGAAAAAAGCGCTTTTGCCACTGTCTCGGCTGTAACATCCATAATGGGTATGACTTCTGGCCATCGAGAAAAGCGATCGATGGCTGTTAAACAGTATCGATAACCTTGCGATACTGGTAGAGGTCCGATCATATCAATATGAATTTGTTGAAATCTAGCACGAGGCAAATCAAATGTGTCCAATGGTGCCGATACGTGTCGACTTACTTTAGTGCGTTGACATTGAAGACATGTCCTGGCCCATTCCCTACAATCTCTTCGTATACCTGGCCAAACGAACCGTTGTGAAATTAATTTCACTGTTGCGTTGGCACCTGGGTGACTAAGTGAATGTAAAACGTTAAATACTTTTTTTCGCCATTCCTTTGTTATAAAGGGTCTGGATGTAGGTGTACTGATATCGCAGTACAAAAATCTATGACATCCTGGTAGCTTGAATTTATGTAAACGAAGTGACGAACCTTCTTTAAGTATATTTTGTAATTCTTGGTCGGAATACTGAGATTCAGCTAAGTCTTCCATTTTAATTGGTACTTCAAGTTCATCTATTCGTGATAAGGTGTCAGCAACTATGTTATTTTTTCCAGATATATGCCTGATATCGGTCGTGAATTGGGAAATAAAATCCAGATGTCTGTATTGCCTGGGTGAACAATTCCGCTTTTTTTCATGAAAAGCGAAGCTAATTGGTTTATGATCTGTGTATATTACAAAGTGTCTGGCCTCAAGCATGTGTCGAAAGTATTTAATGGCTTCATAAATTGCAAGAAGTTCGCGATCATATGGCGAATATTTCTGTTGTGCTGGAGTTAATCTATGCGAAAAGAAGGCTAAAGGTTGCCACTTGTTATTTTTAAATTGCTGTAAAACGGCACCAATTGCTGAATCCGAGGCATCGGTTACTAATGCAAGGTTAGCTTCACAATCTGGGTGAGCTAGTAACGTTGCATTGCATAAGCTCTCTTTACTTTCATTGAACGCTTCAAGTGTGTCTCCATTCAGAGTGATTGATTGTGAATTTTTGACATTACCCGCTAATAAGGCATTTAGTGGTGCTTGTATTCGTGCGGCGTGTGGTATAAAACGTCGATAAAAGTTTAACATTCCCATAAATCTACGCAACTGTTTAATATTGGTAGGAAGAGGAAAATCTTTTATAGCTTTAACTTTAGCATCAAGAGGTTTCGTACCACTTGCTGATATCTGGTAACCTAAGAATGTTACCTCGTTGGCTCCGAATACACACTTTGAGACATTGATCACTAATCCATAACGTTGCAACCTGGAAAAAATTTCTCGTAGATGCTTTTTATGTAAGGCTTCATTTTTTGAAAAAATCAAAAAATCGTCGAGATATGTATAACAGAAATCTAAACCCCTAGTAACTTCATCAACAAATCTTTGAAAAGTTTGCCCAGCATTCCGAAGACCGAAGGTCATATATGGAAATTCAAATAGCCCAAAAGGAGTTGTAATTGCCGTTTTTGGAATATCTGTTTCACAAACAGGTATTTGGTTGTAAGCCTTAACTAAATCTATAGTGCTGAATATCTTACAGCCCTTTATGTTATGTGTGCAATCATGAATGTGTTTAATAGGATACCTGTCTGGGATGGTTCTAGCGTTAAGCATCCGATAGTCACCGCATGGGCGCCACCCATTATCTTTTTTAGGGGCTAGGTGCAGTGGTGATGACCACGCACTTTCGGATGGTCGCGCTGTTCCGCTTGTTAACATCTCTTCAAACTCTTGTTTAGCTATTTTTAACTTATCTGGAGCAAGACGACGTGGTGCACTACATATTGGAGGGCCAGGTGTTGTACGTATGTGATGTACTGTAGAGTGTGTGGTCGTACGATTTACACCGGGTGGTCGAGTGATTTCAGGAAACTCTAATAAAATTTTGTGATAAATCGTGTTGTCTAAAGGTATTTTAATAGAATGTATGTTTGCAGAGTCATAAACTAATGAAGCAACAGATGATAATCTTGTAATGCTATCTAACAATCTCTTATTACGACAATCTACTACTAGTTGATAGTATGCTAAAAAATCAACACCAATAATAGCTTTGGTAACGTCTGCCACAATAAAACGCCAGGTAAAACTTCTACGAAGTCCAAAGTCTAATTTAAGATTAATGTGACCGTAAGTGTTGATTATAGAACCGTTAGCTGCTCGAAGTTGGTAGTCTGTTTTGTTAAGTTTCTCTTTTACTAAAAACCGAGGATAAACACAAAGATCGCTACCAGTGTCCACTAAAAAATGAATTTTTGATGTGCGATCGGTGATGAATAGGCGACCTGTAGTACTTGGGCAATCATTGGCCGCCATTATTGATTGCCCTTGTAGTTTTCCATCTGATAATCACAAGGCTTTGAACAACGTGTGGCTTTTTTACCAAATTTCATATGGTACCAGCAAACTGGATATCTTCGGTAACTAGAGTTCAGTCGAGTTGGTGGAGACCGGGATCGAGATACATTTCTTGTACGAGGACGCGCACTTCGGGACTGCTGCAATGTTAGTTGTTGTACTTGGTCACGCAATGCAGCTACTTCTTTTAAAATATCATCCAATCTGTTTTCTTGACCAGTTGAGGCTACATGGTGCTCCGCTGAAGTAATATCTAGGATACGATCTGCAAGGTCTGCTAAAGTTTCTAACGAAGCAGTGGGTTGAGCTGCGAGTACTACCTGTACATTGTGAGGAAGTCTATCAATCCAGATAGTTCTCAAAAAATTATGTGGTATTCCAGGCCCTGCTAGACCTTGTAAATGTCTCAGAAATTGAGATGGCTTACGGTTTCCAACTTCTTCGTGAACAAGCAATTGCCTAGTTTTCGTTTCCTGAGAATCACTTACTCTACGGATTAGTTCCGTTTTCAATTTTTCGTACTGATTGGACTTGGGTGGGTTTGTAATTACGTCTTTAATTTCTCGAGCGTACAGATGATCCAATTGACCAATCACGTAGTTAAATTTAGTAGTATCGCTAGATATGCCAGAAACGGAGAACTGTGCTTCGACTTGAGCGAACCATATTTCGGGTTCTTCTGGCCAAAACGGAGGAAGTTTTATACTTACTTTGAATAATTCAGGTGCAGTTTCTTCCGAGTTTTGCGAAGTGTATTTTAATAAATCATTTTTTTCGTTGGTCGACATCTTTTCGTGTCCCAGTTCGGGGTCACCAGTTTAGGAAAACATTTAATAATTATACACTTACAATAATATATTAGCAATGACAGATTCCTAGCTCATGACAACGCAAAAACAGAAGACCGTTCATTTGACATTTCGTAATATAAATTTTATAATACGAAGTGAGAGAGTCGCAGTAAAAAGGTTACTAGCACGTAAACATGCAAATAGAGTTCCTACACATATAATATACCGGAAATGATTACTAGTGAGTGCTAGTAAAAAAAAATAGAGTGTCAATGTAAGTGTATTCAAATGGGTTACGTTTGAACTGAAATCAGCTTTAAAATAATTGGCATAGTTAAAATCAAGTCAGAGTAATCAAGCTTCGTTCAAAGGACGCAATATAATAGAAGACGAAATGCCGGCGGTTGTTTCCAAACACGAAACTATGCGATTCGAAACTTTGAGAATTCGGCAAACCTTTGTACTTTGTTACGAGGATGATCCATTTTACAGAATTCGTTCTGTATTTCTGTACTGTATAAAAGATGACGTAACAACGAGCGGCGCCATTTTTTTTTTCGAACTGACTACGCTATTGACCCAGCAAGGTCTTAACAACTTCACCGGACTACGAGCGGCGCCATCAAATTGACAAGGTTTGTTATACCCCTGCCTTACGCACCCAAAAGTATAATTTTGACCATTGACTCGTGTAAAAGTTAGAATTTTTATTTTTCTTATGTAATGTACACAACCTTTTAACCGAAAATTTATCAATATTTACTTTACATCCACGAGATAACTATGTAATTTAAATTGTTAATATATCAATCAACATTTATTAAATTTAGGTCCTGAGAATGCGTTTATGAACAGCAATGCTATCTCCGGTTCGGAAAACAACTCAGTCATCAAAAAGATAGAAACTCGATCTGGTTTATTTTTTCATCTATTAAATTTTTTAAATAATAATCGAGCTAGACTTTGTTATCGATATAGAAGCCAAAAATAATCCTTTACAAATTTTTGTCTGTCTGTATGTTTATCTGTCTGTCTGTCCCTGTGAACATGTATCACACTGTAAGTACTGAACCAATTTTGACGAAACTGGACATAGCGATAACTAATATTATAAAGTTACATCTAGGACACTTCTGGTCCCATAAAACAAAAAGGGTTCTCCAGGATAACGGACGAAAGTCAAAAATTTGTAGGTGATGAAATTCTCGACGGATTTTGATATATTTTCTTTGTGCTATATATAGTAGATAAATTAGCTACAAATTTAAGCTCTTCTTAAAAGAAAAACAAATAACATAAAAATGACCGTTGGTTTTCGAACCGACGTCTTCGTTGGTCCGTATAATTCAAATGTACAGTACGTTATAATTGCGCTACGGCGTAAATCGGCTGAGTGTCGCAAGCGCTCGCCTTAGTAGTCCGGTGAAGCTGTTAAGATTTTGCCAGGTCAATAGCGTAGTCAGTTAGAAAAAAAAGCGCTACGGCGACATGACGTTTCTATGTAAAATTATCAATCAGTTGAATAAGAACTATAACATCTAAACGTCTAGATTCTATTGATGTATCTGTTTCTTTCAATCATGAAGCATTTTCTTTTCTTTGATTTTCAAACCACAACGTTTGTAAAGCAAGTTTACTTCAATAATACTATGTCGACAAAGCTGAAAAATATGCTTATTTAAAGAAATAATTCTCACAAACCAACAGGTTATATGTTCGAGCGAGTCCCTGGATAGTTAGTCGTTGCAATCGGATTTAAGTATTTTAAGAATTTTTGGGTTTGAAACTGGTAATAACTGATTTGGTGCAGACGAAGTTGCACGGGTCAGCTAGTGTTATATATTTTTATAAAACGTAAATAGTTACATTAGTCGTTAGTGGATGCACAGAGAGGGGCGTCATTTCCAGACTTCACAATCGTTTACATGTTGATTCATCCTATAATAGCCTTTAGATATATACATGCTAGTTATAAACGACTCTATTCATTTAAAAGCTTTCACGTTTTATAATTACACAAATAACATCGCGTTCTATTGATTTATTAGGTTAATTTGCAGAATTTATGCCACTTGACGTCCCAAGGTCTGGGCTGTGGCCATGATACTCGTAGCTACCTAAATATATCTGTCTTATGGGCACGAACGACAGTAGAGCTATTCAGTCGCGTAAATATCACTCTCGTGTAAATATTTCAGCATTTGTATTATATAATATATAATTTAATAACATATAATAAGAATATAAATCTAACGTGTCGGTACTTTGTCGATTTTCATGAAAAAAAATGGGTGTGTCTAGTTATAAGTGATAAAATACATTTCAATCATTTTTCGAAATGTCTGTTTGTCTGTCTGTTTGTATGAATACGCACCACTGCTAAAGTACTGGATTCAAAATAACACCACACCAAGAAATCGTAAAGCATGTCTTCGAGAATAACTTAGTGTTTATTTCATTAAAATCGATAAACCCTGTCAAAAGTCATTGTAACTTTAATGACGACGCGGCGTAATTATGGAGAAAAGTAGATAAGTAAAAGGACTTAATAAATTCAGATGACTTTATTGATCACTGTTCACATAAGATTCCACGCAGACGAAGACACGAGCATAGCTATTAAGTACCAATCATTTTTAGAAATGTCGGTATATCTGTTTCTACAATGACACATCACTGCAAAAGTACTACGATCACTATAAAACCTATTCAATAAAATCATAAAGCATATATGCAAGTAACCTTTAGTCTTTGTTTCATTAGAATCGGATCGCTCTATCAGAAGTTATTGTAATTTTAATGACGACGGAAATTAAGTACTACAGAAAATTAGATTGACTAAATACATTCAGATGACCTTATTAGTGTCATTGTTTTGAACATAAGGTTCTACGCGAACAAAGTTGCAGGCACAGCTAGTTCGCTAATATATTATATACAAGCTTCTGCTGACGTGGTCGCCTCTGTTCTCTGTTGAATTTAAAGCACATAGGCTTTAATCTCTCCTAGAGGCGTGTTATAATTTAACTAAACTTCTAATCAAATACTGACATGTCTATATTGTGCTATAGTTTACTGTAAAAAATCGATAATCAATTATCGTTTATTCAAACTAATAACAAAATTAGTTCCTAGGAGGTCTCAACTTCGTGACTCGTAACTCTTTCTATCAATAAGCACTATAAGATGCAAAATTATAAAGCTAAAACAGACGTTTATTGTAACATAAATTATTTTTAGTTTTGCAAACACAACTATATGTTAATTCATTTGAAAAGATTGTGAAATAAGCTCTCCGCCTGATTTATTAACGATAACGACTTAAAAGCTTTATCATTATATGCATAGTAGTAGCCATACCATCACACCCACCGTCCTAGAAGAGTGAAAGTTGCTTTTTTTTTCGGGATAAAACGATTTACCACAATAATTGTTTAATTTCAACATTTCAATTACAAAGAGTCGGTATAAAATACTGTTTTGATTATTAAGTAACTAGACTATTACAAAAGACAAGCACATTCAATTCATGTCCGTAACTAATTCATCTCATAAAAAAGAGTACATATATTTCAACATTTTTTTTTTATTGTAACACAGCATAGTGACTGCACTGTGCCTGATGGTGAGCACAGTACAATCCAAAAAAATGGCGACCACCGAGAGACGGTCGCCGCTGTCATGCCGGCCTGCGTAAACGTCTCTTCACGTTACGCTTGAAGGACCACATGTTATACGAAGGAGGGAATACACTACTAGCCGGGAGATTGTCCCACAGCTTCACGGTACATTCGTTACTAAAGTGTACGTTGTTTTTTTCTAATAATAGTATTAGAGAGAGGTATAGACCCGTCTTTTTTGCTTGATTTCATGTGTGCCTAAGCTATTCTAACTCTATCGCGCTCATCTATTTCTTTCTGTGTATACCATAATTATTTTGAAGTAAAACTTCTTTAGGCGTGTTTTTTTCTATTCTACGTTATTGACCCAGCAAAGCCTTAACAGCTTCACCGGACTACAGCTCTTTAGGCGTGATTAGGAGGTAACTGGATGACAATGCAACAGAAGTCCGTTACGGTAATATGGCGTCAGGTTTCTGTACCATCCGGTTTTTAAATACTTTTGGTTTTGTCAATAGTTAACAAATCAACAAAAAAAAAACATATTAAATTGAATAATGATACAAATCATATAATAGAAGTAATTATGTATATATAGGCGCGGGACCGTGCTACAATCTGGTTTTTAATGTAAGTAAATAACAAACTAAATGAAAGCTTCATTATCTATGGTGCCATCTATCAACTAATTCGAAACTTAAAAAACACAGGATTTTCTTTTACTTTATTATTGACAATCAATCTTTCAGATTATTACTGCCATTGTCACATATTCAATAATATTACAAGCGTCGTGCAATCACTTCAATATGCGTCGTGTGAGTGAATATTGTAACAAGATGGTGGATCCCTTGTTAGAACCTTCCAAGGAGTTTTTGTGGCATCCCAGAATTTCATGCTCCATGGTATTTTCCATTCACATCACTTATGCACAGTATACTAACTATATTACGTAAAACACTACCAAATTTGCAAAATATAGAGTCAAATAACACAAGATTATGAATAAAATATAAAATCCACTACACGACAGTCTAAAATCCCGCCAAAAACTCCACACAGGAAATATTATTAGCAAATCTTTTTTATAAAGTAAATAAAATATAGAAAAGTACGCGAAAAAATAAGTTCCGTGTGATGAATTTCTTTTTTTTCTCTCTCTGATCAAATACAAAGTATCCGTTCTTTTTGCGTTCTTTTTTCAAACTGACTACGCTATTGGCCTGACAGTCCTTTACAGCTTCACCGGACTACTAACGCTACTAGGCGCTTAACGCACTCAGTTGATTTTATTCAGCGACTATCTCAAGAGTGCACAGCACACCTCGGTTTGGGCTGTTGTAGTCAAGCTAAGCTAACTATTCATAGACATGTATATGATATGATACACATGTGTATCTCAGTAACTCGTATATGAATTTTTATTTCGGACAACTAAGTTCAACTAAACTAAACTAACTAAACTATGTTCTATAATTAAAAAAGATAAACCCTACCACCATACGTGTGTACATGTATGTAGGGTGATCTGTGTTATAATGTTAGCCAGTGATGATTTCTTTTAATTCAGCTCCACCCGAGGGTGTTAGGCAAATGTGTGGGAGTAAAATTTATCCCCACACCACGGCGGCGTGATTTGCGGAATTCTTTCTGTGTCAGAACCGTTGCACTATAATTCGGCCTTGGAAATTTAATTTCGTCAAGTCTAAAGAAGTTTTCGTCACAAAACAACAGTAATATAGTAATAAAAACCATTCTTATCTAATACGATTGGAAAAAAAACCATAAACGCGTACATTCATTCCTGGTAAAGATAACGTTGGTAGGTGCGTCTCTTGATAAGGTGTACCTATATGTATTTTCTTTAAACTTTATGAATCTTATTGTTTGAGCGCAATTTTACCAGATCCTAAAAGAAGATATTTGTCAAATTCTGCTGACGGATTATTCATTTAATGGTGGTATTGTCACAATTGTTTTCTTAACCGAAAACTCCTACTCCTTGCAGAGCTCGAACATGCACCAATTAACACCGTGTCTGAGTATCCAATTTATATAGCCGCTTCAGAAGCGCAGGGAACATCACCTAGCGTGTTCTACACTCGGTATCATGGCGAGTGTTCGGAAGATCTATTCCATTTAATCCCTTCCTCTCCTATCCATAACCGAACCATGCGTGCTCAGCTTCAGAGCCACAGTTTCACGATAAATGATATCTGGACACGAACTAAAAAGTTCGCAGACTTTTACCTTTGCCGTACCGTGAACCTGTGGAACAATCTCACGGCTAATTTGTTTCTATAATACACACATTATTATTTTGGCCACTTGTAGCATATCACGCTATACCATTGTACTGTTGTAAAATTTTCAGAACAAAGACCTACGAAAATTACGAGATATTCATAATTTTAGGTTGCATAAATTGCTAATAGTTTTATACAAATTACTCTTAAACCATAAATCTAAAAAGCGGCTATTTGTATGTAGATTAAATGTTGTATTCGGGTAACTTTCACCTATTAAAAAAATCCAAAAATTATTCTAAAGGTTACTAAGATTTATCACTTTTGAATTATTTTTTTTCAAAAGCTTTAATTTTTGCAGTTTTTATGGCAATTTTTCAACATTTTCGAAATTCCCTCTAAGGGCATTAAGTGGCGAAATCAAAAAAGTCCTGCATATATGTATCAGAAAGAAATCCTTGTGTGAAAAATCAGACCTAAGAATTCAAATCTATCGTATTTACGTAAGGCGTCTATAAATGTTTTCCAGTAGCTGAACTTGAGAACCAGTCCTTTTAGGTTTATCATCTTGGGCCACATCATAATATTGCATAGTGTGAAATTGTGGTTAAACCCTACAAAGTATATCAGACGGAAATCCTTATGTGAAAAATGAGGCCTAGACATTCGTATTTGCAGTATTAGCGACTTAATGGCGCCAACTGTCTTATTTTGCTAGATAACAAGTGGGAATTTTCCCTATAGAGAAAAATCTGGAGCCCGTCCAATATCTTTATACTTATTTGACCTTCGTCCTTGCGTCTTTTCTTTCGTTTGCTGAATGTAATTACCATACGCAAATTTGGCAATAATTAATCAATTAGTCAAATACAGGTGTTTCTTTTATTTACTCATGATACGCGTTACATACCAATTAATTAATTATTTAAATTAAAATATTGAAATTGGTATAAAATTATTGTTTTCTATCATTTTCATGATCGGCGTGTACAGTTACAGCTCTAGGTTGTTGATTATTTAAAATTCTTTGAACGCAATACAACTTATCTTTAAAAATATATTGAAGTGTCAAAATATCGTAACATTTTTATGGTACATCCTCCGCATGACTTAGCCGTGAAACATCCCTGTAGGAGCTCTAAGTAAATAATACTAAGCAGATCTAATTTTATCATAAAATACCTAATAACAGCCTGCTTCTTTGGGCTTTAAAAAAATTGGAAAAAGTCAATCTAACCTAAAAAATAGGTAGCCTAGCCTACAAAAATTTCGTACCGATTGATTATTGATTTATGCCGATACGTTCAGTATTTTTGGTGGGTTTAATCTTCAAAATAACTTTACTTTCATTTTATACGTATAGTACAATTGTTACCCGTAACCAGGTATATACGTGCTCGCAGTTACACCCAGTGCCCATGTTGACTTTGCAATAATTGAGTTTATTTTTTTCAAGACTTCATACAACGAGAACGAAATTCAAATTTTGCCGTTCATAAGTTTTTTATTCTTCTTTATGATCTTTATATTTGACATGTACCAAAACAATTGGAACGCCTAAAATTGGATTTAGTTCATTTTTAATTTTTCTTTTTTTATTGAAGCACGACAAAGTGACTGCACTATGCCTGATGGTAAGCATAGTACAATCCAAAAACAGTGTCGACCACCGAGAGACAGATCATCCATCGTCGGTCGCCGCTGTCATGCCGGCCATAATGACGAAAGTCACCCGGTACTGAATATGCACAGGCTGATCCCGAAACGCGACGCGCAAAAGCGAGTCACTATGACGGGCTTTTTCGCCATGTAACATGGTGGTTGAGACCCAGTCGGGCTGTAAAACCCTACCACCCCGCTATCGCCATTGCCTCGTTCGTTGATCAGCAGGGTGCACCACGCGCAGGAGAGGCTGGCTTGGGTGTCTCAAGTCTTAAGATGTTACTCGACACCCCTTACACCCCCAAACTCAACCGACTCAATTACTCTTGGTCATCTTTGATGATTTCTGAAAATATTTTTGATAATTATTATAGCTTATTAATTTTGATATGAATAGTACAAATTTATTTGGTTATAGATGACGATCGCAACTAATTTAAAATATTACACGATAAAGTGGCCTTTTCTTTTTGAGGGTCTTACCAACTGCTACGGTTGGGGCGACACGAGATCTCATTGGACTTAATCGTGACGCCACAAACGGTTGGCCCAGCGTGGAAAGAGACGGTTATGTGATTACCGACCGTCACTTCCATCCGCCGAACCAGTGCAAGGGTAGATGGGCCCTCCGGACTGACCCATCTTCCTTTCGGCCCGACTACGGTGGTGGGAGGAGATGGTCAAACTGCCGCCTCCCCCTACTGATTCTTCGTTGGCGGAGACGGCCGCCTAGAGGGCCCTCCTCGCGGACCCTTTCTCGCAGAAGGAGGCCACCACATTCCATACTAACTCGCTGCCGAACATGGCTTTCACCACCACGCATCACCACTGTAGCAAAACGATGAAGTGGCCTAAGCTAGGGTAGAGTAAACTTGTCTCTCAAATACCGCTGCTGGAACACATCTATACGACCTTGGGTATATACTTTCAAAAGCGGTAGTCACTTAGTTGAGCATTAGAAAAAGCTCTGCCATTATGCTATGCATCCATAACAATATTCTCTTTCATTGAAAACTGACATATGAATAGTTAAAATTAATTATTATAAACATAATCTAAATGCTTAACAACTTTCCACGTGAAATATTCTTGTGTCAATCCGCAATGAAATGATTTTCCCAAAAACGTTGAAACACCCCCTAAATGTTTTTTTATATTAAAATTAATGTCTGCAGCTTGAACAAATACTTATAATGACAATTAATAAAAATTATTATCAAATCTGTCTACACGAACTAGACGTTGTTACACTGAAACTCTTAAATCTTAAATTTACCGATGCGTTTAACAATTTGCCGGATGGTGAGTTCAAGCGAATCTTAATGTCATTATAGGGAGAATCATTATGTGAGCGATGGTGCCTTCCGGAAATTACACCTCTCTCTGTGCATACACCAAAAACGAATGTAACTATCTATGTTTGTGAAAATATTTATGACTAGCCTCTGCCCGCGACTTCGTTCGCGTGGAATAGATACACTAACACGCAGCAGTTCTCAAAAGGAAAAAACATCCTGATTTTGAAACATTTCTCACCTGTGCTCGGCTCCTATTAGTCTTAGCGTGATGATATACAGCCTATAACCATCCTCGATAAATGATCTATACAACACTGAAAGAATTTTGCAAATCGGACCAGTAGTTACTGAGATTACCCCCTACAACGTCACAAATTCACAACATCACAAACTTTACCTCTTTATAATATTAGTATAGATAAAAAAATAAATCACATCGAATTTCTTGCCAGTTCTTGTCTATGATTGGGTTGTTTTCCTAACCGGTGGTAGTATGGACATTCATAGGTGCCTTTTCAGGGCAAGTATTTTGTGAGTTTAATTCTGTGTCCAAATAAATAATTTTAGAACCTTTTTCAGAAAAACTAAAAATGTAACTTTCCGTTGTTTACTAAGCGTTTTTTTATAACAATGCTCCTGAGTGTCTGTATTTCGACTCCGTATGCCTAGTCTAGTAGGACACATTGAATTGAAGACTTTTGTCTTTAAGAAGTGTGGCGTAAGTAGTTTAAAGATTTCAAATATTTTCTAAACACTGCCAAACCTAATTTAACTCAGTATTTATTCCTTTACAGACCGATGCAAATAACGGACCAGACTGACAAAACAGAACAAAGAACATACTGAAACAAACTGCAGTCAGTATTTTAAAGACTTTATATTTACCGGCTTTGTCTTTAACCACATTCAGTTAAGAAATAACGCATATTTTGCAATTTATAGACCTAAAAAATGGTGTAAAAAGGTTTCATATAATACACCTTGTCTCGCCATCGGCAGAGAAGAGATTTGCTTCTAAACCTTTCTTGCTAAATTCAACTCCACTTTCAGCAAACACGTCAAATCTCTCGTACCTTTGATTATTATGTTATCTTTAATTAAGTCCAAATATTGTGTTAATTAGTACGGTGTTGTCATATGATCTGAGTAAAAAAACAACTACCAAGTCACTAACTTTCACATTAGGATAAATATCATAAATTTCTTTAAAAATAATTTCAATAGATTTCTTCGGACTTATTTATATTTAGGTACGTTTCAAGTAGAACACTTTTTCGTTATAAAGAAATGCTTGGCTATAGGTGTTTTTTCAACAACTTCACATTAGAGCTTAATATCTCTCTAGGCTTAGTGTATTTACCATCTTCTTACCAAGTCATGAATTAATATCAAAAATCTTTGTGATCAACCGCCATAACAAAAAAAAAGATATAGCTAATAATATAAATACGCTTCTTGTTCAAATACCAACGTAAGTCGAGTGGTATAAAAGTTGAAGCACTACAGCGCCATCGAGTGATAACGTTCTTAAAGCCCTTCCTTCGGAAACAGTACACTTTCTGGTACCCTACGTCTTTTTATGTACTTTTCACATGTGTACGCGAAATTTTTGTATAGTTTAGGCGTGAAAGCGCAATAAACAAACAAACTCATTCATGAGTTTTAAAATATTATTTAAGAAGCTAGTATTATTGACGTTGCGTAGTCATTTACAACGTACAATACCTAGATGGCGTGCGAGTGGTTACAACAAATTCGGATTAATATAGAACTGAACTGTGAGAAATTTTTCAGTTAAATATCTTTACAGTTTTCCACAGATACTAAGAACTAATAAATAATTATAGTTAAAGAAAATAATGACAACGAATGCAGATGGGAAATTAAATCTGGGAAATTAAGTCGCGGGTAACAGTTAACCACAACCCATATATGTACATTGATATTATTTCCTTTATAAATAGCAATTTACTACAACAAACATTAATCGCAAGCTAAAAGTAAATTGTCAATAATTCCCGATACCTAATAACACCGCCATAATTAATACAAGCTATTTTATGTGACAATTGTGGTTGATCCAGATTTTGATTTATAATAAGTATAGGTACCTATCAGATTTTCTTTCATCGCATACTATGAAAAAATTTAGCATTTAGTTTTAAATAAACAGATATATGTATTATTACAGGTGGCTTTAAATAAATAGGTACGATATAAATCTCAACTCGAAATTGTTATTGTGTCCTAACGTTGTTATTCGAAGCCTCATATATATTTTGAGATAGCAGTCCACCTGACTCCGCCCACAACGACCTTCCTATTGGTCGAATCTCGTCGCCTGACATCGTATGATGTGGGTAGTTTACAATGTTTGCTTTTTTGTTGCTACCGTGTCGCTATAAATATCGACACACCACCTCATGTAACTCATTGGCGTCTTAAGTTTCACTCCGTTCAGAAGTATAAAAACGCTGTTAGCGTTTGTTGGTGATAAAGGTTTTTGTATAGTGTTTATCATGGACAATCGAATAGAAAAAAGTCGTCGGACTCTTCAGCTTCCTCGACAATGGTCTTGAGTAATAGAAGAGGAGTAAAAAATGGAGCTGTAGAAGTACAAAGGCGTTATGTGATGCCAAGCAGGTCAGTGATATATTTATCTGTTAAATATAGGGAATTTTAAACCACATTCGGTAACTTTATCAAAATACTATGGAAGAGACTCTGCAAAGTAATTCCGTAAGGCTCGATAGGGCACTCTTTAAAACAACCGGCGATGCCTACCGCATAACTAGACCGGTTACATTGCAAAGGAAAAAGTCTCGATTTCCTACAAGAGTAGTTGAATTCAGAGAAAGTGTTTGGAAATGCTAGGCACTCCACGAGCCTTAGTGAAGATAATATCGGGGTATCCGAAAACTTTTCAGCTCGAAACCTCCTCTGGTCTCGCCAAGGAAGGTGATGAGTTGTTACGAAACTTCACATTCGAAACTGAGGGTTTTGGTAATACAGAATACGTCTGGCTGGACCTCGCTTCCACTATTTGCAGCACATGCAAGGGAAAAAATCTGTTTCCTACAAGAGTTATTGAATTCCGAAAGTGTTTGGAAATCACTAGGCGCCCCACCGGCCTTAGTGAAGATAATATGTGGTACCGAATGCTTTTCAGCTCGAAACCTCCTCTGGTCTCGCCAAGGAAGGTGATGTGTTGAATACAGAGTCTGTTGGAGCAATCTAGAACCAGCTCCAGTCTCGATTTTCCTACAAGAATCGTTGAATTCCAAGAAGTAGTTTGGAAATCACTAAGCGCCCCACGAGCTTTATTGAAGATATATCGGGGTATCGAATGTTTTTCAACTCGAAACCTCCTCTGGTCTCACCAAGGAAGGTGACGAGTTATTACGAAGCTTAACCGGTTTTCCTAAAAGAGTCTTTCAATTGCGAGAAAGAATTGGAAATCACTAGGCGCCACAAAAAAAAAACTTTTTAGAACCAACTCCAGAAATTTTGAGTTTCATATCGCACCTGTTTCTCGTACCCAAGAACAACCAGTCTCTACGACCAATATTCAAATTAGAAACGGCTCATTGCTTTTCTCAAGATAAAGAAGTTTACTGCAGAAATGATGGATAGATCTGACACCGTACAATCACGTATTGATCCATCCTAGACATGTTTTACAAATGACGTGTTTACAGTTCGGCCTCGTTACACTCAGTACTTTCGTGACCCTGTCAAACTGGACGGAACTACTACGCGACGACTGTTAATGACCCAGGAACACATTGGAAGAACAGGAACGAGACAATTGGCCCTTCAGACCTTGAGGGATGGAAGGTCAACAAAGTATCTCAATTTTTGAGTTGATGGTTTGCAATTCTCTTCTTCAAAATTGCCCGCAAAGCTGTCACCAGTTACCAGCGAAGGTGATAATAGAGCTCAAGTGGTGGTACTTACCACGCCGAACTCGCTTTTTAACAGATTCTGCCGATACGGTGTGCGGAGTTAGAGGATCTTTAGATAAGCTGTAGAGCATCCTTCATTCCAACTAAAATTAGATGCCTGCAGTTCTAAGGAGTATATAGCAGGATGCGCTGCTTATATAGAGTCATGCAACTCTAATATTACAGAGCGACAACAGGTCTGTAGTAGTAAGCCTCAGTCGGTATGAAGTCTGTATGAAATCAGAGGCTCTAATGAATTTAACGTATCAGATATTCCTCACTAGATTCTGGGAAGATACAATTCTGGGAAGATACAATGTCGTAGCAGACAGTTAGTTCCTCACTATATTCCGGGAAGATGCAGTGTCGTAGCAGACAGGTTATTGCGACAGACTGTCAAGAGAATGGTACCATTCTTCAGAATGGCCTGGGTGAATCCTCCATCGAAGAGTTTGGAGGCAGAATGGCGCCTCCATTAACGTGGCCTGGGTGAATCCTCCATCGAATCTCATACTCAGGTACTAATTTATTTAAACCTAGTTGCCCCCAGATGGAACCAACGAGAATGGGTGCCTGCGTTCGCGATCCAGAGACGGCAGGACGTTCTAATAAACACATCTACGGGCTGCCCACCATTGGGAGTAGCAAATCTGGTCCTGGAGATTTGGAAATGTGGCGGTGAACGACCGCGCGAGCAGGTAGGATTCGGTCGATTATAAGCCCGCTTGGAGGCGTTATTGGGTAAGATTAATAAAGTTTGGTGCTCATCGATCTTCAGTCTCTCATCGACGAGATTTTAAGAGGCAGACAGTGAGGCCGCACCGTAGAACTTGTCAAAAACACTGACTGATTAAGGTGGTTTGTACCAATAACAGATATTTACAAATTTATTAAGGAACAAATTACTCCCAGTTCAACACATTAGCATTTCGGTTTGATTTCTATTTGGTTATTTTTTAATAATAAATAAGTGGTCCAGTGGCGTCCTGTGCACCAGGCGATAACAAACATGGTCCCAAAATATATATGAGGCTTCGAATAACGACGTTAGGACACGGTAGCAAAAAGTTAAGACCTAGTGTTTCATTGTTTCAGTTAAAAAGATTTTGAGACTCCAATGAGCTAGATGAGGCGGCGTGTCGATATTATAGCGAAACGGGGGAAACAAAAAAGCAAACATTTTAAACTACCCACATCATACGATGTCAGGCGACGAGATTCGACCAATAGGAAGGTCGTTGTGGGCGGAGTTAGGTGGACTGCTATCACAAAATGAGGCTTCGAATAAAGCTCCCAGGCACAATATACTTGGTAGGTAAAACGTTTATATTAAATGCTCGAAGAGTTAAAATAATTTGTTTCATTTGTTACGTTATTAAAATCATTACAATCGTTTATATCTGTGTGAACTTACACATATTTATGTTATTACTGTTCAATTTTATTAGCTGTGTTATTACATATTTATATTGTTCAATTTTATTAGCTGTAATTCGCTTTGTTTATTTCTATGTATTTCAAAAATAAAATACATAGTACAAGGTCATTAAATCCTTTTTATTCGCGAAATGAAAATTGTATTTGTTTATAAGCTTGTTTGTTCCTTATTTTTGCACCAAAGAAGCATTTGCTAATGTCAATATGCCAACTTAGTTATATTTAATTTATCAGTTGTTATAATTAATCCGTAGATTTACCTGATGTTTTTTAGTTTATATTTATCTACAGATTTTATAGAAAAATATAATTATATAATTATTTTCACATAATGCATATTTCAAATTTTAATAATAACCGAAGCGGTAACTCCTCGTTGGAAGTATTATTTTTCAAAGCAGATCTTTACGTTGATAAAATTACATTTAACCAATTTCGGTAATTCCTCGTTAGAAGTATTATTTTTCAAAGCAGATCGTTACGTTGATAAAATTACATTTAACCTGTTTTTTAATGCAATGCTATTTGCTTTTGAGTTTTATTGGTTTCAATCGATGGGTATAGGGTGATTTCCGTGTTTAGAGTATTTAACTAAAACTAAACTCTTTAAATACCCTGTGTGAAAGAAAGTAGGCTGATGTAACCATACGGCTTAAAAGCTCAAGTGCCAAGAAGTTTTATATTGTAATTTAAAACAGACGTAGTTTCAAGCGAATGCTACCATTCTAAAAGCAACTTTACAAGAGATGTGGTATTGATATGAGAAAAAAAATACGATGATACTTTTTCCTTTATCAAATAAAGTATGGTACATAATGCGCTTGCCGCATGTTAGCGCATCCGCCGTCTAATGTGTTTCCTGAATTATTAAACCCGAATACCAGATCGCACTTGAAAATTGTTTGCGATACAAAAGATTTGTACCAACAACTAACACGTAACAAATTCCTAGAGTATTACATCAGCCACTCGAGTTCAACCCTAACGTATTGTAACCTTTATTTTGTCAAGTGCCTTGTTTATCATGTATACATTCGAAGCTTATTCGTTTCTCGTCCTTGTACTATAAATAGGTTGACAAGGAGACACGAGTGGATGGAGGTGATAATCACAAATTTATATTTACGGTAGTATACGGTTTGTTTATACTTTTGATAACATTATACTAACGGATCCAGCAGATGTCCTGCCCGGATAATACAAAAAAAAAAACCTTCCTCATTAATGGCTTAGACCGCATGACAATCTATTCAGCAGTTTTTGAATTTATCGCGAACAGACGCGGCAGAGGATTTTGATTTACAATATATAATGATGTATAAATAGTTTAGCTGCTTTTGCTATTTTCATTTCTAATTATATTTGCTAATTTTAGAGTTTGTTTCATTTTTCCTTCCTACTTTGGTAACTGATAAAACTTTGGATATAATTATTACAAAGTGTCTGACAGTAATCATTGTTCTAAAAAACCAAAGATTTTTAACTAAGCTCAAGATTCATGTTCCGTGCTATTGTTTATTTATCCTTCAGTTATCTTGATGTTCGTATAATTTAATACAAATTTATATCTAAATTTGTGTTCTGCGGAATTATATCTAGTGAATTCAAAAAGTGTCGCGAGGACTGTACATGGTAGACCAATATCCCGGGTAAAAACTACCAATGGCGCGTTTTATTGCAAACTTCACTAAATAAACAAAATTTAGAATTCATTATATATAAAAAATTGAATGTTAATATTTTATTTTAACACAAATTAAATTACAATAAACTACACAACGCTAAATTACAGGTAAGTTTATTGCATGAAAAATAAAAATATAAAACGTTAACACAACTATTTGTCCTTTTCTATTATTCCAAAAAGGATATAAATAATTCAGAATAATACCTCTAATTCCTCTAGAAAAGCAATCTCTTCAACGTCCCTCGTAGCTTCGTCACATGTTATGATCCTACCGTTTTCACTAACACCGCCAGTTAAATTCACATCTTTAATCCCACTTTCCACTTTGAAATCTTTCAGCATATGATACGCACTATTACTGTGTCCGTATTTAACCATAGCCTGCATTATGGATTTCCCTTTAAACATTTTTAAAGTGTTCGAACCTCCGGGATGATCGCGTAAAAACTTTTTCAAGTCGTAAACGCTATCGTCAAATCTAACGGGAAATTCGAGAGTCGCGTCCATGGCTTATGTACGGATGTTACGAACTGACGAGAACAGCTGAAGCCGGCCGGCGCGTGTATTCAGTATACTGAATATTACCGAACGACGTTATCAGCCGCCGTGTGATACAACAGATGTTTTCGACGCATCGGTTCGCACTTCGTGTATCACCTTGACTAACAGTTTAGACTAATTACTGTAAGGTGAATTAGAACTTATTTCATTTTGTTTCCGTATCGTTTTGTTGTCGCATTTGTTATTGTTTCTTACTAGTAATATTTATGGTTTTTTTTTTATTTAAATAAAAACTGATTTATCAGCTAAGAAAATAGCGAATATATAGTAACTAGCCGTGCCCGCGACTTCGTCCGCATTGAACTTAAATAAAAAAAAAGTATTTCCTTTACTATGTCTTAAATATTATTTATCTTTGCATAGTCCAAAAATAAAGTCACTACCGCTGTCTGTTCCCTTAGATTTTTTAAACTATTTAACAGATTTTAATATAGTTTTCAGCAATAGATAGAGTAATTCAAAAGGAAGGTTTATACGTATAGAACATACATAATATAGTACAAAAAAGCCGAATAATTCAAAGATTTTTAAAGTGAAGTCGTAACAAACATATTTTTATGCGCTTAAAACTCAAACGCTCGCTAAACCTTACGAGATACATGAAATTAACTTACTACAGAATTATATCTCTTAAAGAGATCGATAGAAAAGTATGTTATGGTACATATTTATCTCTAAATGATATTTAACTAACCTAACCATTTTTATCTTTTTACAAAAATAATTATATATGAAGCTATTTTATACAATACAGTATTATTTCTTATCCAATTAAAGACTTTGCATACGTTGTACATGTCATGTAGATTAAAACTGGTCTTCACAGACTTCACATTTCGTTAAAGTGGATATCTACATCCCGTGGGAAGCTAGGGGGGATAGGCAGTACATTGTATAATACTCTGTTCTTGTAAGAGATTGAATTGCATTTACTTACTTACACTTCTCTTACTTAACTCGTGTCGTCATTCAAATTACAATAACATTTGACAGAGTAGACCGATTTGAATGAAACAAAGACTAAACGTTAATCACTAACGAATAAGTAATATAATACATTTCAATCCTGTATAAAATGTCTGATTGTATGTCTGTTTATTTGAACACGCATCACTGCTAAAGTACTACGTTGACGATACAACCTCACCAAGATAATCATAAAACATATCCTTGAGTAACATTTAAGTTTCATTAAACGGTTCACTCTATTTAAAGTTGTTGTAATTTGGATGATGATGCGACTTAAGTACGAGAGAAAAGTAGATAAATAAATGGGCTTAATACATTCAAATGACATTATTAGTCACTGTTTTCTTTACATTAGGTTCTACGCGGACGGAGTTGCGGGCACAGCTATTTATTATAAAGCTTGTTTCAATCTGGAATGTTAACTAAATATAAACGCAAAAACAAACATTCACTATGTTATTATACCGATCGACAGCGTCTCTGATAAAGATACATTTTATCTAATACCTTTAAACGAGCAATTCTTGTATATTTTTGTATTTATATATATTAAGGAACGCGGAAACGGCATTATCTATTTCCGTGAAACTTAGTATGTAGGTAGTTTCGGGGACGATAAATCAATCTAGCTAGATTTTATTTATAGAAAACTTTTTTAAACTGAGATTTCAGGCAAGTAAATTTCCCCAGTGCTGTCAAAACAAAAATAGCTCGGGTGGAAATTGGTTGCTTCGAAAATCCGTGTAACCCCAGTTCGAATCCGAGTGTATATATTTTTTTTTTGTAATAAAACATATTTTTGTAAGGCAAACCTAACAGTTTATTTTAATTTAAAAATAAGTGTATTATTATAATTATAAGAGAGATATCTTTTTTAATATTTTTTTATGTGGAAAAAAGGCTAATTTTGTGAGGCAAACCCAACGGTTTATTTTAATTTAAAAATATTTTTGAAAGAACCGAGCTAGGCTCGGTCGCCCAGGCACTTTATTATAAATAGAGGCCATTAAATGAAAAAAACTTGTAAATATCGAAGTAATATGAAAGACACAGATAAATTAATTTATTCATTTAATCTTTATTATACACTATATAACATTTTAAATTATGTGATAAGTACAAAAGACGGCTTTATTGATAAGACCAATCTCTTCCAGGCAACCTTTCACAATATATACAGAATATCATAATAGATTAAATAATAAAATCAAAATATCCTTTATTCAATTTAGGCCCTGAGAAAGCAATTATGAACGAAAATGTTACCACCGTTTCGGAAAACAACCCAGTCATCGAGAAGAACCGGCAAGAAACTCGATCTGATTTATCTCTTCGTCTACACTCACTTTTTTTTTCACTTTATTTTTGGAATTATCTTTCACATTATTACTGCCATTGTCACGTAGTCAATAATATTACAAGCGTTGTGCGATCATTTCAATATTAGGCGTTGTGTGAGTCAATGTTCTAACAAGATGGTAGATCACTTGTTAGAACATTCCTGGGAGTTTTTGTGGCATCTCAGAATTTCATGCTCCGTGTTATTATTTTCCATTTACTTTACTTATGCACAATAAACTAACTATATTACGCAAAACTCCACCAAATTTACAAAATATAGAGTCAAATAACACAAGATTATGAATAAAATATAAAATCCACTATATGACAGACTAGGATCCCGTCAAAAACTTGTAGGGGGTAATCTCAGTAACTACTGGTTCGATTTGAAAAATTCTTTTAGTGTTATATAGTTCATTTATCGCGGGTGGTTATAGGCTACATATCATCACGCTAAGACCAATACGAGCGGAGCACCAATGAAGAATGTTGCAAAATCGGTTTGTTTTCCTCTTCAGAGCTTCCACTGCGTGTTAGCATTAGCCCAAAGTAACTATTCCACGCGAATGAAGTACTAATGTTATATATTTTTACAAAACATAAATAGTTACATTCGTTAGTAATGGATGCACAGAGAGAGGCGTTATTTCCGGACATCACAATCGTTCACCTATTGATTATGTTGGTCTTTTACTAGATCTTATATACTAAATAGAATGACAGATTGCTCAGAATCAAGACCATTTTCTTTCATACATAGATTTAGTGTTTCCAGTAATCAATTACGTATAATCATAAGTAAGGTGTAAGGGGTGTCGAGTAACATCATAAGACTTAAGACACCCAAGCCAACCTCACCTGCACGTGGTGCACCCTGCTGAATAACGAACGAGGCAATGGCGAAAGCGGGGTGGTAGGGTTTTACAGCCCGACTGAGTCGCAACCACCATGCATATGGCGAAAAAGCCCGTCATAGTGACTCGCATCTGCGCGTCGCGTTTCGGGATCAGCCTGTGCATATCCAGTACCGGGTGACTTTCTTCATTATGGCCGGCATGACAGTGGCGACCGGCGATGGATAATCTGTCTCTCGGTGGTTGCCGATGTTTTTGGATTGTACTATGCTTAACATCAGGCATAATGCAGTCACTATGTCGTGCTACGATAAAAAAAAAATCCTCTTGAATGTATTGTGATGGATTTTTATATCAATATCCTAAACATCAATCCTTAAATCTTCTGCGGTAATATAGGAGTTTTCCTAAATACATCACATAACATCATAGAAAAGAGCACTGCTCTGGTAGATACTTTAATACTCTTAATTATCGTGAAAGACTTTCAACCGTTCAGATTATTACTGCCATTGTCAAGTAGTAAATAATATTACAAGCGTAGAACGATCATTTCAATATCAAGCGTCGTGTGAATCAACATTCTAACAAGATGGTGGCTCCCTTGTTAGAACCTTCCATGGAGTTTTTGTGGCATCTCAGAATTGCATGATCCGTGGTATTACTTTTCATTCACTTCACTTATGCATAATAAACTAACCATATTACATAAAACACCACCAACTTTATACAATATAGAGTCAAGTAACACAAGATTATGAATAAAATATAAAATCCACTACATGACAGACTGAAATCCCGCCAAAAACTCTGAAAGACTTGAAAATGTTAAAAACGTTGAAAACTATTACTTTTAGAAATCCTAAATATACTGGTATTTTTATAAAGTAGGTCTCGAAAAATCGTTACTACATACAAAAAAGCGTGGCAAAATTTTTACACGCAGAGGATTTAATTTACAATAAAACCTAGTCATTTTCATTAGAGACTTTTAGAAATTATGAGGAAATAATTTAAAAAATTCAAATGTCATTAAATCGTAGTAGATTTGTTTATTGTTGTACGTGGCATATGTTAAAATTAATAATGTATTAAGTTAATTAATACATAATACCTTTGCGATTCATAGGTAGGTTAGTAGGTGTGTAGTTGCATTGTAATGGAGAAACGTGTTTGTACTTATGTATCCACGTATGAAGTTATACTTACATATAAGTAGTCCGATGAAGCTGTTAAGACCTTGCTAGATCAATAGCGTAGTCAGTTCGAGAAAAAAAACTTACATTACATATACAGAAATGATTTTAATATAAAATTCTGTACATGGCAAAGCAAAATACCAAAAAGAAGTATAAATCAAACTATTCCTGAATTAATTAATAATGTAATAATAATTATTTATAATGTAAACATATAAAAAGAATAAATACCGGCAGTTAATCTCAAATCTATAAGCCTATTTAAAAAGTGTATAGTATTCAAAATTACTTTTATCACGAATACTCACAATCAATTATTGTAATCGTGTTTTTTCTTCGACTTTAATAAGGTGGTAGCTGTACAGTGTGGTGATCTTATGCATATAGGGTATAAATATATAAATAGGTATAAATATGTAATATCAAATGTTGAAATGCCCTAAATGCCGAGTTGTGTTGTAAATATGTAGGGTACACTAATAATTACGATCAACCAGCGGGCCCGGCAGATATTGTCCCGCCCTACACCTTCATCATAAATCACTCTATCTATGGGTGAAAGCCGCATGAAAATCCGTTCAGTACTTTTCTCCCTGTTCGCGATAAACTCAAAAACTACAGAACGGATCTTCGTGCGGTTATCACCTGTAGATAATTTGGGTATATAATTTGTCAAGTTTTTTTTTTTATTATCAGACGTGACAAAGTTCGACGTGCCCGCTAGTGTAGTTATAAATTCACATTTTTTAATTTTAGACAAAATTAAAAAAAAATACAGAAAACCGTACCTCGCATCATGATTCTCACGCATGACAAAATAAGACACTTGAATAAATATATCGCTGGATTTTGTAGCCTTTCAGTAAAGCGTCATATGTAGAAAAGATGTTGTCAAATCTTTAAAATAAACAGGGAACAGGGTTACACGGATTTTCGAAGCAGCAGATTTGTTTTGACAGCGGCGGCGAAATTTACCTTCATATTCTAGCTCTATTTTTTTATTGCCTGAAATCTCAGTAAAAAAAAATTTCTACGAGTAAAATCTAGCTAGATCGATTTATCGTACCCGAAGCTACCTACATACTAAGTTTCACGGAAATAGATGACGCCGTTTCCCAGATCCTGAATATATACAAATATAAAAATATACAATAATTGCTCGTTTAAAGGTATTAGAAGATAGAAGATTAGATAGATAGACGTATGTATGCAAATGTTGTTAAAAGTAAAAAAGCGCGCCTAAAGAAGTTATTACATCAGAAACATGAATTAGCCTCGAAACGGCGCGGTGTGTCATTATACAGCGCCTCCAGCTATTTAAACTAAATATATTCTACAACATTATGAGTTCAATAATAATAAAATCTTTGCAAAGTATAATTTTGTCATTTTCTTATTTTTTTACGACGTCGTATTGTCTCTCCCCTAACGTGACGTCACGATAACGTGTTACCGTTCGGAAAATAATCCTTATAACTTTAAACAGACGTATCAGAGGTCAACACGAACAAAAATACTTGCTTTTGCTCGCATTAATATTTACTTTGAATATAAAATACTACCCACATTCGCTGTTAATGTATCTTTCTATAAGTGAAAGAATTTTTTTAATAATTTTTTTTTGAGTTTAGTGATTGCAAACAAAAAAATCAAATATCTTCTCTTTAATAATTGAGGACTGTTGTTTTTTCGAAATGGCTACACTATTGACCTAGCAAGGTCTTAACAGCTTCACCGGACTACCTGACGAGGACTGTCTTCTTGTCATCTGTGCTAATATTATATAGAGGTAAAGTTTGTGAGTTTGTAGGAGATAATATTTGGAACTACTAAACCGGTTTTGAAAATTCTTCTTACTATTAGATAGACACATTATTTGTGAGCGTCATAGGCTATTTATTAACTCGAAAAATTAAAACTTTTTTGTGGTAGTCGGATAAGCAAAGTCGGAGAAAAAACGGTAGAACGATAGCGTTTCTTAAGAACGCTGCTTTAACGATAAGAGATATAAAATTGGGTTCTAGAGAAAAGTTGTAGTTGTAGAGCTTAATATTGCCTACAAAAAAGTCAGGGATAGCATATATCTATCTTTTATATGTAAGTCACAAAACTATGGCAACTCGGCGAATTATACAACATCCCGAAAACGCTTCAAAATGTCCTTGTCGAAACATTAATATTTAATGAAATCATTACATTTTATTATTCGCTACGTAAGACCTGTGCAAATTAACTTCAATAAAAATGGGTCGCTTACTGACCCACTAACACAAATTATAACAGATCGTTACGAACACGTAAAAACTACTCGAAAAAAATCGATATAGATAAATAGTTAACAATTAATAGGAAGCTAAATTGTTAGGGTTCAAGATAAAAAAAAAACTGATTGATATTTAATTATAAACAAAAATTAGATGTTAGGTGTAGTTCGATGAAGCTGTAAAGACCTTTCCAGGTCAACAGCGTTTTCATTAAAAAAAAAAAATATGTTAGGATACACCACGGAGTAAACAATAAACTTTATTTAGATTTGATGTTACTAGTGTTAATATACAACATAAATATAATCTATAATGATATAATATACGTATGCGAATTTAATCCACAAAATAAATATTTTCAATCAGTTTGAGGTTATTTGAAAACATGTTTATTTTGTTTTATTAGATCTTATAACAACGCGTTTCTATATTACACGTATATATAAACAGGAATTAAAAAAAACGGTTTAGAAAATGTGGGTACTAAGATCGTATTCAAATCTCTTAAATCCAGTTAATTACTGAAAATTATTAATATCAAATAGGCATCCAACAATGAAAACCCCATCCCGATCGTATAAGTACTGTTTGAGAAAAACTCGGGCACACGTATGGGCCGAATAGAGAACCTTCTATTTTGGAGTCGGTTAAAAGGGAAACTTTAATTTCACTCCTCGATTGTACACTAAATTCCATTCCAAATTAATTATCGTTACATCAAGTCAGAATGCTTTTATCGATGTTACACTCAGATACGTACGAAATTCATTTGTTATCAAATAAGTGAAACATTTTTTTTTAATAAAGTTATGGTGGCCAAATGATACAAGTAGCTCCATCTAGTTAACCATCATAAAGAGACCGCTGGGAGTTCTTGGCGGGATCTTGAAATGCCATGTAGTTGTCTTTATATTTTATCAATAATCTTGCATTATTTGGCTCTATATTGTGTAATGATGGTGGTGCTTTACATAATATAGTTTGGTTATTGTGCACACGTGGATCGGAAATAATACCACGGAGCATGAATTCAGACTTGCTACAAAAACTCCCTGGAAAGTTCTAACAAGACGGCCACCATCCTGTTAGTTCATTGAAATTATATCAAGAAACTTGTAATATCATTACTGTTGACGCTGGTTGTTGTTGGGATATAAAAGATTTATTTTATTTAA
>JACEII010000055.1:3375526-3416484 GCA_014332785.1 Antheraea mylitta | reverse complement strand
CACCTTTGGGCTGGTTCTCACTGTCGTAGGAGGCCTCCTTCTCAATTCGTGACACTTTCGATTGCACCTTTGGTTTCTAGTATTCACAGTATTTGATAACGTTAAAATGCACAATTATAATATTCCGTCGCGGAGATGCGCGCGGTGGCCGTGAACTTGCGGAATTAACTGCCACGCCGGTGAGGGGGGTTGGGCGGAGGAAATAGGGCACTTGACGGATTAAGACAAGGATAGGTATACCATTGTGCATTGCAACGTCTCCCACCATTTTAGCCTAAACAATTACTCACTTAACAATTTGATTGAAGAAGGCGTTACTTTGCGGAAATGCATCACTGAATACTAAGGTGGATGCTACTTTGCACTTCCGCCTGGAATTGATTGACCACTACTACGTCTAAAAGTGTGCGAGCGGGCGCTCCTAACCAAAGAGTCAATCATCTGATGATACTCCGTGACGGAGCAAAACACGTATAGACGTAGTAGTGGTGAATCAATTCCAGGCGGAAGTGCAAAGTAGCATCCACCTTAGTATTCACTTGACAATGGCAGTTATAGTCTACTAGACTACTACACTAGTTGTCAAAAATAAAATAGAAGAAAAGGTATTACAACTAAATATTGAAAAGTAATTGAAGTAGCATATAAAAAATATTGCATTTTTTTCACACTGACTACATAACTGGGCTGACAGACTTTTACAGCTTCACCGGTCTATAAATGTGTAATATCATGCTAGTATTACACTCATAATGTCTAGGATTAAACTCTTAGGTAAAAAAGCTAACTTCTAGTGTTCTATAAAACATAGTACAATAAAAACATTTAATTTTGAAATATTAAAAGTTATGTAGTGTATGTAGCCTATGTTCAAAACTACTATAGATGAAGAACAACATTAATAACAAACAGTTACACAAAAAGTCAGATATAAGCCTTGTTTAAAGAGTAAAAACCACTTAGGCACTATATATTATAAAACAAACTCCTCGGCCACATTTGTTTTCTTTTTATTAAAGCACGACAAAGTGACTGCACTATGCCTGATGGTAAGCATAGTACAATACAAAAACAGTGGGGACCACCGAGAGACAGATCATCCATCGTCGGTCGCCGCTGTCATGCCGGCCATAATAACGAAAGTCACCAAGTACTGGATATGCACAGGCTGATCCCGAAACGCGACGCGCAAAAGCGAGTCACTATGATGGGCTTTTTCGCCATGTACATGGTGGTTGCGACCCAGTCGGGGTGTAAAGCCCTACCACCTCGCTATCGCCATTGCCTCGTTCGTTGATCAGCAGGGTGCACCACATGCAGGTGAGGTTGGCTTGGGTGTCTCAAGTCTTAAGATGATACTCGACACCCCTTACACCCCAATTTGTCTGTTTGTTCACAATAAACACAAAAACTACTGATCAGATTTTCATGTGGCTTTCACCAGTAGATAAAGTGATTCCTGAGGCAGGTTAAGGTATTTAATTTGTCAAGATTATTTGTATGAGCAGACCAGGACAGATTTATATAATACTAGCTGTTACCCGCGGCTTCGCACGCGTTTTTTTTAATATATTAAATAAATTTAAAATTGTGATTACACATCTAGTGTAAATTACAATAATACTATTTCAAAAATATTTGTATCACACGCACATCATCTACTGTAATATGTACATTATGTATGTGAATACTAATAGTGTATCGAATGGGATGGGATTATGATCAGCCACATAACTGGAATTTTAAACTACATATCACCCTCAGTGCTCAAACTATATAAGAAAATAATGAAAATATGAAGCTACACATTATCGAACAATATTAAATAAAACAGCTAATTAGTTACTTGTTTGCCTGTAAAATTCCCATTCAATATTACTTATAGTCCGGTGAAGCTGTTAAGCGTAATCATTTCTAAGAAAGAAAAAAACATTCAAATAGGTCCAGTCGTTTCAGAGATTACCCGGAACAAATAAAAAAACAGACATATCGACAGAGTTAAAAAAAATGTTGACGTTTGTAGCATCACAGATTGTATTCACCAAAAATAATTTATTCTAATACAAATTACACTCACTTTACTTTTATAATACGTAATATATCACAAATAAAAAAATGGCAACAAAACTAATGTAGAATAGAGTTTTTTAAGAGTGTTTGGTGGGATTTCAGTCTGTCATGTAGTGGATTTTATATCTTTTTCATAATATTGTGTTACATGATTCTATATCGTGTAGAAATTGGTTGCGTATTATATAATATCGTTCGTTTATTTTGCATAAGTGAAATGAATGAAAAATAAAACCACGAAGTATTAATTCTATAGTCTTGAAGATTAAGAAGATAAAAAAATTACGTTATATTATGTAGAGGATTCGGCGCTTATACCTTTACATTAACTTGGACATAGAAGAAAACTAACTATATTGACAACTTCAGAATTGGCTGTATGGATTAATTCCTTCGACTGTCTTATTGGACGAATATTATTACTACTAAACTTTCTGAATAACAACACAAAATAAACTTAAAAAATGTTTGCGATATAAACTTAACACATATAATTAAAAATCGAAAACAAAACTAACGTAGAATAAACTTTTTGAATAGGAATACAAAATAAACCATGAAAATATTTTTGATAGAATGTTATCGTGTTACCATGGCAACGCATATAATACTGACATTAACACGCAGCGAAAGCTTCCAAAATAGCCAGATTTTGAGACATTCTTCATTAGTGCTCTGCTCCTTTTGGTTTTAACTTGATGATATGTAGCCTATAGCCATCCTCGATAAATGAGCTATCTAACACTAAAAGAAACTTTTAAATCGGATCTGTAGTTCTTAAGATTATCGCGTTCAACCAAACAAACAAACAAACTCTTAAGCTTTATATATTAGTATAGATAAACCACAGAATTACATAAATTGATTTTATTTCATTTTTAATTCCAGTTCACAAAATCATGAAACTCTAGACAAAATATTTGAAGAAATAATAAAGTATTTTACAGGGGTAAAATTAAAACTAAAGTTATCACACTCATTAATTCTTAGAGTCAACATACAAGCTGATGTGTGTCTGTTACTTTTTTGTAATTCCTCTATTTGTGGTAATAAAGATTGAACAGGTTGTTTCAACAATGTCAACAATTCACCAGTGTCAAATGTTTTGAATGGACACCCACCCTCAGAGCAGGCACTCTCAATGCTCTGAATCCTTTGGCAATTTACAGAACTGTAACTTTTCCTACAGCCCTCTAGGCCATACATATGCCTGATGCCATACAAATATTTTTTTTCATCTTTTTCCCAATTGTGGCAACAATTGTGGCTGCCATTGGGACTCAATTTATATTCATCTTTCCAAAAACTAATTGCTTCTTCTATTGGCATGCCAATGTCTTTTAAAAATAAACTGTAGTAGAATCTTTGGTTGTGTGATAATCTGTGTTTCTTCCGTAAGTTTCTATGTAAATTAAGCATGCAAGGTGGAAAATATTTTGATGCATTGTCAACCTCCCTACTAAGCAGGACTTTTTCATTATTTAAATATGGAACAAATTCTTTTTTAATTTTCAACAGCAGTCCATCTATCCGTGAGTCACTTTTAATTGGGGCAAAATTTGTATCTAGTTTGTATTGTAAATTACTTTTAAAGAGTAATATAAGATATGGTTTCCATTTACTGCAAGGTATTGAAACTATGCCTTCATTTAATTCCACTTGCCTCTTAGATATAAAAGAAAGGCAATGTTTAAAATTTACTTTAATATTATGTACATTGCATTCATTGTCGTGATAGGAAGAAAGGTGTTTAACAATGTCTTTTAGAGATAAATGTTGACAAAGAACCTGCAAGGGATGAATAAACGATGGTGGTGTTTTATATTTCTTTGTGTCCCTTAGTATTTTTTTGGCAAAAATTCGCATATCATAAGCAGATAACGATTTTAACCGGCGCTTGAACAGCACAATTTCAGCATTTATAAAGAAACGTGAAAACTCTATATTTCCATTCAGAGCCGCTGCTATACATAGCATGAAATGTCCTACGTTATCATAAACACTGCCTTCAACCACATATTCGTTGTATACTGCAGTATCATCTCTTAATATCGATTTTAAATATTCCAACCTCTTCAGTACAATTACTTCCAATAAATGCACTGGGATGTCACCCTTAACTGCAGTTAAAAAGAAAAACGACATTCTTACACTCCATTTGTATAGATTACTTCCCTTGCCCGTTAAATGTTACAAACACTGATTATTATTATTTATACATGGGTGATGAATTATAAACAAACGCGCGTCATTATTTATTTTTGATAATTTGAAGGCCACTTTATGTCAGTTCAAGATATTATCAGAGTTACCAACTCGCGGCTCCTAAATCCCCTAAGAACGATTATGGCATTACAGTTGACAGAAAAATGTTAAATTTCTTTAATTTGAGGTTTATAAAAATAAATTTCTACAAAAATACTATACTTTTTTTATTTGAAACATTTTTATCGAGAATAATATATAGATTAAAATGATTCCAAAAAATGGTCAAATGTCTACTAATATGGGTAATATGAATAAAGGAGAATAATCAACAATCTATAATATTCCTTATTTACAAGCTTTTTTATATTTTAAATGCTATAACATTTTCATTATTAAAGTAATTAGAATCAAGGTTGTGCTGGAAAATGAAATGTTATGCAATATTTACCAACACATTGCAACGTAAATCAGACTATCCTTAAACTTTGTAACAGTCGACAGGAACCCTATTTAACCGATTTTTATTGAGAATATTACAGATAGAAAATGCACGCTTGATACTTGCATTTGATTTTGGAATTGCAACAAGAAATAAATATGTTTAGCTGGACTGAGTTATTTCAGCTTCTATATCAGTGACAAAATAAACCTGTACTACATATTTATCTCAAAACTTGAAGGAAACCTCTAAATTGGGAACACTAAGTATTATGTACAAAACTGTTTTTTTTTTTGAACTGAGAACTGACTACTCTATTGATCTAGCAAGGTCTTATATACTGGCTTCACCGGACTACTATTTTATCTGCTTCATTTCTACGTGGGCAACCAATATTCTTTATTGAAGATCATTACTGCCATTATTCACTGTTTTTATTACTTTATCTGTGATAACTTCAATATTCCCAAAAAGTATTCTCCTTAGTCCTTATTTTCGAGGGGATTCTGTTACATTTGAGTATTTGATTTATGTTATGTTCTCCGAGTTTTTTTTTCTTTCGAAGTGACTACGCTATTGACCCAGCAAGGTCTTAACAGCTTTACCGGACTACTAAAGCGAGCGCTTAAGGCACTCAGCCGATTTTATTTTGGCAACCAGCTCAAGGGTGCACGGCACACCTCGGCTTGGCTGTTGCCTGTTGCATGCAAAATCGCGACCTATCTTAGCTAACCTGACTAACTATTCATATATGTATGAGTTGTTGAAACGTATATGTGTACCAAGCATACGCGCCTCAACAACTCCTCCATATATTTATTATCGGAAAACTGAGAGTTTTTTAGTTCGATAAGGGAAAAAAAAGTAAACCCTTCCACTTTCACGTGTAAGCGTATAGGCGTGCACGTGTGTGGGGGTGATCGTGTAGTGTTGTAGCGGTGATGTATATTTGTGTGTCACCGTATCGCGCAAGCAACGTACTCAAGGGCTCCCTACCGAGGGATCGAACCTAGGCTTGAGCCGCTGCCGTGGGAGGCCTAATCGGGTGTGCGAATCTCCGAGTTATTATTTCTTATCCATTCCGTATGATAACTAAACTAATATAGCTTATAATATAGCGTAATACGAAGCATACCATCAAAATGATATAATATTGATCAAATAACGCAATTTATGAATTAAAAATTGTACTTGTACAGTTTAAATTGTTTAACATTGTTACAATACATTATAGAAATTGTGTAGAGATCTAACAACTTTTTCCATAAAAGAAAACTTTCTGAGGAATAATAAATACTATTACTTGCACGAAAACTTTTCTACAAACTGAATGATCCTGTTACGTAGATTTTTTACAGTATGTTTA
This sequence comes from Antheraea mylitta, assembly GCA_014332785.1. Taxonomy (NCBI): domain Eukaryota; kingdom Metazoa; phylum Arthropoda; class Insecta; order Lepidoptera; family Saturniidae; genus Antheraea; species Antheraea mylitta. The sequence continues at coordinate 3,410,401 of JACEII010000055.1, read as the reverse complement.
TGTAACATGCATGCATTTTATGATCTTGGCAACACCGAATAAACGTCAAATTACGCAGTGAAGCTATGTATTATTCCGATCAAAATTGAGAGTATTAGGTACATACCTACATACTATTGCATTTATTTTCGGAAATAGCAATTGAAATCAGTGCACTTAGTCCAGTTGAGTTAATTGAACTTGTTGAAGTCGGATTATAACATTTGCAATCGTTGTTAATTGGCGGCTTTGTGTATTGTTGGAGTGTGCTCGGATGTGCGTTGTTTACTCCGTTATGTACTTATGTTGGAATTTCTTAAATAGAATAGACGTTTCATGTCGGGGCCGCGTATAAAAATAACATTGGAGTGTCGCGTCGCATCGACAGGGCTGACCCCGCCTGCACTATGGGTCCGGTTATGCATTCAAAACTAGTTCTTCATCTAGCTCTGTTAGTATTGGGTAAGTAAAAATAAAGAAATCTAGAGAAATAAGTTTTTTAAATTATATGATTATGTACCGTACTCAGTTTTAAGGTATAACATGATCATACATTATCTGACCTAATTTATAAACCAGTTTCATTTGAATTCGAAGATCTTTGTACTAAAATTAAGGGTTACTGCAGTTCTCTAAATGCAGTAAAAGCAGTTAAGCAAAATAGAATCTAGAATATGTAATCCAAGACTAGAATTTCACTGGATTCTTCATAGTCTAGTAGTTACTGACTCAAATAAACATATCTTAATATAAAAATAAGATTCATAAGTTTCAGGAAATTTATATGATAAATATCTTAAAACATGGGAATATATGTGTAAGACGTTCAGTTCGTTTTAGATGTAAATTAGGAAAATGTAACTATATTTGATTTATTGGATTTATCACAAAGTTTGTATATATTTATAATGTCTACTACGATTTTAATAAATATTTTTGGCCGCTCTCAATATAGCTTTAAGTTAAGGTGTGTATAGTAGACTCAAGAGTCTTATGCAAAAAATTGGTAAAATGTTATTACTGAAATTTAGAATTGGCACTTAATTATTTTTAAGTTATCTTCATATTATCATATAATATGATTCAAGTAGATACTTGCTTATTATATTAGGTAATTGTTTAGACAGATGTGTTAGTATAACCACTAAGTTGCTATTACTTGATGACTTTGTAAATGAAGAGAAAGATGAGTCAGATTGTGTAAACTTGTAAATTCTTTGACAGCTAGAATGTGAAATTGTGTTTATTTGAATTGAGGGACCTATTCATATAGGGAAAAGTAGAAAATTTGCAAGGGATTAAAAATAAAAGTGAACACTTGTAAAAATAAACATTTATTTATAATGGGACAACACCTTCCATACATATATATTTAGAAGCGGTCCATCCACAGATTATAACATCTATGCTGTATTGTCAGGACAACAAAATAACAATAATATCAACAAGAAATAATAAAAAAAAAAACACAAATAGCAATAGTAAGTAATAGACAAAAAAAATACTACCGCAAGAGATCAGTGGACTTGTAGTTTGTTTAAGGATGTGGCACTAACACTAAAATACTAGGCTGCGATTGACCAAGAGGGTGCAAGGAATCGACAGATGACTGCACTTCGCCTCCACCTTCTTCTAAGTCCCATTAATCTTTATGTTTTTTAAGATAAATTTATTTAATCTATTATATTTATAATGTATGTTTATTTATATTTATTTATTAGGCTTGTATTTATTGTATTCTTTTTATATTTAATAAATTTATTATAAGGTCAACTTACATAGTTAGGAATTTTGTGTTATAATTATAAATAGGAATAACTTGGTGTATTTGTATGCCTGTATATAGAGCTAATAGTAATGTATACTGCCTTTTTATTTTTGTGCACCCTTGAATTTGTTGTCAAAATAAAATATAGCTGAGTGCCTTAACCCTTAAATGTTTATTGTTGCCAAAAGTAAACAAACCAATTTTTGTCTTTTTTAAAAGTGACAGCTGTGACAAGTGTTTCAGAATGTATTTTTATATCATAGCTAATGTCATAATGAAAAAAAAAAAATGTGTAAGACAGTCTTCAGAAAATAAAATTGGTGGGTAATTTGACATAAGCATTGTGAAGGTGGAAAGTGGTAGTGTGGAAGGTGGTATTTATATATGAATAAGATTTTTCATCACCTACCTAGATGCATAGTGTAGTCAAATGGCTACAATACATTTTTTTCACAAAAATATAGTTTTTATAAAACCAAGATTTTTTAAATTATTCTTCCCTTTATCTGTGACTCAAAACCTATAATGAAGCCTGTAAGGCCTTGTTTGGCAAATTGCAACACAGGAATTATTTCCTAGTCAGGAATCAAATATTAATTTTATGCCTTTTTTTACAATTAACTTCTGTTAAATAAAGACTTTTTTTTTTGTTCAGCGTGGTCAAAGTGATTGATGAGGACTTTATGTGATTATATAAAATTAAAAATATATATTTTTATATGTTGTATATAGTCATTTGTATTTTATCTCAATCTCCTAGTAGTCCGGTGAAGCTGTTAAGACCTTCTTAGGTTAAAAACGTAGTCAGTTCGAGAACAAAAAAATCACATTCCTCTATTGTTAAGTGATGTTGTGTTTACAGACAATAAGATTAGAATGTTGAAAGAACTGAGCCTTAAGTGTAGATGCCAGAACTCAGATAAGGGTACTTTTTAACTGATTTTTTTTTTCTTTTGTATTAATTTGAATTCACTCACCTCATAATGCATTATTTCATTGAAAACTTAATAGGTTACTTATAAGGTTTTGAACCTACATTGATCTTTTTTTTTTTGATCTGACTATGCTATTGACCCACCAATGTCTTAACAGCTTCACTGGACTACTAAGGCGAGCGCATAAGGTACTCAGCCGATTTTATTTGACAACTAGCTGAAGGGTGCACAGCACACCTCGGTTTGGGCTGTTGCCTGATATGTGCAATTCACGACCTATCTGAGCTAACCTAAGCTAACTATTCATACGTATATGAGTTGTTGAAACATATATGTGTACCAAGCATATATACCTCAACAACTCTTATAGATATTTCGTATCGGATAATTTCCTGAACTAGTTTAGTTCTATAAGGGAAAAATAAAACTCTTTCACTTTCATGTGTAAGCTTGTATGCATGCACGTGCGTGGGAGTGACATGTGTACTGTTATTGCAGTGATGTAAGATTTTGTGTCACTGTATCGCACGAGCAGCGCAATCAAGGGCTCTACGCCGAGGGAACGGACCTAGGCTTGAGCCGCTGCCGACATTGATCACCATACATACCATGTCATACCATACCGTTTCCCATCATTGCTTCATTGAATTCATAAACTGAATTTTTTTTATATCAAAGAAAGCAAACAAACAGTTGGGTTACTTGATGTTAAGTGATGACCACTGCCCATAGACACTAGCCACATTAGGAGAGTCACATGTGGGTTGCCAGTCTGTGTATTGGGGTTGGGAAAGGGAAAGGAGGGAGGGGAACAGACAGGTGGGCGTCTGACGCTATCACTGACCGAACGAAATGCAACAATGCAAGCACAGTTACTTCACTTCAGTTTTCTATAAGACGATAGCATTACCCCGAGCGAGCCAATCCATTCATGCTGAAACCAGTAATAGCTTCGATGTGGCTCTCCACCTACAGAATGTGGATGTGTTGTCTGAAAAAAAAACACATATAGATAATAGTCATTATGAATATTGATTTAGTTGTAGAAAATGTTTTATGTAATAGAAAAGTTTGCAAGTTTATGGGTTTTAATTATTAGTTATATTTTAAACTGAGGGTGTATGTATGTACCTGATCCTGCCCTAGACACTCTTTTCTGCTCCACTAAAATATCCGTAAGTTCAAGCTAACACATATTGTAGTCAAGAGCTTAATATAAAACACATTTAAAATTTTATTATAGGAACTTAAAATTGACATTTATTTATTTATATTTATTATGTTGTCTCCATGTTATCCGCATAATATAATGTATACCTAATTTTGTGTTCTGCAAAACTATACTCAATGCAGTCAAATAGTTTGATGAAGAATGTAAGTTTACCATTATGTTGATCATTCTGTATTTGTAATTTCGTCAACTGATATATCTCATATAGTTTATTAGCAATCAATATGGCTGTTTTTAAGTTTTCCAAGCAATGAGGGATCTACTTATATTATTATTATGTTATATAGTAATTGCTTTCTTACACAAGCTTATTACATTTTTTTCTTGCTTCTGGTTCTTTATAGATTCAATTTAGTCAATCAGGAAGTTGATGTTCAATAGCTTAGTAATTCCATAGGGTTACCTTTCTTTTCAATTTGAGGAACATTAACATTGTTACTCTGTTATAGATTAAAAATATGGACAATTCTGGAGTAATATATCTTTTAACTACCAATTGGTAGGATTGTTATTGTTATTATTACTATTGTTATTAGTGACTCTTTTAAGTTTGTCATATTTTGTAATCAATATGAGTATACAATATTTATGACAAGTATGAATACATGTATATGACAAGTATGAATATTTAGATGAGCACAAAAAAAAGAGAAGGTAAAATAACAGGTTTTTTTTTTGTACTGGTAATATATATATGTGTACAATTATCTATCTATACTAATATTATAGAGAGGTAAAGTTTGTGCTGTTGTAGGGGGTAATCTCAGGAACTACTGGTCCGATTTGAAAAATATGTTATATAGCTCATTTATCGAGGATAGTTATAGGCCATATGTCATCACACTAAGACCAATAGGAACGGAGCACCAATGAAGAATGTTTTTTTTTTTCATCGTAGCACGGCAAAATGACTGCACTATGCCTGATGGTAAGCACAGTACAATCCAAAAACAATAGTGACCACCGAGTGAGACACTATCCATCGCTGGTCGCCATTATCATGCCGGCCTGCAGAAAGCTGGATATGCACAGGCTGATCCCGAAACTCGACGCGCAGAAGCGAGTCACTATTACGGGCTTTTTCGCCATGTACATGGTGGTTGCGACCCAGTCGGGCTGTAAAACCCTACCACTCCGCTTTCGCCATTGCCTCGTTCGTTATTCAGCAGGGTGCACCACGTGCAAGTGAGGTTGGCTTGGGTGTCTCAAGTTTTATGATATTCGACACCCCTTACATCCCCTAAATTGTTTTTTTTTTCTTCTTGAGAGCTTCCGTTGCCAGTTAGCGTTAGCTCAAAGTATCTATTGGACACGAAGGATGTCGCGGGCACAGGCTAGCAACTAATAAGTTGGTGTGAATTTATCCAAACACCCCCATTTTAAATTCACATAATAAATTAATGCTCAGTAACCAGTTATTCATTTCTTTATGTATAATATATTGAATATGCTAAATATCTATATATTCTTATTTCCTACATTTCAAGGTTTCCATGCGACAACAAGAGCGGCACCTCCGTCTGAAGAAAATCTTCCACCGCGTCCGAAAGAAGGTGGTGTTACCACTCGTTACTGCGAATATTACAATGGATCAACTACGACTTGCGATCCAGCTAAAAACGTGACATGCGCCCTCAATACAATTAAGGAAGAATGTCAACCTGTTGAGGCGGACAAAAGCGTCCACTGCATTGTTTTATGGCTTTTCGATAACGTAACGAACACAGCATACCCTAAATTGAAAGGATGCTTTGTCGATACTGTCTCCTGTAAAGACAGATCTTCTAACTGCCGTCTTCACAATACAAAATTGCCGCTTTTACACTGTTGTTGTGAGGGGGATATGTGTAATACAAACCTTACGTTTCCGGGCCTAGAATCTGTCATGCATCAGACAGAACCACCATTTGAAAAAATACCTGCCTCACCATCACCAACAACAGATGATACGCAAACAGTGATCGCATATACATTGACACCTCTGTTCTTACTATTTGCTATTCTCGTCGGGTGTTACTTCTTTTACAGAAAACGAAAGGGAAGTTCATTCGCAGAACTCGCTAGTGGCGAGGCATCACTATCCAGGCCACCGTCAGCTAGTGCCGGCATGGAAAACGAAATTGGGCATTTAGTTGGCCAAGTAACATTATGTGAAGTGAGGGCTCGTGGGAGATTTGGCGCTGTTTGGAGAGCAAAGTTGGGTCAGCGGGATGTTGCAGTGAAAGTATTTCCTTTGCAAGATAAACAGTCGTGGTCAGCTGAGCAGGAGGTATTTAGGCTTCCTCGTATGGACCATCCAGATATACTACAGTACATTGGCGTCGATAAGAAAGGAGATAATCTACAAGCGGAATATTGGCTCATTACGGCTTATCATGAAAAGGTAAATATTAGCTTACGTCTTGATTTATCCAAACATTAGCAATAGCAGTTTTCTTATAATAAAATATTTATCAGGCTTATGGTGATGTATCAATTTTGAGCAGCTAAATCAGTAACGATAATTAGTATGTCTTCATTTCTTTCATTGAGACCATCCCTAATTATTCAAATGAAACATTATTTTTTAATTACTATTCTAGAAAATTCAAATTCTTGAAATTCACCAGCTGCTTCAAACACAGTAATTTATACAAATTTTCATCTACAGGGTTCGTTATGCGATTATTTAAAAGCTAATACTCTAGCTTGGGCTGATGCATGGCGCATCGCAACCTGTGTTGCACGTGGACTCTCACATTTACATGAGGAGGGAGGCGGAAAGCCGGCTGTAGCCCATCGCGATTTCAAATCGAAAAATGTTCTTCTAAAAGCAGATTTAAGTGCTTGCATCGCTGATTTCGGTCTCGCGTTGATCTTTGTACCTGCTAGAGGATGTGGCGATGCACACGGCCAAGTTGGAACGAGACGGTATATGGCACCCGAGGTGCTGGACGGGGCTATTAATTTTACGAAGGATGCATTTTTAAGGATTGACATGTATGCTTGCGCGCTTGTTTTGTGGGAGATAGCTTCAAGGTAACTAAAGATTCATTCATATAGCATGTTTAATTTTTTTTAAGATCTCCTGTTTTGATACACCTAGAACGAAGTTCAATTTTTGCCGTTCATGAGGTTTTTACTTTTTTTTAAAGATATTCATATTCTACAAAACCTGAAAAATAACGTAAAACATTGAAACGGCTAAAATTAGATTTAACTCGATAAATGTAACGACACATATCTTGTATAACTATTTTGTTTCATGATGAATACTAGGCTCGAACCCTTGCAATTGAGCCATAGCTTTTGTTGAAGGAAATACCTTAATGAAACACATGGTAGTAGGGTTTTTCTAAACTCTGTTTAGACTCTTAAAAAAAAGTTCGTAATTTAGTAAGGATGAAAATTATTTGCCATTTCTACGTAGTACGTTAAATTCGAAATGCTAAATGTAATTCGAATTATCCGGCACAAAATACATATACGAGTTGTTGAGGTATGTATGTTTGGTACACATATGTTTCAATAACTATATAGAAGTATGAATATGTAGCTTAGGCTAGCTCAGACAGGTCGCATATAGCATTAATCAGGCAACAGCCCAAGCCGAGGTGTTCCGGGCACCTTCGAGCTAGTTGTCAAATTAAAGTCGGCTGACGGCCTTAAGCGCTCGTCTTAGTAGTCCGGTGAAGTTGTTAAGACGTTGCTAGGTCAATAACGTAGTCAGATCGAAAAAGAAATGTATCTCCCGCGGATTAATGTTGCTATATTATATATTTTTTTAGAATTGGTTTTTTGAAGTTATTAATATTAATGCGGTTTTCATATCTGGAACTCTGAGCAATATACATTTTTATAAAGTCTATTAATCAATCACAATAGCAATAATACATGTACACAGAAACCTATACTACGTGTAGCTAGTCTGACAAAAGCCTCTGAAGTACAATACGGCCGATCACGCTTACTAGCATTTCGAGACTTGAAATTATACATTTATCTCTTGCCAAAAATACCTCCAACGTGCCAAAAGTAGTTTACATGAAAAAAAAAAGTAATATAGAAGATTTATCGTTTATACCAGTGTTTCCCAACGTGGGGCCCATGCCCCAGGGGAAGGGGGCAATTTGATAATTAATGAGGGTAATTTAGAAATGGACTCGACACGACTTTAACTCTTTCGCTTTGGGTTATTTAAATGCAATGCTCGATATCGATGATAAATTTAACAAAAAAGACAAATTCTTAAAAAAAATTTACATAAATAGTTATTAAGTATAATTTCGTTTGACTTTACCAAAATATCAACTGGTAATTAGATTTCAAGTCAAGTAAGTTTTTCATTATATGTATTGAAATTTTACTAACGATGTTTTGATAACAAGTTTATAGTGATTTCTTCCGAAAACTTATCATTTATATATCCTAAGGGAATTAAATAGTTTTAAAAGGTTTCAAAAGGTTAATAATTATGTATGGAGGCATACGAATTATAGAAATGTTAAGGGCATGACCTAAAAAAAGTTAGGAAACACTGGTTTATATTATATGATTATAAAGAATAAAGTTATTTTTTAAATTAACATTATAATAATTGCCAATTAATGTATTAATCACTACTACTTGAGAGCTAGTCTTCCACTCTAGGTTTAATATGTTTACCAACTCGGGCCACATTGTCATATAACATAAGATTCGATGATTGTGATCAGTCGCTAATTGCTATGGAGAAAAAATATATAATTTCTTTTTTTATGAGTATTCATGGTATTTCATTTTTAATGTTACTGATGTTGATTCAAATTAAATCAAAGATACTATATTCAGTTCAGGCCCTAATAAGGCACTCATGAACTTTAAAACTACCACCGGTTCGGAAAACAACCCAGTCATTGAGAAACTTGATTAGGTATATCTTTTTTAATATATATATTTCCAATATATCATACAGTCGTTCTTAGTGGATGTACAGAGAGGAGTCAATTACAGATATTACAGATATTTATCTTAGATATATTGATCCACTCTATAATAGCCTTTGACACCAAAACCCTGAAGTGTTGCTTAAACTTATAATCCGGAAAATCGGTAACATGCTTTGGGTCTTTATTCTAAAATTAGGTTTTTAGGATATTGTATATAGTCCTAACATTTTGGGAATATTACTTATAGATGCAACGAAGGTGGAGTTGAGCCAACGGCGCAATATCGCCTCCCCTTAGAGGAAGAAGTCGGATCCCATCCCAGTCTCGAAGAGATGCAGGAAGCAGTCGTTCAAAGGAAACTGAGACCACATGTCCCTTCACATTGGCGAAATCATCCAGTAAGTTTACAATTCCTTTAAATCTATGTATAAAAATCGAGTGTCAGGATGTTTGTCCACGATCATCATCATCATCATCTTCTTCTCACCCTTATCCCACCTAAGTAGGGTCCGCACAACATGTTTTCCTTTTCCATTTTCGCCTATCAGATGTCATCTCAGTATTCACACCTACATAGATCATTTTTCACATAATGCAACCATGTCTTTTTAAGTTTTCCACTACTCTTATATACATCTTTCTTCATACCCAAAGATTTTCTAGTTACATGGTATTCATCTCTCCTCATGATATGCTCATACCATACAAACCTATTACTCCTCAACTTCTTTGATAAAGTGAACTTGTCCTCCTCGATGAACTCCGAAATTCTGGGTCTTAAGACATCGGGTTAATTGATACAAAATGTTGACAGGGCCTTGCCGTGTTTTGCGATACGATGGAAGAGTGCTGGGACCACGACGCGGAGGCGCGACTGTCGGCCTCCTGCGTGCTGGAGCGAGTGGTCGCACAGCGGCCCGCAAGCGCTGCGGCTGTCACGCCCGCGGCCCGCATTCCCCTCACGCCGGACACGACGCCGCTCCTCATCAACGAGCTGGCAGAGCACCAGCCCTGCTGACGACTGCGATCTCGCACCGCCCTGCAGGAGCTGCCACTCATTCAATTCTAGTACCGCTCAGATTTCACTATTCTCTATACCAGGGGTACTCAAACTGTTAATTGCTGGCGATCAAATCCAATATTGTTAGACTACAGTCAATCGGCTCTGAAAGGCTGCAAGTATGTGTGATGCAGGATAGTCATTTACATAGGCAATTCCCGATAAAAACGATAAACGACAATTTTAGTAATATCTGACCACCTTCTTCCTCTGGTCAGCAAAAGTAAATAAATTTTAGCTGTTTGTTGAAGTAAAACTTCTTTACGTACGCTTGATTTGAGGAGTAGGCTAGTGAATGCGTGACGAGAGCGTTACGATATGTGTGATGGGGCGAAGCGAACGGAAGTTGAGAGGGAGATATTTAGTAAAAATATAAAAAGAGAGTGTTATTTTTCGTATATTACTGTATTGGCAAGAGAGAAAGGTGCGAACACACATTTTCTTTCTCTTTTTCTCTCACAGCCAGTTACATTTCGTAAATCTAAAACATAGTTCAGACCTATTGTCTGGATCACACTGTAGGAGCAAGAGAGAGCAGTGCGCTAGCACATTTTCTTACTCCCTTTCTCTCATAGCCAGTGCATTAAATATATATAAATAAAATAAAAATTGTGAATAGTTCCGTTTCGGCAAATTATTCTCGAGATTGCCTCAAAAAGCACTAGTGAGTTAGTTTGAGTACCCCTGGCCTAACATACACTTGCTATCTATCCATAATAAATTTATCGACATTATTTCAATCAATTAACAAAGCGTACACACAACGTATCGTTAATAACGATTCAGTTTCCGAATATATACTTTATAATATTTATCATTTAAATATTGTCTAAGTCGTGGCACAAATGTCGAGTCACAGAACTCACAACTATATATCGGTCTCCCGCGTGATAAAAATTACCATAGTTGTTTTGACTGTAATTACTAAATAATTACACTTTCAAAGTTCATTATTAGATAGCTGTAAATGTCGTTATATTTTTTTATCTATAGGATAAGTAAAAAAATACCTTTTCACTGAAACATGTCTTCGAAAAGTTACTCACCGTTAACATAATTATTTATTTTTATTCTTTACATCGTAATATAAACGAATATATTTTTCGACTTTAGAATAAACTAGCCGTGTTCCGCGGTTTTACTCTTGTTTAATGTTAGGGTATTTTCTGACTTGCATTTTGCATAATGACTGCTCCTCTCCTAAGGGTCGAAGCGTAATGTTACTTTTAAAACTAAAGGTGTTATTGGAACTTCCAGAAAATAGTGTAGTCAAATGAATACCTGGAAAGTCTGCTGATATTAAAACTGAGTTATAAAGAAGTCGAACAATGTCATTTCTATTTTACAAATTTATCGATTTAAAAAAATATATACGAAGGAAAAAGTATTGAAGATAATGAGTATTCAAAGATCGTAATAATTTGTATACAATTTGCAGGAAACTTATAATTGCACTGAATGCATAACATAGGGATATGTTATTTTAATTTCCAATGAGTCTATATTATTCAGAATTTCGATAAAACTTCACAGTATCGATATCGACATGAGCTTAGGCAATAGGAATACCTTTATTTCTGGGATATCGGGTTACCCTACTCAACGTAAGAGTTTGGCTCCATTATCGAACATTTGAGCTATATTTAAAGTTTTAAACCTTAAATCTACATAATCGCATGCAAAATGTGTACAGAAGACGCAGATATAGACAGAATTTTAAAATGACGTTGTGCAAACCTTATACCTTATCAAAGACTAGAACACACTACAAAATAATCCTGGATACACTAATGCACGTTTATGTATGGAGTTAAATTTTTATTATCTTTTATTTTTTGCAGTATAAAGCATCGTAATTAGTTGTGTATTTATAGACATATCTATTTATATTTCAAGCGTGACTTCCAGCAGGGTAGTTAATCTCTACCTGACTGGGTTGCGGCCACCATAGCAGTCCAGTCACAGTGACTCTCTTGTTAATTTGAAGGCCCAAAGACGTGCAATTCGGCACAGCATTGTCACAGGAGTTAGTTTGCCGATCGCCATTGTTTCTCTATTGCATCCATTATTATCTAAAATAATATTAGAACGAAGAAATTAATTGTTTATACATACTTTTATTTATAATTTCCAAAGAGTGGCCTAAACATATTTGGAAATCTTATATTGATTAAAAGTCCATCAAAAATAATATTTTATTAAAACCACAAGTACATACATCTCACGAAAGTTAGGTAGAATGACTCCGGTTGTATAACTCGTCTTATCGTTTATTTGTATTCGTGTTATGTATGTCTGACTTAGTAACTTTTCAATAACGTGAAATAACTAGTTTGGTTAAATTCTACGTATAAAATAATTGGAAAATAAACCTTTCATAAATTATGGAACCAAGTTTAAATGTAAGAATTATTCGATGAAAAAAAAGTACGCAAGACAACGAAAGCCAAAGAGAGATTATTACTATGTTTTTTTCCACTTCCTTCCACTCAATTCAGTTGACCGAATTGATAGCGATAACTACTTCTTTATTCTTTGCATATACATATATGATGAAATATCCTGTCACAGTCGCCTATTATGTTCGTTACAAACATATTTTTAATAGGCTTATTGTATATTGCTCGATGTTTACGCCGCATCGCACCTTTAAACGATCCGCGCTCCCATTGGTTCAAATCGATGACGTTTTAATTATTCGAGTGCGCGGATTGGTCAAAAGCGAGTCACGAAACAACGACGTGGCACAGACACTATCTTTTAGTAGGGATGCATAGGTTGGATCAAAATTGGCAATGATGGAGACACAAACGTATATAAGGCTTCGTTTTTTATTAATGAAATGTACACGGTCCGATGGTCTTTTACGATACTTGTGATTTTGGCAGCTACGCAACTAATTTTGTCTTGGAAAAGATTTAGACGATAATACTCGTAATTTTAAGCATTTTTACCAACCTATTAAAAATGTAAAATATTTTTTAATTTGATAGCTTTAATCTGTAATGTATTTCAAAGAGGTCTATTAGGATAGTTAAATCCTTATTGTTTACCAGTTACATCGCTTACTTATGATAAAATTATTTTTTACTCAATTATTTTAATATCTTGACAATTTAATAAAATGTTTATTGTATTTAATAAGGATTTGACATCTTTTTCTGCGTTATTATATCATGTTCATGGATTCTTAACAATTGATTATAAAGTACTTTTAAATACACTATATATCAATTTACTATTTTAAAAAGGTTCTAATTTGTAAAGTGTATTTAAGCGTAATACCGTTTTGTTATTTTTTTGATTCTACAAGTGTTATGTGTCAGTCCGGCCTTTTTTTGAAGGAAAAGTTGTTTAATATTGAATTCCCCTGTTAAGTCCGATTAGAAATTGAAAAATATTTTTTTACTTTACATAGGTAATAATATTTTATAGATTCAATGATTTTATTAAACTTTAAAGTTTTAAAACTTCCAAAATGTTAAATTCAAAACTGCAGTAAAATCTCATAATTTAAATTGTTTAATTCTAAACAAGTGCTATTTTTGAAACTGAAGCAATGAATTTAGCATTAGTAGGTGTAACGAATTATCTCTTTTACACTTTAACCCTCATATGAATGTGTACACCGGCCATAATTTAATCGAATAGATTTATACAAAATCTGAAATCTCATCTATAATTTTTATACGAAAAAAAAATAATATTTTCGATTTAAAGTGTAAAAGAGAAATTATAATTTGCTATTGTATTATATATTTTATTAGCTTTCGGTCAATGTTTAAAATTAACTGGCATGATGGACGAATGCCATAGATAATTTATTGTAAAAAAATAAATCGAATGACATTTGAAAAAAGATGCGTCATAAATTTTCTGTACAAAGACAAATTAAATTGTCTATGAGGCATGTCTTTTCTAATGAAGTTAACTCGTCATAAAAATATACTCACTATAGTTGCGAGTGGCAATACTATTTACAACAAAATAATGATGGTATGTATCTATTATGTAAGATTGTAGAAAGCTAAAAACACATACATATTCTCTATCGCGTTTACTTTTTGTAATTATATATTTTTCAGTATTATTCACAATATAATAATGTTTTATAGTTTTTTTATATCGTTTTTTACTTTTTACTGTGATAGATGGAAAAATCTTGCTAAAGGAAGCATTACGAAACTTTGAGTCGATTTTAATTTTGTATTTAAATTCACAGTATGATTGGATTATTGGAAATAAATAACTAAAATCTTCTATTTAGTATGAAATAAAAAGCAAGGCTCGTAAATTATAAATATCTTCTATTTATACGTAACTTTTTACGGAACAGTTTAGATATCTTGGGAAAAATAAGTGTGTTAATAAAATACTTGCAGAGTGATATTTATAACTGGCCTTCATTAGCGGGTTTTTTAACTGTTACTTTATTATTTGTATTTTTATGAAATTTATTGTATATACATTACATTATATAGTCTGCTTGGTCAAACATAATTATAGGAATTATTTGAGTAATTGCACAAAAAAGTAAAAAATTTCCTAATTATTTATCTTAACTTGTCATATGCTGACGATATACGATACTCGGTAATAAATAATGGACAATAACTTCCAACACATCTGAGTAATTATTTTATATTTGTGCAACTGTTATATTCTTGGTTCGCCGTCTTGTCAAAGCCATATTCCTTCAGTTACTTTATTCCTTTATCTTTGAATGAAGTTGTACGTATTCACACATAATTACAGGAGATATTTTAATGTGTGTACCATTTGAATTATACAAATTTATTTCTAGGTTATAAACTTGAAAGTGTTGCCACTCCTGTATACAGGAAAGAACATTATCGTTAAAAACTATTATAATAATTATAGAATAATAAAAAATATCAATAGGAAATCACGTTATATTTCGATTTACCTAACGCAGTGTGCATATCACCACACGTAGATTTAAGTCGAGTTGCCAAATGTAAATACATAGGAGTAAGTTTAGGTTAGGTTTATTTCTGAATGTCTGTTTTATGTTGCGGACACATTTAAATTTTTGTAGTAAATAAAACGTACTTCGTTTTAGATTATTTTAGTTTTAAATTTTTATATTGTTATTAAAAATCTTTCTATAAGAATTCACACGGAAAATTAAATCTGAAATTGGGCCAAGATAAAGAAAACTCTTATTCTTAATTTGCTTTAATGTTATTTTCACGAACAATAATAATGTATTTCAAAATACCCACCTTTTTAATATATGCTCATTTTTTAAGGTAGTTTTCAGTGTGTAATTTGCAATAGTTGTATTTGTTCGTATATTTTGATTACCTTGCAATCTCGCTTGCAAAGTGAGATATCAAATATAAACATTAGTATCCCTACAACGATGGATTTTATGGACCTTTATGGTCGGAATTAAAAGTTGAAAGACCCTGAGGCAAATAGTAACTGGTGCTCAATAAATTTTTAATATTAATTAATATACTTTCAGATGTAAATAAGACTGATTCGTTCGTGTGAATGATTCTTTTTATTTACAAGGACGCGATGGCATTTTTTTTATTAATATAAATTACCAAAAATTATCCTGGCAACACCTCTCGAGTGATCGTGAGGTCAAGTAGCCGGTTACCTACTTCTAAATCGGGCCCTAGTTGTTTCAACGTTAATTTTGATACATTGCGATGTTTGGATGTGGTTGTATCGAAAAAAAGAATAGATTTTTTTAAAAAACGTTGGAATTGTCAGTAACGAAAAATTAATGGCAGGACTCGTGGCATATAGAAGCCGATAACTGAGCCGAGGGGTCACCGGTTCAATCCCCGGGCATGAATGACTTTTACGTCATAAACAAAATTGAGTCGTATAAACCAAAGACCAAAAAGTTATGGTACAATAAATATCTTACAATACAGCATTTTTTTTGTTAATTTTGTCTAAATTTATCGGTTTAATTATTCGCCATGATTATCTATGGGTACTAATAATTTTTTTTTTTTTTTTCATTTTTTAAATTAATATGTCCATTTTATATGATGTAATCATTACTTCTGTGCTTGGGTATTAAATATCAATATATGTCGGCTGTTCAGATATCACAATAAAGGTGTAATTATTATGAAATAAAATACTGTCATTTATTAATATTGATTTATATAAAGCAATACATTTTATAATTGATACTATGTAGAATTTGTCCCTTATTTAACATACTGCCGGCAAATTCGTCCTAAGTGTGTTCGCAACTTTAGTCGTAATTGTCGATATAATTATTGTATATTTACCTATGTAGCGGCAGTTTCTAGACTTTTGTAGAGAATAGTGTATTCTATTTAGGCGTTACGTTCTGTTACGTAAGTGTCCTGTGTAGTAGATTAAAAATGTCTTAATAGACATGTATATCATTTTATTTTAAATGAACAAACGTGAACGTCTGTTGAATAATATTTTCTAGACAAAAATGTACTGTTTTTCAATTAAAATCTAGATTATAACCCTAGCAAATTAAAGTTTTGCTCTGATTCGAAGAATTCCGGACGGCGTGTTTTAGGATGTTATTGAAGGATACTTATGCTCGTATTTTGGGTAATATCATGCTATTTGATAATAATATATGTACTGAAAGAAGAAATGCAGTTATATCGCCTCCATCCACTGCTTTGTCATAAGAGTAAAATGTCCCTCAGAGACAAGCTCACTTTGTATAAGATGTGTATCCGTCCTGTGATGACATATAGCTGTCCCGTTTAGGCGCATATGTCGAACGATAGTTTTCATAAGTTGCAGCTTTTCCAAAACCGCGTTTTACCTAAAGTAACCGGTGCCCCGTGCTACGTCCGGAGAGTCGATCTCCATAGGGACCTGGAAACCTTCTATATGGATCTACGTAAAATCACTCACGATTAGTTATATTGAAAAAGCCGCGAATCATCCCATTCCGTTAATGGTATCCACTGAAAAATATGAAACCGAACCCAACGTTGCGCGCTACAAAAGACGTCCTCGACATATTTTTCCCGATCCTCCCGATGAAATAACGGCAGCGAACGATCAGTACTAGCCTGTCTCTCCAAACAGAACGTGTTCACGCCCACGCCGTCGTGGTCTGGGAGTAAATTTCGCTCCCGCACACCAGATTAGGCCCTCCTCAGCAGCGGCTTAAGCCTAGGTCCGTTTCCTCGACATGGAGGACATAATATCTTACACCACTGCACAACATTACACATATCACCTCCACAGAAGTACACGCATACACGATTACACATGAAAGTGGAAGGGTTTTTTTTTCTTATCGAACTGAAATACACACATCAAAAAAGTCTAAGCGACATGCGTGATATTACAAATTTTACCATTTATATTAATTAATTTCTAAGTATTTACTCAAACAAAGTTGCGTAGGTAAGTAAACTTTTTTGTTATTGATGACATACTGGCTGGTTGTAAAAAAAAAATGATTATGATTTATTTTTTCATAAAATTCAAATGACTGCGAATTTGTTTGAATTTAAGTGCGTTTTAATTGCTACGTTTAGTCTTGATTTTATAATTTTACCAACCATTTAAATAAAGTTAGCGACAAAATTGAATTGTTAGATATTATTTACATCATGAAGCGACGTCATTTGATGGCAGATGAAATGCAAAGAGCTGTAGGGATGTTGCAAGAGGGAAGAAATCAATCTCAGGTATCTCGACATTTTGGCATTCATAGAAGTGTTATTTGTCGTCTTTGGCAGCGCTACAATAATACAGGAGAACCCGCTGAACAGCATCCAGGCCGTAAAAGGAGTACAACCACTCGGCAAGACCGGTACATACAACTGGCTGCAAGACGCCAGTCGATGTTAAGCGCTCGAGAGATAAATTTGAGGCTACAAATTTCAAGTGGTGTTGATGTAAGTCCTCAAACTGTGCGAAATCGACTGAATGAGTACGGCCTACGAGCTCGACGCCCAATCAGGTGTCCACCGATACGTCACGGGAATCGCGCTCGTCGATATGAATGGTGTAGAGAACGCATAACATAGACCCAGGAACAATGCTATAAAATTATGTTCTCCGATGAGTCGCAATTCGGGTTTAAGCCTGATACAAGAAGGGTGGGAGTGTATCGTCGGCCCGGAAATACTGAAAGGCTCAGGTGTGTTCAGGAAGTTCATCCATACAGCGGCTCAACAGTTATGTTATGGGCGGGTATTATGAAGAACAGGCGAACTGAGCTCGTTTTTGTAAATGGAACATGAATGCTGAAAATTACATTGAGGATATTCTCAGACCTTATGTCTACCCATTTGCACAAACCTTTGGGCTCCGATTTTAGGTTAATGCATGACAATGCGCGTTCACATACAGCTCGGCGAACCAGTGAATACTTTGCAACGGAGAACATCCGGGTATTGCCCTGGCCTGCACAATCGCCAGATCTCAACCCCATCGAGCGTGCATGGGACATGTTCCAGAGACGTGTTTTGAAGGACTTGGACGGAGCGACAACAACCCAACAGCTGAAGGATTTGGGAGCGAATACCGCAAGATGACATAAACAGTCTCATTAATTCAATGAATAATCGTTGCCGACAGTTTCTGAATAGCAGAGGAGACCATACTTTGTATTAAATTGTTCCATTCTTTCACAATAAATACATTTTCTTTAGAAATTTCATTTTGTAAAAAAAAAAGTTTAGTTTCTTATGTATCTTAGTTTCTACAGTATATCCTACTACTGTTCATCTCTGTTACTTATAAAGACAACAGCTGTTATTTTTACATCATAGAACCCATATTATTTTAAAAATAAAATACGTTATAATGTGAAGAACCATCCTAAAATTTAAATTAGTACATGTTGCTTAGACTTTTTTGATGAGTGTAGTTCAGAAAATTATACGATACCAAATATATATAAGAGTCGAGGTATGTATGCTTGGTACACCTATGTTTCAATAGCTCTTATAAGTATGAATATGTAGCTAAGCTTAGGTTAGCTCAGATAGGTCGTGAACTGCACGTATCAGGCAACAGCCCAAGCCGAGGTGTGCCGTGCACCCTTGAGCTAGTTGTCAAATAAAATCCGCTGAGTGCCTTATGCGCACGCCTTAGTAGTCGGCTGAAGCTGTTAAGATGTAGTCCGGTGAAGCTGTTAAGACCTTGATGGGTCAATAGCGTAGTCATTTCGAGAAAAAAAAAACTGTTAAGACCTTGCTGGGTCAATAGCGTAGTCAGATAAAAAAAAAATGTAGTTATATCTGTACATTTTTTTTTAATTTGACATAAAGTCCAAGATGAAGAAGACGACGTTAGAGTACGTTGGTTTTTATTGTCCAGACTTAACTGGAAAAATGTCTTGAGCTATTTTTATAGAATATTGTACGCATTAAGCATGTATATATTTCAACTACGAATTAAAATCCGGTATGGAGGTTTAATTTGTTGATATTTTTGACACATAATGGGAGACGGAGCGGTCTACAAGCGAGTTATCCAGTAATATGAATTCACACAGCGGCTTACAGCTATACTACTTATGGTTCTATTGGCCTTGATCAGAGAAATTAATTACTATTCTTCTTTTAATTGTTTTGGTTCCTTCAAAGCATTTGGCAGTGTCATTGTTTTGTTTCAATGGAGATTACAACACATTTTATACAACTAGTGGGCGCCCAGTGGTCGACATTCGACCATAGTTATTTGATATTTTAAAGTTTGAACTTTATTAAGGTTCTTTTGTCAAAGGGTATACTTCTATAAACAAAGGTTCTCATCATGGCTACTTAGTTATTTGCCACGATCTTTAATTATATAAACATTTAATAAAATCTATGTGTAAATGAAAATTGAAATTAATTATAAATTTGAAACAAAAATCACGTGGTATATCTCTCAAATTTTAAGCAAACATAACTTTACGAAAATAAAAAAATTTATCGCAACCCATGACACAATTTTTAATTAATTTTACACGACACCATGGGTGGGTAGTATTTCTGGGTGATATTGAATTAAATGTAGTCTGTTCATTATGACAAATAGTGATATGCCCAGAATCATCGTTTGGAAAAGTAATAGATCCACAATACAATCAAATGGTGAATTCAATACAAAGATGTTTTTAATACTACCATTAGCTTTTGAAAATAAATTATTTTTTGTTGCTACATCAACCTGACTTGCAAACTGAATTGCAACATTAACCGCGGAGGTCTAAGCCATGGATTACTTTTATCAACAAAATTCATATTTTGATTATACAGAGTATTATTTGGCTCATTTTTTTTTTAAATCATCATTTGAAGTGAGTTCACCATAAAAAATAATAAACATTACAATAATAGTTATATATTATTGTTGCATGTAGGATGAAAAATGATAATTAAATCGTAAGAGTTAATAAAAACATACAGTCGAGCATAGCAACCTCTTTCACAGTTCACAACCTTTTTTGAAATTCGTAATTATTGACGGCTGTCAAAATGTCTTTTTTATTTACATATGTCGTGTAAAATTCAAGCATTAGTGTGAGTAATGCTTATTTTAATTAATTTAATGTATTTCTAATGCATTTTATATAAAATAAATAACTTTCTGCACTTCTCCGCCATCTAAACTTTAACTATGCCAAATTTCAAGTTCACCCGTTAAGGGGGAATAGGTTTAAAAGGGGTTCAATTTTTTGCTTCACGTATTAATATATAGATGAGTGGCATGTGATTAATTCAGTGTTCCAAGATGGTGGTTCCCTTGTTAGAACTTTCCAGGGAGCGTTTTGTGGCTTCTCAGAATTCACGAGCAGAGGTAATATTTTTCATTCACTTCACTTATGCACAATACCCAAACTGTATTACGTAAAACACCACCACTTTTACGAAATATAGAGTCAAGTAACACAAGATTATGAATAAAATGTAATATCCACTAGATGAGAGACCAAAATCCCTCCAAAAACTCCCTTTACTGTTCATAAACATTGAAAAGTCAAAAATGGACGCTGAAAAGGAAAAAATAAAATATCCAATATAAAAAGTCCGTTTTTTATTTAACATTATTGCTGTTATCTTTCACAATTTTGAAACTCTGTTCACTGTACAATGCGGCATTCTCGATGTTAAGGGGAGCGCAGAGAGATTAAATCAGTTCTCACAAAACATCGCGAATACATGTCTTTACTTTAAATTTCACTATTCTTATATACACCATTGTACTGGCAACATTATTGTGAGAACGTTCTGAATGTACCGTGCTGCTTTAAAATTCGTAATCTCACTCATAAACTAACATTCACGTAATTCTTACACGAGAATTTATTATGTAATTTTCAAAATTTATAAATCTGAAATCAAGTTATTGATAATAGTAAAAACATGCCGATTTTATTTGCTAAATAATAAAAACCACTGTTTGTAAAGTCAAGACAATGTCCTCGTCATAAACGAGTATGAACTGGAGAATTTTGACTTTCAGATTTTGATTCGAAAGGTGTAAAACTAAATCTCTATTTGCATATACACCCTGGTTAAAATTTCCCGGAATGCGGGAATTTAGCTAATTGAATAACTGTCCGATAAATTTTACCTACAAAGACATCGTAGGTGTCGCAATAGGCGATGGAACTTTATATTAGATCTTGTATTAGTATTTAATACAAGTGCCAAGATTAGGTCAAACTACTTAAGAAGCGAGTGAGAAACGTATTGACCGTCAAGAACCTGAGAAACAATTCATCGATACCGACAGTGTTACCAGATAGAATTTTTCAAAAACAACTAATTTATTCGAAATTACAATTAAACACAGAATCCTGCAGCATTATTCTCGCATTTGAAATAAAATGAATATTTTTTTATCTACTTTGTACTTTTATGAACGTGTAATTATGTAATACATTTAAAATTTCAAGTGATTTAATCATACACTCTGGCAACACCGGTGAACGTTGACGGCTATGAGGGCACTGGACGCGGAGACGCGGTGGGGGGAGGGGGTTGGCTAGGAGCGGGACGAGGTGGGGGAGGTGGAGGCGGTCGGGGAGGAGGGAGGGTCGCTCCCCGCGTCGGGGTCTACGGCGCGGGAGGCGGACGCGCGAAGGCATTCGTCGTGCGCTTTATACTCTATGGGCACTGTTAGTGGCAGCTGCAGGATGCGGCGGAGAGCGTCGCGCACGCGCCCCGCCGCTGCCGTGTCCGCCGCCGTTTTGTGCCAAACCGCCAGATGATCGTCCTACGCACAATCCACACACAACAATATCATCATATTTTCAACTTGCCGCAACTTCAAACCCCTACAAATATTTAGATGCTTGTTTTTGGGTGGATCTTGTAATGTCATGTAGTGGTTTTTATATTTTATTCATTATTCTGTGTTATTTGGCAGTTCAAGCAAGACGGTCGCCGTCTTCTTAGTTCAATGAAATGATCATAAGAAACTTGTAATATCATTATCAACTTGACAATGGGAGTAATAATCTATTAAAAGGTTGGTTAGCAAAAAACATTTAGTGTACGGCTTCAGTGAATATACTTTGGCGGGGAGTGCATTGTCAGGACCCAGGACACCTACGTGTTAATGCATTTGTTGTGTGTATGAAAAATCTGACTCAACTCAGGTCGGCAGCAAAACAAGTGCTCTATTGCACACCTTCGAATTTGTTTATGCTTGTGAAAATTTAGTAAATGTGTGGAACCAGACTTATACACCAACCCAAACAACTACCCCAGTAACCAGAATGCAGTTCATCATTTAATCACGACAATTGCACTATGACACTCTTTAGTACAAAAATGACACAAGGTATGATAACCAGAATGAAGTGTATCAAATTTAGTTAAAGTTAAATATCAGGCAACGATATATCTAGGCTTTTCTGAGATATACCTAGGAGTCTGTCTTGACCAATATAATTTTAAGACAGGAGAACACTTTGGTAATTCTTCATTTTACTTACTTGGAAGCGCACAGAGAGTACTACGCCGCAGAGCTCTGAGCCCACCATGAACTGTTCCCCAAGCATTGCCATGCAGAGATCTTCCCATGCTCGACAAGTCTGACTTTTACGTAACCTCACCACCTGCAACAAGGGTTTATAGACTAGACTGACTCAAAACTTTTATTCCCATCGGTTTTATATAGACGCAATTCCATATAACAGGTATGGTAAAAGTAGGCTGAAAGTCACTATCAACTTAAAATTTTCTTTACAATAGAAAGGCAATTTGCAAACAAAATTTGTTAACATCTCAACAAAGACTAAGTCATATGAAACGACGATAAATGCAATTATTATAATTATTACCTACTTTCAATTGTACAATGAAAGTCAGTCCTTACATTTCAAAATTATGGCCATTAATAAGATTCAAATTTTTTTATATAGATTTTCCTATCTTAAACATGTGTTTTTATTACAAAAATGTTAAATACGTATTAAATACTTGCTTTAAAAAGATTTCGTACTAAACGCATTGCGCTCGCCTGAGGCAAGTTCGCGCTATACTTTTTTCGCAAGTCTAACCATACCTAACCAAAGCGAGACAAAAGAGCAAGATGACAAACATTCAGCGACCGCGGTCCATTTAAAAAGTAACCTTCCCAAAACAAGTATTCAATATGTGAAACTTTTTTGTAATAACAACAATAAAATTTGAATACTATAAAATTAAACTAAAAACCTTATGAACGGCAACATTTAGACTTTGTTCATGGTGAATTAAAGAATTAAAAATCCCATATCAGCCATTAAAATTGTATATGGCCAGTGCATTGGCACTGGATCACTAGTGTTCAGAATTGCATATTCAATTTTTTAAGACCTTCACGATTGATATACTTGATGATGAAATGATATTAAAGAAGATAAAGTGATGCTCCAGATTATATGTACTTATATACTTTTTGCCTATTTTTTACTTAAAAGTAGTGTCAGGTTAACTTAACTGCTTACATACCCTTGTCAGTTTTATTTGTAATCATACATTTTAAAATCATTTCTACTTCACCATGATGATTAGCACTGTAGCTAACAGTAGGTTTACTTCCTACGTAAGCACACTATGACTTACCCCAATTCATACACGACTGAAAGTTTAATACTTAGTACCTGAACAACCGAGCCTAGCACAGTTCTTTAAAAAACATTTTTACATTAAAATAAACTATTGTATTATATATATGTATTATATATATGTATTATCATATTGTATTGCAGTAGTATAATAAACAATGATTAAAGAGATATTACCCATTTGCCGCCGTTTATATTAGCAGGGTCCTCCCACATAGGCTTAATGCCTAATTTGAAGAGGTGCAGGTCGGACAGTGGAGGCAGTTCTGATGGAAGTACCATGTGTGTGTATAGTCCCCACCACTGTTCCACGGACGCCACCCGACCCACCAGACGTAACGCCTGTAATGTTGATTAAGGAAGGTGCATAAGAGTGTGCATTTGTGATTTTTTATGTCAAAATTTATTTCTATGGATTAGTTATTACATATTGAATAAAAATTATGATACACAATTTTCAAAATTAAAATGTTGAGCCATCCAATGAGATATCTATAACATTTGGTTTGACAGTTTTCTGTCAACAAATTAATTTAGTGTCCTCTGTTTGAAATGGATGAAACTTACAAGATTCATAACAGTAATCGTTAAATAATTGTTCTTCTTACTTCTCTTTATTTATGTAACATTTGCAATGAATAGAAAAGGTCATCTGTCACTCCTTTCTCATACCACATTGCTAGGTCTGTATGTTTTTTATGATATCAGCAGATTCGTTTCAATGCCTTCTATCCATCAATCATTGAATTTTTTTTTTAATTAGCGGGATTTAGTGCTTTTGCATCTTGTAAAAACAATTTTAAAACTATCAACAACTATTTCAATTTTATTTCACCTTAAGTATATATATAACTTTATTAGAAAAGTTTTTAAAATAAGTAACTTTATATGTAGATTATTAATCATTTATTTGGTGAAACCATACCTTTCCAAAAACTATCAAAGACACCAGATTTGCATTTGCATTTTAATTTCTGTGTCAGATATTTGTGTCTTATATTAAACTAGATGGTTTAAAAACTAGCCAATGTTATTGATAAGATATAGCAGTGTTTCGAATTTTAGTCCTTTATATTCTTACACAGTATTTCATACAATGTAATTGAAACAAAGTCAAAAAACGCACAGCCAAACAAACTTATATTTCTTAACTCTTTAAGTTTATCTATACTAATATTACTAAGCGGTAAAGTTTGTGAGTTTGTGATATTGTAGAGTGTAATCTCAGGAATTACTGGTCCAATTTGAAAAATTCTTTCAGTGTTATATATTTCATTTATTGTGGAAGGTTATAGGCTATATATTATCACGGTAAGACCAATAGGAGCAGAGCACAAATGAAGGATGTTTCAAAATTGGGGTTTTCTTTCCTCTTAAGAGCTTCCGCTGTATGTTAGCATTAGCCCAAAGTATATCTCGACATGGACAAAGTCGTGGACAGAGGCTATATTATATGTTTCTGAAAATCATGTGCTTTTTTTGCAATACTATAATAAAATTTCCAATTAAAAATAACTTACTATACAAAAGCCCCCGTTTTATATAGATGTTCCTATATTTATTAGGGTGTTGTTATTTACCATATTAGATTTTTTGACTTGGGTATTGTTCAAATCGTTAGTTTATAGGTAAAACATTTAAGAGAAAAATACCCCATGCTGCTTAAACTTGTCTAATTGATGAGGATACTTTCTTTACCCATTCATTAATTATGGAGTTTTTCACATTTTAGAGATTCATTCTTATTTTGCTTGTTTTATTGAGTAACTTACCAATTATTATTAAGTCTCCATCTACTATGATCCTTGGAATGGATAAATTTTGATATATGTGACAAATATTTAATTTAGATGTTTTGATAAGGTCAAATTTATTATTATAAAATAGGGTAAAAATAAATTATTACCTTATATATAAATTAAAGTTGTGATGGGAGGATTTCACAGGTAATAATTTTTTGACTTTCTGACTGCATTATGAGTCATGCTATTTTCAGAGACAACTGCAGTTTGGGAGTTTTTGGCGGGTTTTTCGTCTGTCATGTAGTGGATTTTATATTTTGTTCAAAATCTTGTGTTATTTGACTCTATATGTTGTAAATTTGGTGGTGTATTATGTAATATAGTCAGTTTATTGTACATAAGTGAAGTGATTGGAAAATAATACCACAGAGCATTAAATTCCGAGATGCAACAAAAACTCCCTGGATGGTTCTAACAAGGGAGCCACCATCTTGTTAGAATGTTAAAATATTCAATTGAGCCTTGTAATATTATTAACTACAAGACAGTGGCAGTAATAATCTGAAATTACCAAAAATAAAGTAAAAAAAAACTGCAGTTACGAATATTTATTTATATTTTAGAGTGTCAATGAGTTTATTTTCTCAAGAAGTAAGTGTTGCTAAATTGTGTTAAGTTGCTAATTTCAGGTGGAAAATCAATGTAGATAAAGTAGATGTACTCGTTTTTTGTTAAACACAAAGTATGTTCTACATTTGCTATTATTATTATTAACAGTATTGTGTAAACATTTTCCTATCCTATACATCCATCCATATAATGAGCCAAAGACTACTATATGTAGGAGTCCCATATATTATCAAAATGACCAGTCTCGTAATGATTGCAACACAGGTGTTCCTGCAACTTTTACCAGATCATCGATCCATTTTATTATAAGTCTTGCTCATACTGCATCTTTCTGGGAGTGATCTCTACTTGAAAACGCTTTGACTCTTATAAAATATTTCTTCTCATAAAGGTACGAACATAGCCCTTTCAAGTGACTTCGAGTTTCTTATAAAAACCAGTATTAGCAAAAGTTCTCTAATGAGATAAATGAGTTAATCAAGAGATAGACAACTTGAAATAATAGTCTTTCGAAAAATCAATTAAGCATGAATCAAGAACTACCAGTTTATTTCTCTGATTAAATCTAGTATACCACATAACTTCCATTACACTAGCGGTCCCTGCGGACATTGTCCTGCATTGATAATTTAAAGCAAACCTAAAAGCCAAACTCAGTTGCACCTACCTGATTCAATTGTAAGGAAAATTAACAGTACAGAAGAATTTTATATATAAAGATAAGACTTAAATTACAAAGAGTCTATATTATAATGCACATATGTACCACATAACTTGCCTCACTTCTCCAAATCAAGACAATACACATCACAGAAGGTATAGTACTCAAAACTTGTAGTCTCTTAAATGTTCCATTTTTTTTTAATTGAAAACTTACCACTAGGTTTTGAATGATGTGCAGAAATCTACATCATTTTAGTTCTTTAAACTATCATAGACATATTGGTAAGCGTAAATAATCATACAAAACATGTAATAATACATGTTAATTATGCATACACAGGGTGTAACATGTTTGACATCTAAAATCACATTGTCATTTAACATTGAGCTAGACTGTGGTTAAAACCAATAAATTATTTTAACAAAACAGACACCATAAACAGCCCCTTGAATTTATATGCATTAAGCACATTATAACACTTATACAAAATATAGCCCACAGAACTCAGAGTTTATGAAATTTTCTATCAGTAAAATAATATTCAGATTTAGATCTTTGGTTCCACAGATGACATACTACAAATAATACAAATGTATAATTGCACAGATATAGAATATAAACAAAGTACATAATGAAGCAAATGTAATGATTTCACCTTTACAAAATGTACGATGCTTTTTATAATATAAACAAACTAGTTTGATAAGTGTTGGGGAGTAGAACGTAAATATAGCATACCTGACCGTAACCAGTGGTGCTAGCGGACAATTCTCGCGAAGGGGGCCGTCGTGAGAACCACATCCAGTAACAATATTCCAACTTGTGCTCGTTCGGTGGCACAGGTGGCGCGAGTTCCTCATAGTTTCTGTCATCATCATCGTCTTCGTTGTTACCATCGTTTGGCACGTTAACTGCCCCACCCTCACCAGATCGTCGATCAGGCACGTTTAAATTGTAGAATTTGCACATTTTCCTTTCAGTCATGTTATTTCAAATACATTAGCATGTTTCACCAACGGCCTAACCTAGGACACGTTGTACTTTTAGATTTGTCAGACTATTCGATATACGCAAACTATAAATCTTTTATAACACTAAACAATTTAATTTACAATTGCCTAAATGTTATTCAATTATATTTATCATTAAAATATTATTAATCAGCCTATTCCCTCTTTTTCTGTGTATAACCTTTTTCTTTCCGTCATCAAAATTCAAATCTGTCATTTGACAGCATGGGGTAGGCAGTGTTGCTAGAACAATTTTATCCCATCTATAACAACTGTTTCACTGGTGTTTAAATTTATAATTCTGATCTTAAGCTTTAGTTTAAAAGCAAAGGCTTCTCATAAATTGTATATTATATCTTATAACGATTGCATTTTTGCATTTTTAATAACCATTTGCACGTTTAAGTAGTATTTATGTAGTGTTTTTATTTTCAGTTATGTACCATTATTTTAACTTATACGATATATTCTTTACCAGAGTCCTTTATAATGGACATTTGACAAAAAATGAAATGTATAAGCAAGTAGATATTTATTTATATATACTGGCTTTCATTTCAATAAATTTCTTATAATTCTCTCATTTCATATTTCATTTCTTGCTATCAAGACGAATTATGAATCAATGCATTGGAAGTGTAAAGTATACTAGCCATCTTCGCCATCATTCTGTAATACGCACTTCGAGATTTGTCATCATGCTTTCTCAGTCATCTTACATTATTCATCGAAACATCCTTTAATCTTATTATTTTCATTCGTTCTTTAATCAACGAGATTATTAGTGCTTTGCAAATAGAAATTTACCTATTAACATTTTAAAGATTTATTTAGCATACCTAGGTTACGAATAGAACAGTATTGCAGATAATGTTCAAAAGTTTGCGTCTCGATAGCATTAAATCAGCTGAAAGCTGAACCTTATGGTTAATTTCACTACAAGCGGATAAAGAGGACGAAGTGAATATATATTTGAGTTGATTTTAATAAGACTACGAATTAGGTTATACACCTCTAATTTAGTTACGAAGATATTTTTAGTTAATGAGCTATACCATTGATCCCTAAAGTTCTTCATTGATTGTGAAGTGTCAAATCTTCATTCCATTTCTTTACATATTATTTATCTAAAATAAATATACTCTCCGTTGCGCTTCGGTACATCCATTCAGTAGATTTTTATTCCTACTCTCTTTTAACACTTCATAATTATACATTAAGACATTATAATAGGTACGATTTATATGGATAATGTGAAATGAGCACAGACAACATATCTGTCTTTACGTTAAAACATAATAAGTACAAACTGAAAACTATGTAGTATGAAGTACTACACATGACTATAGTTAAGGCGAAATCCTTACTTTGTACTCCCACTTGTCTCTATATTCTGTGAATTAACTCAAACAGGCTTATAATTTTAACGCCTGCATATTACAATTTTAATGATAACGCTGAGCATATTGTTTTTATGTTTTTATCATATAAGATACTTCTTATTATAGTTACTCATTAAGTTGTACACTATCT
Organism: Antheraea mylitta; assembly: GCA_014332785.1. Taxonomy (NCBI): domain Eukaryota; kingdom Metazoa; phylum Arthropoda; class Insecta; order Lepidoptera; family Saturniidae; genus Antheraea; species Antheraea mylitta. The sequence continues at coordinate 3,380,886 of JACEII010000055.1, read as the reverse complement.
GAATAGTAATATTTAAAATTAACAAGTATGTAAATATTTTGCATGTACCAATTTAATTTTTTTGGCGGCAACTTGATAGAGATCTTAGACACCTTTATTTTAAAAGTGGTATTTCTATTTGTCTAATTGGCAATACTGATTAGTAGTCAAGTGTTTACTTATCGGCGGGATAAACGAAAATATTTATAAAAAATGATATATTTTGCTTATTATCATCATTTACTTTGAAAAAAATTATAATTCCAATACATTTAAAAGCCGTTTGTAACTCCAGTGTGTCGGGACGCCTTTTATGTTTATATATAAAAGTTTTTTAATTAGAATTTTCATTTTGTGAGTTGTATTGGTTATTGATACTTCATAAATGTCGAAAACAGAATCAATAATTAAGGGAGGTGTCGATGCTAACTTAAATATTGACTTCATGAGGTCACTGGTGAAACAATACTCAGAACTAGTAAGACTTATGTTGAAAGTATATACTTATATTATTGTTGCTAAGGTTATGATAGAATTGTTATTTAGAATGAGTTAACAAATAATTCCAAATATAGTATGTTTATTTTTATCACAAATTATACGATCTTTGCAAAGAGTATCTTTGACAGTTATCACATTTCTATGTTTAATGGTTACTACAATAAAGATTATTTATTGTATTCAATATTTATAACGAAGTTTACATAATTGTTCAGGGACAATGGACCAGCGCCTTCTTTTGGGCGGACGCGGCAGCCGCAGCCGCTGGAGGAGGTGCAGAAGGTGCCAGTGGGGATGATGTTTGGCTATTAGCTAGTGCCATGTTAGCTCGGGGAGAGTTACACAGGGCCTCATATGCAGTTACATCCAGAAATCTGCATAAGTAATAATGCTAGATATTTATTGTATAATGAAAGTATTATTAATTTTTAAAAATCTCTAAATTTATTTACATAGTAGTTACTTGCCTATTAAGTGGTTGATGTATTTCTTATTATATATAGGTTCACAAAAGAATACTTCTCTCTTCAGGTAACATAAACAGTGATAGCAGTAAGTATATGTTTTGAAAAAGAATATGGTGTAGTGGGACACCAGGTAGGAATGAAGTTCCTTCGGCTAAAGTAGAATCGACACAATTTGCAAAAAAAAATCGTGCTCAAATTTATGTAATCGTAATTCAAATTATCAATTAAAATAACAAAAAAATATGTCTCTTTATTTTTGTTTGACAACATAAAATTACATAGAAATAGAAATAATTACAAAAAAGGAGAAAGAGAAAGGTATTATACACTACTCGCTTGTGTATATGACTGTCGCACCTGCGCACGTCTTTATTCCACACACTTTTTGTTACGGCTTTACTATCACATTTTTTTCAGTTCGGTCGTGCAACAAAATCTCTTATCTCTTCCAAGCCTGCCATAAGGAACTTCATTCCAAAAACGAATATTTGAGTTGTATGTAATACACGGTTTAGAGAAAAACAAATATTGGATGTGTATGCAAAACAGGGTTTTGAAAAAAACTAATATTCGAGTTGTATGCAAAACAGGGTGTATCACAGTTGTCATTACTTATCTAAGTTAACTTCCTTATACTTGAAAAGGTCTTGATGCCCCATTTCTGGATGTTATTAATGTATCTTTGTTAATAATAATAGTAATAAATGCAACAGCCTGTGTTTATCAACTAAATTCTGGTTGTATGGAAGACCAATATAAATGTAAGGGAATGCGGCCACTGTAAGCTAAAGCATTTTATCTAAACACAATAGAAAAAAATACCTACCTGTAACTAGCCTTTAGGAAAATAATTGTTGCTTATTTTTAAACTAAGTATGATTTGAGAACAAAAGCTGACAGGCAAATAAAAAGATAGTATTAGATATGTCTTGTTTCCCCACTTTTGAACATAGATAATCATCTGGTCAAAAAATAGCATATGCACGAGGGGTCCATTATTTATCAATTTGGCTTTTTAACTTGCATATCATTCAAATTGTTATTTTTAGAATAAAAAATTTAAGACTTTTTCCTATGCTTTTTAACCTGCCTAAACGAAAATACTTTGTCATTCATATAACATGGAGATTTTTTATTTTTTACGATTTAATTTTTATCTTGCTTGTTTTAATAAATAACTTACTAAATTTTATTAATAGTTCATCTACTGTGATGCCTTGGGACTATGGAATTTTCATAAGGCTGTCAAAAAGTTAATTTGTATATTTTCGTAAGGACAAAAGTAACTTATGATATCTATTCTAATTTCAAACATATTCAAATATTATAAATTCAATTTTTGACTGCCATATAAATGTTTTACTATGCTAAGTGACTGTATTGATAGTCATGGCTTTCTTGTTAACCTCATAAAAAATGTAGTCCGATGAAGCTGTTAAGACTTTGCTAGGTCAATAGTGTAGTAAGCTCAAGAAAAAAAAACTCTTAAAAAATATGTGTTGTTTGTTTCTACAGGAGACACCTACTTTGCCTGGGTGTTGCAATGCGGGCACATCTTGCTGCACGTGAACCTGACACTGTGCTCACTCTAATGGACGAATGTGATCAAATGCTGCTGGAACCAAAGCACACTGACCAAACTCACAATGTAATCAGTTTTTCTCCTATATATTAATTTTGTTTGCTAGATAATTATAAAGCTTTGGGACATTATATGTATGCTATGATATTATAAGTATATACATAGTACTACTACTACGTACCTACATGATATTTTGACATAAAAAAGGTCACTATAACACATACATAAGTAAAGTAATACTGTAACACCACTCTGTCTTAGATAAAATGTGGAAGTAAGATGTCATATTTGTAATATCAGCAGTGAAAAAGAATGTGTAGTTATATGTTACTTAGATAGGGGTGGATTAAAGGACTATCGTCAAAAATAAGCTAACTAGCCAAGTTTTAACAAGTGATTTTAACAAAGAGAATAAGATATGTATGAAACTTAAGAAGCTTAAACTGAGATTAGGACTGACTTAAACAACCACCCGATATCTAGAACAGAATAAAAAGATGGTTCCCCATCAGGTTAGAAAATAGGTAAACTGAATTAAGCTAAGCCAAACTAAGTTATTAAATTATATACACAAAAGAGTAATATAATATGGTTAACCAGATTAAGCCCCCCTGGGCAGCGGCTCAAGCCTAGGTCCGTTCCCTCGGCGTGGAGCCCTTGAGTGCGCTGCTCGCGCGATACAGTGACACAAAACCTTACATGACTGCTACAACATCACACACATCACCTATACACACGTTGGTTTTCATTTTCAGAGAAATAAACGACAAAGAGTTCTACCCTTATTTTCCATTATCCTATGCTATCCTATATAGTTTTGAGGAATTTTTTAGACACAAAATGCATATAGGAGTTGTTCTGGCACGCATACTTGGTACAGATGCATGTTTCAATAACTCATATACGTATATCTAGATGGCTTAGCTTAGGTTATCTCAGATAGGTCGCGATTTCTGCACAAAACAGGCGACAGCCCAAGCCGAGGTGTGCCGTGCACCCTTGAGTTAGTCGCCCAAACATCCCAAATCGGCTGAGTGCCTTCAGCGATCGTCTCAATAGTTCGGTAAAGCTGTAAAGACTTTTCCAGGTCAACAGCGTTTTCATTTCGAAAAAAAAAAAAATATGGTTGTCTTATAGAGAAATATTTGTATTTTTAGTTTATTTACTATATGCATGATGCAACCAGATCTCAGATGTTGTATTTTTAGAGTATAGAGTATTGAGAGATCATGAAAATTATGATAGTGCTATTTTTTCTTTCTAGCGAGCTTTAGCAGGCGTATTAGTGTCACAGGCCAGGGCACTGTCCAGTCTAGACCGACGTGAAGCCTCGGCTGAAGCTCTTGCATCTGCTTTGAAAGCAGACTGTGCTTGTTATGAAGCACTTGACTTACTCCTTGATCAACATGCTCTTACTCCTAGACAAGGTAGCCATTTATAATTTTAACCTTTATTATTTAAAGATAGTGCAAGGAAATGATTATTGTCAACAATTAGGTTCAGAAGTTAATAGATTTAACATATTTAACTGTTCCCAGAGAAAGAACTCATAGATTCCTTGCCAATAAGCAGTCAGTTAAGCAGTGCAGAAAGCGTCCTAGTACAGGCTGCTTACAGAGAACGGTTCAACAGGCACGCACCGCTGTCGAAAACTGTTCTGTCGCCGCAAACCGAAAGCCCTGTACGTATAGTATAGCATAAATTGTTCTTCAGTTTTTTTTTAATAACTTATGTATTATTCAATAGTGGTCCATAAATGCTAATTCTGTTTAAAAGTCATATTTTGCGAGTAGTGAGTGCGATGACAGAGGTGCACACATGCTACTTCTTTTAACAGATGTACTGTGAGATTAGCGTTTGCAGTAACAGCAGTTTAGAACGGCTAGTTTTAACAGATGTATTGTGTTGGTAGCGAGTATAGTGACAGCGGTGCATAACTGCTAGTTGTGACAGATGCATCGTGTTAGTAGCGAATATAGTAGTAATGGTACATAAATGCTTTAACAAGTGTATTATGTTGTTAGCGAGTATAGTGACAGTGGTGAATAACTGCTAGTTGTGACAGGTGTATTGTGTTGGTAGCGAGTGTATTAGTAGCAGTGCATAAATGCTTTAACAAGTGTATTATGTTAGTAGCAAGTATAGTGGCAGCGGTGTGTAAGTGCTAGTTTTAACAGGTTATTGTGTTGGTGGCGAGTGTAGCAGTAGCGGTGCGTAACTGCTAGTTGTGACAGGTGTATTATGTTGGTAGCGAGTATAGTGACAGCGGTGAGTAACTGCTAGTTGAGACAAGTGTATTGTGTTGGTAGCGAGTATAGTGACAGCGGTGCATAACTGCTAGTTGTGACAGGTGTGTTGTTTTGGTAGCGAGTATAGTGCCAGCGGTGCGTAAGTGCTAGTTGTGCCAGGTGTATTGTATTGGAAGCGAATGCGGTGTGAGTATTGTCGTGTGTGGTGCAGAGCGCGGTGGCGGTGGAGGCGGTGCGGTCGCGTACGACGGAGGCGCGCGCGTGCATGGCGCGGCGGCTGGCGGGCGCGTGCCGATGGCGGGAGGCGCTGGGGGCGCTGGAGGGCGCGGACCGGTGGTGCTGCGCGGAGGTGCGCACCGCCTGCCTCCTCGAGCTCAAGCGCACCTCGGAGCTGTTCGCGTTCGCGCACACGCTCGTCGACGCGTACCCCAACAATTGGACCTCGTGGTTTGCCGTCGGTTGCTACTATTACCTTATCGGTAAGTCCACGTTTCTGATATTACAGAGATTGCCGATTTGATCCGCGTATATAAGTTTTTCTTTTTTCACCGGACTATTGAACCAGGTGAGTTATTACATACT
>JACEII010000055.1:3314629-3348255 GCA_014332785.1 Antheraea mylitta | reverse complement strand
TTATGGAATGGTTAAGAGTGATGAGTACCTTGGGGTCGAGCGTGACGTGTACGGGCGCTTTGGGCGTGACGACGTGCACGCGCGTCAGCTGCGCCACCATCGGCGTGACGCCGCGACACACGCACGTCGCGTGCAGCGGCATGTCCGTGCCCGCCAGCCGCGCGCCCGCCGACCCCGCCTCGCCCCGGCACCCGCCGCCGCCCCCGCTCACCACGCTCTCCGGGGACGACATCATGAACCTGACGCCACATACACATGACCTTCGGCTTTGTCACCAACAATCCCTCTACTGACCACATACGCACAATCCTCAACTGTGTCATCAACTATCTATATAGTAACCACATACACACAATCACTCTGTCACCAATAACCGTGTAGTAACCACAAACCCTCAACTGTGTCTGTATAGTAACCACATACACACAACCACTCTGTCACCAATAACCGTGTGGTAACCACATACACACAACCCTCAACTGTGTCTGTATAGTAACCACATACACACAACCAGTCTGTCCCCGACAATCCGTGTAGTAACCACATACACACAACTCTCAACTGTGTCACCAACTATCTGTATAGTAACTAGATACACACAACCACTCTGCCACCAACATTCCGTGTAGTAACCGCATAAACACAACCCTCAACTCTGTTAGGTACCAGCAATTTGTGTAGTAACCACACAAACATTTACCATCAAGTCTGTCACCAACTACCCATATATTAAAACAGACTAAAAAACTAGCTATAAATGGTCTGAATGAATATTGACAAAACTGTATTATAAATGCGAATGTGAGTTTGTGTCTCTTACGCTTACGTCTGTAACAGTCATAATAAACATCATAAGAATTTGCATATACGATATCCTGAATACATTTATGCAGACATGACATAGGGTACCTTATTAGTAAACATGTGCGAAACCATAAACTAAAGCTTGTAAAAAGTATACTAACTGTAAAAATATACTGGTTAATTGCTCTTCCTGTCTCGTTTCTGTAGCCACTTGCTCGTTATTAATATAAAGTCACTTATAAACAACCACAATCCTTACTAATGTTTAACACTTTCAGCCATTGTGAGTTAGGCTCACAATGGCTGAAAGTGTTAAACATTAGTAAGGATTGTGGTTGTTTATAAGTGAGGAGCGGTTTGCCCCGCCTGTGACAGTATATGTATGCAATGTTAAATCTTGTAACTTTTGCTAATAAATTATTATTATTAATTATAACCTTTTTTACAAGTCACTGACAATTTTAATACCAGTAAAGACACAACACACAGTACTCGTTGGTAAGAAAATTTGTAGTGAAAGTTAAACGTACGGAGTATACAAAGCAATATAATAGAAATTTGGAGGGTAAAAAATAGTATATTAACCTGTGACCCCTCGGACACTCGTATTCAAACCCAATGAATATCTTGACGGTGAGGTGATGGGGTTGTGTGGGCTTGCCTCTACCCCGAGAACCTCCCAGTCCTCCACCGCGCCACGCGCCCACCTGCTCCATGCTGTACCGGAGACAATACATTATAACACATCTAGTAGTGGTAGAGCCAAGCTGAAGCTATTATTTTCAGCACGAATGGGTCGGCTCGTCCGGGGAAGCACCACCCTCTCACAGAAAACCGACGTGAAGTAACAGTGCTTGCATTGTTGCGTTTCGTTCGGTCAGTGAGAGCCGGAGGCCTACCTAACCTCTCCTTCCCCTTCCTCCTTTCCTTCCTGTCTCCCCCGCCCTCCTCTCAAACACAGGCTGGTAACGCACTTGTGACTTCCCTGGTGTTGCAAGTGTCTTGGACGGTGGTGATCACCTAACATCAGGTAACCTATCTGTTCGTTTGCCTCCTATGATATATAAAAAAAAATTAACCAGTTTTTGGCGGAATCTTAATCTATCTTATGGTAGATTATATATTTAATTCATAATCTTGAGTTATTTGACTCTATATTTTGTGATATTGGTGATGTTTTACGGGATATAGTCCGGTTATTGTGTAAATATTGGATGAAAATGTTATCACGGAGCATAAATTCTAAGATGCCACTAAAACTCCATCGAAAATTATAACAATGGAATCACAGTCTTGTTAGAACATTGAAATTATTACAAAACAGTTATTATGTTATAATATTATACAATAATGGCAATAATAATCTGGAAGATTGATTGCCAAAACTAAAATATACTACATTAACTCATCACTGAGTTGCTGTGTGAAAATATCAGAACTCCTAACCTCCTACGGCCCAAGCTATAGTAATAAAGATGAGTTCAAAAGTTGTACACTGAGCTACTAGATAATTTTTAAAGAGGGAGCATGGGCCTCCGGCGTTCTCACCAACGAACTAAACGCAACAATGCAAGCACTGTTAGTTCACGTGGGAGTTTCTGTAGGTCGGGCGGTAGTACCCCAGACGAGCCGACCCATTCATGCTGAAGCCAGTAATAGCTTCAGCTTGGCTCTACCACTACTAAACTTGTTTGATAAGCAATGTTTTTATAACTATATAGAGTACTAACCGTACGGCACAGTCCCAGGGTAGTAGGTAGTTGGTGTGCGGCAGGAAGCCCGGCTGCAGGTGCTCGGGCAGGCCCAGGCTGTGCGAATACAGGGACGAGGCCCCGAGGCAGACGAGGCTCCAGCTGGGGAAGGCGGGTAGCAGCCCCGGGGGGCTTAGGGTGTGCAGCATGCCCGGGAGGTACTCCGTCGTAGACGGCTGTCGCGTTATCACTCTATCTGTAATACAAACACAAATGCTTTATTCTTAACCCTAAAACGATGCTTATGAACGTTACAATTACCACTACTTCCAACAAACACTTATCGAAACTTATCGAAAAGAATCAGCATGGTTTATGTTATGTATGTTATAAGTATGATATGAACTGTTACGTTTCAAAATGAGCGAAATCTAATTTCAATCGTTCCTATAATGTGTTCATATAATCATATATGTTTTTTTTAGGATTTGCAGTTTTTATACACCGAGAAAGAAGTTGAAATTTTGCAGTTCATAAGGTTTTTAGTTTTATTGTTATGATCTTCATACCCAACCCAACACGAGTACTTTGGGCAGTGCATGGACAGCCTAATTAGTCAGTCAATAATATGTATATGAGAAACCATTTCGTAATTTAAATTAGTACATACTGTTATACTATTTTTACGTGAAATGGACATTATCTATTACAACACTCTATCAAGATGGTGGTTCTGTTATCAGATTCATCCAGTAAGTTTTCGGGACAACTTAGAAAGTATGTTGGAATTATAGAAATCGTCCCGTAAGGAAAAAGCGTTATGCATCAACTTTTAAATGACGATAAAAGAGTAAACCAAATCGAATTTCTTGTCTGTTTTTATCGATGAGTGGGTAGTTGATCTGAATCGGTTTTAGTTATGACGTCAATAAGCATTTTTTCAGGGTATAAACTGAATAAGTATTTCTGATTTTGATGCAATTTTCTCTCTCTTTATATTATATACGAGTGTGTGTACATGCGAGTATAGATATTGGAATATCCAAGTATCATGCCCATGCCGTTAAATAACATAAATAGTTTTTTACACTTGAAAATTTCATTAAAACTTATATTTAGCAAGTTTATTTAAAATTTAAAATTCAACAGTTTATATATATTTATACTTTTAATACTTTTTATACTTTTAATATATAAATATATTTCCTACAATTAGATAAATCTTTTCAAATTTCATTTATTATTTAACATTATAAATAATATAAATGATAGAAAATAAAAAACATACAGACACACAGAGTGAACAAAGAGAGTGAGTATGAAAGAGAGAGAGAGAGAGAGTCGTATTGAAAGGATATTAGACTATTCCTTACTTAACGAATATACCAAATGTTAAGTTAGCTTACAATACTCTAAGAGATGATAGTTCATGGATACATTTTACATATAAAATAATTATATCAAAACAAATACTAATAACCAACAAAGAGAATCTAAGTTAAAGTTTGTTCTACGACTTTCAAAAGTATAAACGCAAACGTAATAAACCTAAGTTCAATGACCGGTACCGAAAGTTAAGGGGGGAGCCTGCTTTAGAGGCTTCAAAAAAACGATTTTTATTTTTTGCACCAATGTCATCCCAAACTATCCAAGAATGTGTCCCTAAAATTTCAGAAGCAAATTCAAATTATTTTCGGAGTTACAGAAGAAATAGTGAGCAAGCGTCGAGCAGGTAGGTATGAGCGGCCGGATCGCTCGGAGTGCCCGCGCTCAGCCCCTCAATCTATTGTTTGTATTGTACGTAACCAAAGGGACTAATAGTACTTCGAGACACTATAAACTGCTATAGCTATGGTAGAGATAAAGTATTTATTATAACGGTATATATTAGCTGACTGCGTCGACTTGAGCAAAGCTATATGTAGCATTTAAGTTCAGTTTTGATTTGTTTTTCGGCACGTGAATATCTTAAAATCATGCAGAGTTATCCAAAAGTGCACAAATCTTCAAGTGAACGGACTGGAAAGTCACGGAAGCGCAGATTCCATGGCAATCAATTTCATAATGTTTAGTCTGTGGACGATGAAGAAGCTACTACTAGCCGTAGTGAAAAAAAATTGGCGTCAGCAACTACGGACGATGTTATAATTTATCCGCCTCATTGCTATCGGATAATCGAGTTTGTCTCTGTATTTTTCAAAATCAAAATGCGAACAAGTCGTTCAATTCCACTGTGTGGCGCATCGCACCTAAACATCTTAACTCAGGCATTAAAATCGTCGAGATTGCTCCTTACATCGCTGGAGGAATGTTCAATGAAGGCTACAGTGCAGTATTGAAAACCATGCAGTTACTAGACTTGAAAATTGGACAGAAATGCAACAATTTCGGAAAAGGAGTCGACAAGGATTCGCGTCACCCGACAAAACATGCGCGATGCATTTCAAGTAAACAGGCCAGAACAGCCCGCAGACTCGAACATCAGGGCGAAAGCCAGGTTTTTGAAGAGTCTGAAGGGCTACTCTATGGACCAGGAATAGCTGATTAGCACATTATTGTGGTAAGTTCAAGATTATTATGATTTATTATATACGAAAACTTTGACGAGTGATTTCTCAGTTTTTCATTTTTACCGTTTTTGCTAGTTGGCGGAAAAGATAGGAAAAAAATTTAACGTCCTTTCGAAACAAGCCAAAATTGATTGTATTCAGAATTAAATTCTCTTCTAGTTGAACCTTAAAAATCTTAAAAAAGTTATAATTAACCCACTTTTTAAACAATCTAAAGTGAATTTGTTTTTCCAAAAAAATGTTTTTTTCTTTTAATATGCAAAAAAATTTTGAATTTCTTACTTTTCTTTGAATTTTCTTGGTTTAACTAGAAGCTATACTATTGAAAATAACATTTTTTTTTGTTTCAGATGGAAATTGCGACCTGCATCTTTCCCGCCGCACGACACATGCACGTTCGAGGCGCCATGGCGTAATCCTTGTACCAGGGGCATAATATGACATGTATTTTAATGAAAAAAATTTGAGAATACTGTAGAAATATATAACAATAAAACCTAAAAGTTTCGTTTCAATCGAATTTATTTCCTTCCCAAAAAAAAAATCCTTGAACAAATCGAAATTTTTTGAAGCCTCTAAAGCAGGCTCCCCTCTTAAGAGGCGACCCGAGTTAGTAGCCTTACATAATAAAACGGATGAAAAGCCCTTTTGTTTTTTTCACACCGTTCCCACCTTCACTTCACCAAACGATCATTGACCCTGCGCTTTAACATAAACGCGTAGAGGTTTGCCTTTAAATTTCTATTATTCTAGATAATTAAGTCAAATATCAAGCACTCATTTCTTTAAATTAATTTAGAACGAGAATCGAGTGCAGAGTATACTCCATGAATATTGCTACTGTCTAAACTTTCAGCCTGTATTTAAATCAAGCTACATCTTAATAACGAAATACACGTTGACAATAAAGCATAAGAAACTTCGTTCTTAACGGGGGGTCTCATAATCGCTCCTCTCCTTACCCGAAGCGGAGTCACCCCGCACGGGAACGACATATCTGCTTTCCGCTGGCGATTTGTCTTCGTCCTCGTCCTCAGCTCCAGAGCCAGGCGAAAGGGCGTGGGGCGCGGACCAACCCCCTGCCTCCTCCGGCTCACCCCCCTCGCCCCCCGAGGCAGAGTTCCCCTCTGACCCCGGGACCGTTATAACCTCATTCGCTTCCTCACTGATCGCGCCTTTCACTGACGCAGCTCTGTACAAGTTATTATTTATTAATAAACTAGTTATCACCCGCACCTCGTCCGCGTGCAAATATAACATTGAAAAATAGAACAATAATTTTTAAGCTATTGCATAGCTTCTATCGCGGGCCTTGAGCTTGGAGACCGAATCCAAAAATTCCGTAACGAAAAAACCTAACACCCCCCACTCTGCCTACCATGTAGCTCGGCCGAGTGTTCACTTAATGTATATATGGTACGACTGTACGAAGCTCGCTCGGATCGAGACGAGCTGCTCCGAAATCGGACGAATACGTAATCAGTTTGTGAGAAAGTATACTGATGTATAAGTATTTATCATCTATGTACAACAGTGAATATCTGTACTCGTATAATTTGTGTACAAAATGTTTTCCTGAATAACCTACATGTATTGTAAGATAATAAAAATATTTTGAACAATATTAACTTCTCATTTATTTAATAAAGGAAAAAAAATTGTTTTCTTATCGGTCACCACGCTCAAAACGTGTAATTTGAATTAATATCAAAGAAAAAAAAAACAAAGGAAAAAAACTGCATAATTAAAATAGATAAATAGTTATAATTGCATAAGTTAACAAAAAATTCTATGCAATAGCTTTACCGCGGCAGTCCCCGAGTGCCACACGTATTTTTTTTATAAATCAATGAAAAGATGCAAAATTTAACATATTATACAGGAATACCAAGTTTTAATCGGCTTCTCTCTGAATAATGAGGTTGCCTAGATCTTACTATATAAACCAGATCGAGTTTCTTACCTGTTCTTCTCGATGACATGTCATATAGGTGGCAAACGAACGGGCGGGTCACCTGATGTTAGGCGATCACACCATATACACTAGTAACACCAGAGTCGTAAGTGCGTTGCCAGCCTGTGTTTTGGGAGATGGGGGAAATGGGCGATGGGAATAGGAGAGCGAAGGAGGAGAGAAGAGAAGATGGGAAATGGGCCTCCGGCGCTCTCACTGACAGAACGAAACGCAATAATGCAAGCAATGTTACTTCACGTCGATTTGCGATGAAAGGGTGGTACTACCCCGAGCGAGCTGACTCATTCATGCTAAAACTAATGATAGATTCAGCGTGGCTCTACCACCTTAGTTACACCTGGGTTGTTTTTCCGAACTTGTATTAGTTGACTTTCGTAAGTGACTTCTTAGGGCCTAAATTGAATAAAGTATTGATGTGAAATATCTATAGGCGCGACCTGACTTTGGCTTGGAGCGACGTGGCGACGCAAAATATCAATTTTGCACTATTAACGAAATACTCAAAGACATTTGCAACCCTATTTGTATAAACATAAGATTCAATCTTTTTTGTCGGTCACTCGTTACACCAGTGTTACGAGACACACGCCGACGACCTAGCGCCCTTTGATAATTACCGCCAAGCACACCGCGCCTGCGCTTAGTTAAATTTTTGTATTCTGTATTGAATAAATATGATTATTTATGTAATAAAATAAATAAACAATCGCTATTTTATGGAACAAATCTGTAATGCTTTATTTTTTCATTATGCCTAAGCTGATTCCTCGTACTCTTTTTTTAGTCATATAACTTATACAAAACAATTTCTATCTTGCACATCTGCCAGGCGCCCCGTGGCGGCTCAATTTTTTTTAACACCTGTATTGGTGAAAAACCATAAAGATTTAAGCGCCATACAAACGAAAATAGACCTTATGATGCAAAGGTTAGCAAACAGATTGGCAGTATAAGGTTTAAAAAAATACTGGATTTATTACAAGATTTCAATAATTATAAATGGTGTAATGTGAAATTCCAATTATTATGCAAAATGTATTATTACATTATTATTTAATTTTTAAGAACTATTTTTTGTACTAAGCCACGAAATGTCCAACTTAGCTATTGTATTTATACTTTTAGGTTAGAAAAAATATTTTACATTAAATACTGAACTAAATATACATTAAACTATTACAATATGAATATATCAAATTAAATATTGAATAATTTAGACAAATGAATATGATAACAATAGTTTTTAGCCCATTAACTTTACTATTATTCTCTCCTTATCTATACTATAATAAAACTGTAACAAGTGGAAATCTGTACATTAAATATTTTTTGAAAATGTTAATCAGGGTAGACTATGTTATCGATATAGAAGCCAAAAATAATCTTTTTACAATTTTTGTCTGTCTGTCTGTCTGTCTGTCTATCTGTCTGTCTGTCTGGCTGTCCCTATGCACACGCATCACTCTGAAAGTACTGAACCAATCTTGACGAAACTTGACATAGTAATACCTAATATAACGAGATTACATCAAATGTACTTTTTATCCCATAAACCGCGAAGAGTTCTCCAGGATTTAGGATTAAAGTCTAGAATCTAAGCCCGTATTATTCTGAAAGTACTAAGCCATTTTTAACGAAATTTAACACAGTGATAACTGATATTACAAGGCTACATTCAGGATACTTTTTGTCCCATACAACGCAAGGGGTTCTCCAGGATAACGAACGCAAGTAAAAAATTTGTAGTTCATGTAATTCTTGACGGAATCTGGTTACTTTTATTTGTGTTATATAAAGCAGTAAGATTAGATAAAAGTTTAAGCTACATTTCATCACGCTATGCATCTTCAAAAAAAAAAAAACAAAAGGGGTAACCGGTGAGATTCCAACCAACGTCCCCGTCGATACGAATAAGTCGACATACGGACGATTGCGCCAAGACGAACTGACGTTTCATGTCGAAATTATCTATCAGCTGAATTAGTTAGAAGTATAAAATCTAATGGCTAAATTCTATTAACGTATGTGTTTGTTTTTTATTATGAAGCATTTTATTTTCATTGATTCATTTTCAAACTACAACGATTGTAAAGAATATCTTATATTCTATTATTTATTAGTATGTAAGAAAACTATACTATTTAAATATAGTCCCTATTTTGTTTTACAGCTGTTGGTCATTAAAACAGCGATCAGGTACTAATTTATGTTTTTAGATGGCGTTTTAATATAATAATAGCTCCATGGCAAATGTTGTCATAGTTGAAATTTGACAGAAAACGGTGATTGTGGTTATCATTATAAAATTTAGATTCATGCTAAAAGCGATAAATAGTGGAATAATGAACTTTAAATGTCCTTTATTTTTTACAAAGCAACGCATTAGTTTTATTCCAGTGCCGTAAAATTCCATTTCAAAGTAGTATATGTATAGTATATGTCTTATAACTATAATATAACTGTAACTAGGTCAAAACTTATACATTAAATATTTTTTGATAATTATAATCGAGGTGAACTATGTTATCGATATAGAAGTCAAAAATAGTCTATTTACCATTTTTGTCTGACTGTCTGTCTGTCTCTGTGAACACGTACCACTCTGAAAGTACTGAACCAATTTCGACGAAATTGACACAGTGATAACTAATACTACAAGATTACATTTAGGATACTTTCTGTCCCATAAAACACAAGAGGTTCTCTAGGGTAACGGATGAAAGACTAAAATTTGTATTCAATGAAATTCTTGACGGATTTTGGTGAATTTTCTTTGTGATATATATAGATACATATAGACAGATTGGCTAAACGTTTAAGTTATACTTCATATTTTTATCATTTTGTATTCAGGAAATCCCTGGTACCAACGATCCGATTTTGATTTTTTTTTTCAATGTTAGAAAGGTATATTATCCCTCACTGTTATAGATAATTTTTATTTTGGAAAATATATATTTTCAATAGTTAATCACAAGGAATGTAATTTAAATTGACAAATATTAATTTATCGCCAATACTGGGAAGACATTTATCGGCAATATATGTAGGTTAGTATTAATTTTAATTGAACCCGGTAGGCGATGCAGCGAACGGGTTTAGGTTTATTTTAGAAGATTTCTCATATACCAACTATGTTTGAGTGAGTCCCTGTATAGTTCGGCTTTACAATTGAATACGGTAGATGTCGCTGCGATCGCGTTTCAGTTTTATTAAGATTTTTCGCGGATAACAATACAATTGAAACAGGTAATAATCGGTTTTGTGCAGACGAAGTTGCGCGGGTCAGCTAGTTTCATATAAAACTTATTTCAAGAAAATATACATTATTTTATCGATCATAAGAAAGAAAAAACGAAATATATTTTAAATTAGATATAATTTTTATGAAAATAATATCAAATACATGATAATATGAAAACCATATATAATCTGAATATAATTAATTAAATATATTATTGTGTACATGTACTAAATGTCTTTGCCGATGGAGGGAAATTTAAAATTTTTTAAAAAAGCGCGCTGGGAACAATCTGTCCCAAAGCTAGTATCCAAGTTAATCTTGATTTTATAAGCTAAGTGATTGGTTAAATATGGTGAAATTTTGTAGGTGGTAGAGCCACGTTGAGGCTATTACTGGTTTTAGCATGAATGCGTCGGCTCACCCGGGGTAGTACCACCCTCTCACAGAAAACTTACGTGAAGTAACAGTGCTTGCAATGTTGCGTTTCGTTCGGTCAGTGAGAGTGCCGGAGGCCCACCTCCCCTACACTCGCCTCCTCCCTCCTTCCCTCCCCCTTTCCCCTTCCCCCAAACACAGGCTGGCAACGCACTTGCGACACCCCTGGTATTGCAACTGTTTACGGACGGCGGTGATCACTTAACAGCAGGTGACCCGTCTGTTCGTTTGCTTCCTATGACATAAAAAAACAACTGCATAATTAGAATAAATCAGTTACCTGTAGGTAGGTGTAGAGGGTTGGAAAACTGGGAACTCGATGGTCTGTAGAGTAGGACAGTGTCCACACTCCTCGGCTGCCTGCGTGTAGAACGTGTAGTTAGCAGCGCGTACAGTGTAGGGGTCCTCGCGGGAACATTTCGTACGGCCGCAGTTGCACGCGCTTATGTACCTTACACCGGACGAGTGCTCCTTGCTTTTGTCACTGTTACATTTAATAAATTTATCTAGATCATATAACCTTCCTAAGAAGACATGGTAAGTGAGTGGTTTGACGTGTGGAATGTCAATTCATCTCATCACTAAAGACTTATTATATACTAGCTTCTACCAGCGACTTTGTTCGCGTGGAATAGTTACTTTATGTTAACGCTAACACTCCGAGGAAGTTCTCGAAAGAAAAAAGGGAGAAAGAATTCTCCCATTTTAATGAAACAAAGACTAAGTTACTGCCGATTATTAGGGTTTTATTGCGAACCCATTACTTTAGCAGTGATGTGTGTCTATACAAACAGATAGACATTCCTATAAATGATTGAAATGTATTTTTACTTTTTTCTAGACATCGGCAACATTTTTTTACACAAAAATCCAAAAAATACTGACACGTTACATTTACATTCTTATCATAAGTATAGATGTAGAAGACCATAGGGTATTTATTATAAGATGAATGAATATGTGAGCAATGATGTCTGGAAATGACGCCTCTCTCTGTACATCAGACATAAACTAATATAACTATCTATGTTTCTATGCATGTTTTTAAAAATATGCATGATGTAAAGATAAATTAGATCCAGTTTCGTGCCGATTCTTCTCGCTGGCTGGGTTATTTTACAAACTCGTAGTTTTGACGTCACGAATGAATGCACCTTCTCAAAACCTAAACTGAATAAGTATTTTTTGATTTCGAATACTAACGTGTAACAATTTTTCAAATTTACTAATTGGTAACACTATCGGGAGACAAGGAAGAAAATTATCGTGAGGAAGCCGGATTCAGAGAAGTAATCTTATAGTTCAATAGTATATGGAAAAATATAATACTGTAGATTTCTCGAAGTTTGTAATCACCAATATGTCGTGGGTTGGTGTGACGATTATGCACAACCCTTCCTCCGGGAAGAAGTCTATGACCCTGTAGCGAGGGCTTATCAAAAATCTGATATGTGCCTAATACGAACTTATCGATTATTAATACCTATGTGTTTTTTTTTGGGACGAGCAGTTATCGCCTCTCGTCTGACCACCTCTGTCATGGGAGGGCAGAGAGCTTATTTAATGCGTTCGGATACCAATTAGTAGCTATTCGTTTCATGTAAGTAGCCATCTTCCAGCGCCGTTCGCTATTTTCCTGCTGTAAACCTATAGTGGTCCAAAGATGTTACTATTCTAATGCCTTCCCTCCCTTCATTCTTTAGTTTGCTGACTTCTCTTGTTTCGCGTTTTAATATTTTGATTTATTTTATTTGCAGTGTGTTTATTTTTGCGCCTATCGCTATTTCCTTCCTGTTATACCCTCTTTGTTCAACTATAACTCTTTGGCTGCTATATAACAATAGTGGTCCCAAGTTTTACTATCCTGTTTCCTACTTTTCCCGTTCCTTGTCTTATCTGATGTTTATTTGCTCAACTTTTAGCTTTCTTTATTTCACAAGATCTTTAATGGGCTATGTCTTCCCATTTTTTTATTTATTTTATAGATGTTCTTAGGCTAACTGTGCTCCAGTCGAAGTTTTTATATTTTTTGCCTTGTCCTTCTCCTCAATTTTATATTCTATAAGCTTTTTCTTTTGCAATTTTATCTCGAATTTGCGGCTGGTCCAAAGAACCATTTTTATATTTTGGATTTCACTCATTTGGTCTCGTTTATGCGTGATCTCCCTTTCTTTGAGTGCTAAAGATTATTCCACCTATATTTCGCTCCTTTTCTTGTTACCAAGTTGTTAGGCTCAGTACCGTGTATATATTCTAATTGGCACCTTCCGGTTCTATTAATCCGCTATATATATTTTTACTTAAATGGGCTCATACCCAAACTGGTTCCTAATTCCTTCCGCTCGTATTCCTCCGTGTGCTTTCCCACTGTTTGCTTATCTGATAGTTCCCACCGGCACTTATCAGCTAGGTCAAACGCATTTTTGATCCTTTTCTTCTATGCTGTACTCTACGCTTCTCCTCACTACCATGTCCCATTTCAATCTCGTTGGGCAGGTTTGATCAAAGGCATTATGTCTGTTGTTAAGTGTTTTATTTAGAACCCAGTTTCTGCAGCTGGGGGCTTTACCCTCTTTATGTTCTGTACAATCCTTCTTTTGATGTTTTCCCCACAATGGGCACATTTGTCTTCTGGTTCCGTGCACCATCTTCTGCCATGCCCATACCCCAGGCACCGCGTGCACTGTATGAGGGGCGACTGATCAGATACGTTGACCCTTTGCACAATGGGTGACGCCTGGAGAACTACGTGATTCAATTGTAGATTCCGGGCTCTCCTCCTGTACTTTACTTTCAATCTGAAATGCTCATCAGGAATGTCCTGTAATAAGTTTTTGTTTTGGTCTCTAATAAACGTCAGTATTTCTTCATCTGAGTGGCTTGTAAGGACGTCGTATATAATGATCGACGGGTCTTTGTTCCTTGCCTTTTCTATTTTAAGTCTCGGCGCCACCTTCTCAATTCTCCCTGTTATTTTCTTCACGTCATCTTCCATTTCACAGCCTAATACAACTTTCTGGTCCTTGACCTTCCTTAGTCTATCAGCTTTCAGTCCGGTGTTCTTCGCGACAACGGCCCTCCTCACCTTCTCTACAACATCGCCACTAGTGTCCCTATCATCTGTGGACGATATGAAAATTGAGTGCATGGGCGCTGGAAGTCGGGTACAGACATTGATTTCCCTACTCTTTTTTGCCTGATGGTCTACCTTCTTAAAAGTTTTTATTTCTTTCGCTCTCTCCTTTTTCATTTTTTCATTTTTTCTATTTCGCTATTTAGATTATATATTGTTCAGATTCTCTTTTATCCATTTCCTCCTTCAATTCCTCTCTCACTCTACTGATAGCTTCTTCTACCCATCTTTTGAGATCTTCTTCCCTTGTTTTGTTCATCTCTGACTCATTTGACTTCTCCTGCATTTGCTCTAACTTGTCTATGTTCTCATTTGCCATTTTATAGTTATCGTAGGTTACTCAACACATTGTCCTTTATGGACGTTCTGAGATTTCCTGCTTTCCCGAGTAAGGTTATAGCGTGTTGGTATTTTTCTAAGGCCTTGGACTTACAGTCCTCTATATTTTTTCCTAGTTTCAATAACTTTCTTTTGAGGTCTGTTACCCTATCCTCATTCACATGGATTTCCTTCGGATGTTCTTCCCTCCCCTCGCCATTAGTGGTGTTGGTATGTATTATAATTTTTTCAATTTGTTAGTACGTTAATTATTCGCCCAAAATGTTATGTTTCAAATTTAATATTTAAATTTAATAAAATTTTGTATAAATATATGTAATATTCTGTGTATTATATACACGTCTTATCATATCACGTCCAATAGAATTAATATCTTAACCCTAAGTCTATCTAAAAAACTAATTAAAAATAAAATACGACAGTTCTTTGAACTTTGTTCGGTCTTACACAATATATCGCTTTTTTTTTTTTGTCTATCCCCAAGGTATCAGCAACGAGACTAGATTCCTTTTATTTGCTTTTAACGTGTGCAACACGATTCCACTCTAAAAAATACAAAAACTTAAAAATAATTTTTCTCAGAGTATAGAATCCACCTTAGCTGTAAGAACAATGGGTGTGGTGGACGGGCCCGTTTTTGTTTTTCGTGACTGGATTTTACAATTCTCTCGGTGGATTCGTGTTGTGGGCGTCACGCGAAAAGTCCGGGAAATTCCGAATTTTCCGGAAAAACGGAAAATGTATGACATTTTTACTTTTTATATTTCTAATATTTCTTCTGTTTCAGTTCCCGGGTGGGTCCCTCGACTGATCCGACGAGTGCGGCGAGTGAGGGGTGGTGCTCCTGGCCTGATGCTGGCCAAAAATATTGCAAGAAAAATTGGAAAAATTGTAAAAACTGTAAAATTCGTAAAAAAAATGTATTTTTCAGTGTTTTTCAGGTTTTTATACAAGTAACTGTTATTAAATCTATATATTTCTTGTCAAATCGTTTAGCGCAGACCGCGGTATACCTATAATTTTAATACCTATAATTATAAAATTGGGCAGCGATCAATAATACCTATGTGTTCGATCAATGAGTTTTTAAGTATGTCACCTACAACAGACATAATAGTTTAAAAACTTTAACGAATAAGGTTAATTAAACAAGGATAGTTAGGTAAATATCTGACTGTTCTGGTTCGATGCAGACGTGTCCGGTGAGGGAGAGCGCCTCGCAGAGACTGCGCGTGCGCCACGCGGCCGTGCATGCGGCCCGCAGTGCGGCCCGCGCGCGCGTCGCTAGCGGCCCGCGACCCATCGTCTGCAGCACCGCCAGCGCCACGCTCACCTACCACACCACACAATTGCCCATGTTAATTATACGAGATATCTTGATATTAATGGCTCTGGCTTTTACAGATTTTTGTTCCTTCTATCAATGTTTTCGATATAAGTAAGAAAAAATAGTCGATTTTTGTTTAACCAGTCTGATATATATATATATATGTGTAAATAACAGCAACCGTGAACGTGCGCGAGCGCAAATTAATGTTGAGTACTTGGGCGACCGAGCCTAGCTCGGTTCTTAAAAAAACATTTGTAAATTAAAATCAAATGTTAGGTTTGCCTCACAAAATTAGCATTTTTGTACAAAAAAAAAAAAACACAAAATTAGCATTTTTGTACAAAAAAAAGTTTAAAAAAATATATCTCCTCTGCTGTCACTCGGATTCGAACTGGGGTTACACTGATTTTCGAAGCAACCGATTTCCATTTGAGCTATTTTTGTTTTGACAGCGGCGGCGAAATTTACCTTTATATTCTGGCTATTTTTTTTCATTGCCTAAAAAACTCAGTTAAAAAAAAAATTATGAATAAAATCTAGAGAGATTGCTTAATCGTACCCGAAACTACCTACGTACTAAGTTTCACGGAGATAAGTGACCCCGTTTCCGCGATTCTGAATATATAAAAATATACAAGAATTGCTAAAGTAGGAAAAGATTGGATGGTAAAGGAGTACCAAACGGTTGGCAATCACGGAGACAATTAATAAAATTCGTCTATTGCGTAATCCATGTGCTCGCGTTTTTTTTGTATGTATACTTTCACTTAACATATTTTATTTATATAATGAACAACAAAAAAATATGCAGTTCTTCTAATATACCTCCCCGTATTAGAATCTCTCAAACAAGACCCACAGCAACCATCAATCTAAAAAAAAATGGTAAGGCAAAAATCCTGATAAGAGTAATCAAGTAGGAAACTAATTAAATTAACTGTATGTCATAAGATTACCCTCAAGTCTTATACCTCTAAAATTAATTATACATATAGAAATTAAAAATAAATGAGTTTTCTAACCTTATGCGCGTGATGTTGACTTGAATAGTGTGGTGGCAAGCCCTCCGCATAAGAAGCTTGTGCTATTGGCAACACCTGGAATAAAAAATGTATAAAGTAATAATAGGATGATTTTCCTGTTTGTAGTATAAATTCTGAGAACGAACTTTAGTGCAACATTTATTACGATTCTAAAAAATAAATACTTGATAGCACCTAGTACTAAATATTACATAACTATTGTTGAATTTGTGAACAGCCAAAAGAGGTACAAATATTAAGCTTTCAGAATTGTTGTATTTTCTTTGGTTACTACATATCCTCAAAGTATCATAATCCAAGCTTGATTTCCTATGATTAGTGGTTGTCCAATGGCCAAAATTCCACAATAATAAATGGCATATAATCACTATATGTATTAAATACATAAAATAGTTACTAAATTAAATTGTAGTAATTTTTACTTTATAATTGGCACTACATGTTTGTAAATGTTAATATTAATTATGTGTTAAGTGTACTGTAAAGTAATATGTAACAAATAAATAAAATAAAAATTTCTTTTTTATTCATTTTTTTATTGATAAAAACTGTATTGAGTTTTGCACAAATATTGTAAATTGTAAACGTTAGGAATTTGAAATATAATAAACAGAGACTTATAAAAAACGCTTTGATTAGTACATGTTATGGAAAAAAGTAAATATTTGAAAAAATCGGTTGAGAAACATAGGAGAATAGTAATGAACCGTTTTGTCTGCTTCACTTAGCTATATAAATAAAAAATAATTGCCGAATGTATGTAAATAAACTAGTTCTACATAGGCTGCACCTGTTTTGTGATTTCTTTTTTTATTGTATTTGCAAATGTCAAGAAATGGTTTGTATGAATAAGAACTTTTTAAAATCGTATGGAAAAGTGAAAGTGTAGGTTAAAAATCACCATATAAAAAAGTGAGTTACTAAGACAGAAAACTGTAGAATTGAGGGCTTCAAAACTATTAACAGAATTGCATAAACGATTACTTTGTTACATTGTTTAGCTTATATGGTGACAAGCTTAATGCCATAAGGCATTTTCTCACAAATAATTTGATGTTCAGTTTCGTACTTGCCATTTCATTACACAGTCATATTATAAAGGAAGGATTTGGTTTCATTTCCTTCGTTACCACACCCGTATAAAGCCGCGGCGGCCAGCTACTTTATAATACCTTTAAGAATTTTATAAATTTTTTGATGTAAAACTTCTTTAGGCGTTACTAGGAGGCAACTGGACGACAATGCAACGGTAGTCCGTTACGGTAATATGGCATCACGTTTCTGTACCATCCGGTTTTTAAATATTTTGATTTTGTCAATAAATATGTTACGGACAGCTGAGCCTCGTAATGTTTATCGTATTTTAAAATGTAAGATATATAAAAATACCTTATGTGTAGAGCAGGTATTATGACGTAAAAGTCTCTTAAATAAAATAAATCTTGCGAGGCTTAACATCGTAAAGTATATAAAAGGTATTATGAATGTGTTAGGTCATAATACTTCATGTAAAGCTTTGTATGTTTGAATGTAGTTAAGTAATAATTCTTCGAATATTAAAGAGTCTTATGTCGTTTAATATAATGTCTTATGTAGTAATAAAGTTCTTATGTCGTTTATATAATGTTCTATGTAGTGTTAATGATTATTATGTCGTTTAATGTCTCGTACATAGAATATCTCACGATAAAATCGTATGTGTTGATATATAATGTTTGTGTTAGTGTAACTTGAGTTATAATGTTTTGAAAAGAGTAAATAATGTGTTCTTATGTATATTACTCAAGTAAATAGCCTTATGCAAGGATTAAAAGTATAGTTAACAATAATTTGAATTTAAACGCCAAACCGATTATTATTATTATATGAAGGAAATTATACTGAACTACCACGTAAAATATATCGTCGATTCATGTAAACTGTAAATGTGTATGGTAAATGAAGGCGTCCTTAGGACACAAATAATGTACTAGATGTAAGTCTGTAATCGTGTACTTATTACCAAAAAAATGTATGTAAAACACCGGCCTTCACAACACGATTACAAGAATGTAAAAAGTATTCCTGAAGTATTGAAGAAGTTTTGCTGCTTTTCTCAAAGCCGGAAGAGGACCCTGAACCCAATAAAATAGTCTATAAACAAATCAATCAAAAATTGTTGGAAAAAATATTAAATGAATACTAATAAAATCATATAATACAAGGAATTATGTATATATGGGCGCGCGACCATGCTACCATCTGCTCTCAATGTAAGTAAAAAATAAATCAAAGCTTCATTATCTCTACTGCCATCTATCAGCTAATTTGTATCTTAAATAACAAGTTTTACTTCATTTGCGTGTGACGGTTATTTTTCAATTATGTTGTTTTTGCACAAATATACTCGGAGCAAGCCATGTAATGGAAAAGAGGGGTGGTCACAATTCAGTACGAGTTATTTCTATTTCCCTGGACGTGTCGCTTTAGCCTTATTTAATAAGGACACAAGAATTTCTATTTTCCTGGACGTGTCGCTTTAGCCTTATTTAATAAGGACACAAGATTCGTCAGTCCTGATTTAGCTGCAATTGAGAGTCGTGGAAATTTCAAAGTCTGTTAAATACCTTGAGATTATTCACATGTTTTAAAAAATTATCAAACAATTTGATAATGGACTCCTTCTCCATGAAGCCCACAAGGGATACTATAATAAGTTGCATTTACCTTTGCACACCTTGCTTGTGAGAATCGCACATCAGTGGCTAGCGCGTTGTAAAGTCCAGACTCTTCAGAGGTTCCACCGGCGACTTCCTCAAGGTACAGCGGCGCCAGAGCCTGAGCTGCAGCGCGCCAGCCTTCAGCACTCGGTAACTGTAAGCCAATAATATATTACCACTATTTTACAATAGACAATCCTATGGGAAAAACTTCCTATATTAATATAAAACCTCTTCCTATATATGAGAAAGCTTGTGAGAATGGACGGATTTTTTCATTTCATTACAGAGGTTCCCAAAGTGTGCGTCGTAAAGCAAAATGTGTACAAAGTAAAGAGGGACATCGTGAGGCAATCCTTTTAATCTTTCATTGTTAGTTATAATCTGTGAATACAAGTAAACCATTTAGTTCCCAGCACATGTCGAGAACGTTTTAATATTTGTGCCTATCTAATTATTATCATTTTACGTATTTCTATTTCGACTAACAAGCTAGGTTAGTGTATCCTGGACTGAGAAAGTTTGGGAACCCCTGCTATAGATAATAATGTGAGAAATGCTTGGTACAGGAATACAAAATGTTCTATTCATACTGATAAAAACATTTATGATGATGGATTTTTGTTACTGAACTATTAAATGCATTCAGTATACCTATAAAAGCCATAAAACAAATTCATACTAAATAATAATATGACATTCAAAATTGCATATTTTAGTTATAGGAAATTAATATACGGAGCAATCCTTACTAATATTGTAAATGTGAATTTCTTTGTTTGTTACGTTTTCGCGTCTTAACTACTCCGCTGAACATCTTAAATTTTGCATTTACGTTGACAGGGGCTAAAAAAACGATACAGGATATCTTTTAACCAGAATAAATAGGATTAACAAAGAAAAATCTATTTTAACGCGAGCAAAGTCGCCAATAAATGCTAGGCATTTGTTAGAATGCAAACAAAGTCGCTAGTGACTACTGTCTATACATACAATAAGAATTTAAATATAAAGTGTTTGCAATTTTAAGATTTTTATGAAAAAAATTGTTGCAGGTGTCTGGGATTAAGTAAGACATATTAATCATTTTTAGAAATGTCCGCCTGTCTTTTTGTTTGAACAAGCATCAGTGCTAAAGTACTACGTTTACGATAAAGCATCACCAAGGAAATCATAAAGCATATCTTTGAGTGACATTTAGTTTTGATTTCATTAATTTCGGTTCATTTTTTCAAAGGTCTTTGTAATTTTAATGACAATGCGACTTAAGTACTTAAGACTTAAGAACTTTATTAGGGTTCTTTTGTAAAAGGGTATATACTTCTATAATCAAAGGTTTTCATCATGGCTACTCAGTTATTTGCCATGATCTTTAATTATATAAACATTTTTAAAAATCCATGTGTAAATGAAAATTGAAATTAATTATAAATTCGAAACAAAAATCAAGTGGTAAAGCTCTCAAATTTTAAGCAAACCTAATTTTACGAAAATAAAGAAATGTATCGCAACCCATAACACAATTTTCAATTAATTTTACACGACATCATGGGTGGGTGGTATTTCTGGGTGATATTGAATTAAATGTAGTCTGTTCATTTTGAGAAATAGTGATATGCCCAGTATCATCGTTTGGAAAAGTAATGGATCCACAATACAATGAAATGGTGAATTCAAGACAAAGATATTTTCAATACTACCATTAGCTTTTGAAAATAAATTCTTTTTTGTTGCTACATGGTAGGTTGAATTGCAACGTTGTAACCGACGCGGAGGTCTAAGTTATGGATTACTTTTATGAACAAAATTCTTATTTTGATTATACAAAATATTATTTGGCTAATTTTTTTTTATTGCATCATCATTTGAAGTGATTTCACCATAAAAAATAATAAACATTACAATAATAGTTATATTTTATAATATCACTCCTTCACAACCTTTTTTGAAGTTCGTAATTATTGACAGCTGTCAAAATGTCTTTTTTATTTACATGTCTGTATATGTTGTGTAAAATTCAAGCAGTAGTGTGAGTAGTGCACATTATAATTAATTTAATGTACTTCTAATGCATTTTATATAAAATAAACAGCTACCTGCACTTCTCCGTCATATAAACTTTAACTATGCCAAATTTCAAGTTCATCCATTCACGGAAAATAGGCTGAAAAGGGGTACAAAGATTTTGCTTCACATATTAACATATAGATAGGACAATCAAGTGGGCAATAGAATTTTTGCTCTAGGTTAACTTAATTTTTTATCAACTAAATTTTGACTGTCATGAAGCTATAAAAACTGGAATTTTTGGGGGAATTTTAGTCTTAGTTGATTACCCAGTACTTATTCAATTATATTTAATGTACACTAAATCGATATCAATACTTACTTCAAAGAAAGATATGCTCATTGCATATTTCCCAACATTATCATCGAAGCCTTCAGAAAAAGCGAGGTCGATATGCGCCTGAAGGAACTGGGCGAAAGATGACCTTGTAGTGTTTTGTGAGCGAGAGACAATGCCCGTGCCCATGCCTGTGGTTGTGCCCACGGTCGGCTCATTTCCCACATTTTTGCCAGCAGTGTTGCCCCCAGTGTTACCCGTCCCAGTGCCCGCACAACTACGGACTAACGCACGGACTAATGCGCTGACGTCACGAGCATTCCCAGCTTCATCCGTTGCACTTATATAGACAAACTCCTCATTCTTTGGTATTGCAAACAGAGATTTCGCACTAGAAATAAATAGAAGAAATTTAATTCGGAGTCATTCAATTATTACGTAAGCAATAGGGTGGAGGGAGTTAATTAATTTGCTTATTTTTGATGACATTGGGGCTGGGTATCTGGGTGGCGATTACATGAAAAATACTTATTTATTTAACCAGAACAGATTGATAAAAATATTGCTTACTTTTGTTGACCACGGGGGAGGGTCTGTTTGAAATTACATAAATGCTATGTACATAATACTTGAAGGGTCCCTTAATACTATAAACTTAAATACATGCTGAAAATTAAAAAATTGTTCTACGTTTTACCTTACAGAGCCACAGGAATAATATTCCTGTATTAGCTTCCTTTCTAAGGAGCCTTTTTAAGTTTTAAAGTTAAGAAACAATTGTCAGATAAACTACATTCTATGTAGAGGCTAAAAGTTTACACAATAACAATATTTATGGAGGAATATGCACTCGATTCTGGTCCTAAATCAATTAAAAAATAAGTGCTTAATATTTGCCCTAATTATATACAAAAATTATAAGCAATCCTCTATGGTTCTTTGTTAAAGGTCTATTACGATTGTGTTCATACTTTTGAAAATCTTAGAACAGAACTCTAACTTGGTTATCTTTGTTATAATTCAATATTTGTTTTGATATTATTATTTTATATGTGACCTTGAAGTATTATATTCTAGAATATTACGAGCGTTAAACCTTTCACCTGGATAATATACGCATCTTCTCAAATAGGAACTTTTTTTTAATGAAAACGCTGTTGACCTGGAAGGGTCTTCACAGCTTCACCAAACTATTGAGGCGAGTGTTAAAGGCACTCAGGCGATTTGGGATGTTTGCACTCAAGAGTGCACGGCACACCTCGGCTTGGGCTGTCGCCTGTTTTGTGCAAAAATCGCGACCTATCTGAGATAACTTTTTTTTTTTTTTTACGTGGAGAAATCCATCATGGACTGGGCCCAGGCTCCCGGGGGAGAGCCTGTCGTGAACCGCCCACCCGAACGTGCGAGTCACGTACGGGCAGGGCCTTACGGCGACTCTAACCGGCTAAAACTCCACGGCAACCTACGCCGCACTATGGAAGTGTTACGGGGTAGCGTGAGCAAGCTCCGCAACACCCCCGGCGGCAGGCGTTTCCCACGCCACACCCGGCTGAGGCAGCCCGGTTACGAGACTGCCTCCCAGCCACCCGAACCCGTACAATGGGGGTCCAGGCCCCCCCAACCCTTTCCCCCTGGGTTCGGTTGACAACGGAGAGGTTACCCGCTCCGCCGCCGCCCCACGGTTGATTTTTTAACGAGGTTTACTCCTCCTCCGCCCAAGCCACCCCGAGGTCACCACCGGCCTACGCTAACCTACGCACCCCCCGTACCCCATGATCCTAACCCTACCCTACCTATCACAATCCCTACACCCTCCAATCCCTGGACTTGCCTACCCACCGAGTAGGTAGACATCTGAGATAACCTAGGCTAAGCTATCTAGATATATGTATATGAGTTATTGAAACATGCATGTGTACCAAGCATGCGTGCCTCAACAACTCCTATATGTATTTTGTGTCGGAAAAACTCTAAACTATATAGGATAAGATAGGATAAGGAAAAATAAGGGTAGAACTCTTTGTCGTTTATTTCTCTGAAAAAGAAAAACAGCGTTTAAGCGTGTATTAATTTACCCCCAGACCATGGCGGCGTGATCTGTGGTTACGGGGGCGTGGGCGTGAACACGCTCTGTTTTGAGAGACAGGCTGGTACTGATCGTTCGCTGACGTGATTGAATAAGGAGGGTCGGTAAAAATGTGTCGCGGTCGTCTTCTATACTGCGCAGCGTTGGGTAAGGGTTCATAGTTCGGGGCGGATGCCACTAACGGGCTGGGATGATTCGCGGCTTTTTAGCAATAACTAGGCAAGGCATCTCCAGGTCCCTGTGGAGATACTTATTCCGGACGTACCATGGAGCACCGATGATTTTACGTAGGGCTCGGTTCTGGAGAACCTGCAACTAATGAATACGATCTTGCGCGTGTGCAAAGACCGGACAATTGTACGTCATAATCGGACGGAAGAATAGGTACAGTTAGAGAGTTTACAAGCTAATATAAATCGCGATATTGGATGCATGACAATATTTTAAACCAAGGTGTGTCCATTCTGGCATCTTCAGGCCATTTTGCTTGAGTGACTTCTGTACTCGGTAACTTATCCCAGTAAACAATTAAAGCAAACAGAACTAATAATATAGAGAAAAAGATATTGCAATATTATAGGTATAATAAATTCAGTTTTTTTTTTATTTCAAATTCCATTGATTAATAATATCTTATATGCTTAAGGCGGAAATATTTTGGAAATATATATATAAAATATACATATAACAAGATAGTAGACAAAAATAGAGATCACGCAACTGTGAATGCCTGTTGTACCCTATTGAGGCGCATGATGGGCTCTTTAATCGAAAAGTCTTGTTAGAATGAAAATAGTTTTGAATTCACCTAAGCACATTAAATGAAAAATTGAGCATAAGAAAGCATGTGACACAACTAGTATTTCATAACTCACATACCAGACATTAGTGATGATTCTAGCCTTCCTGAGTATAAAATAAAGCTGATCTTCAACAGCATGTTCGAGTCTTTTAAGCGCTGCGGGTACTTTACGCAACGGCGTCGGTGCACGCCTGAAATGGAACAGCAAACGCGGACAGCAGCTTCGACCGTGTGTTTCCCATGCACCGCCGACACCGGTATCAGCAAGTGCTGCCGAGGTCCGAGCTGCTAGTTCAGTTCTGTAAATAAAGCAATATAATGGACTGATTAAACATAACCTATTTTTCAATTGTGATAATGAAATAAGTAATTTGAGATCTTTGCAATATAACAGATAATATACTCAAAATCAGACTAGAGACTGTAGTGTTATTGGACAGAGATCATTACTAAAGGAATTATTCTCGGGTGGCTGAAAAGTGGAAATATTTAAATGTACTGTTGCTTGTTTGAGCTTGTTAAGAGTTTCAATGGATACACAAATATAGTTACTTAATCATAAATAAAAAAATATGGATGTTTAATTTGCTAAAAATATAATATTTGCAACTTCTGTATAACAAATATAAGCAATTTAGTTTATTTAAAGTTAATTTTAAAGAAAAGTGAATATTCATATATCATATGTCTCTTGACATACGATTATTTTAATTTGCTTGAAGATCAACAACTAAGTATTATAATAAACATTTATTATACTTCTAATGTCAATATGTAACTAAAATATTTATGTATGCATTTATATTATGGCAGTATATTATTAGTGAGATGATATTATCTATTTTGATATGTACCCCCTAAATTTAAATACTGAAAAAGATCAGTAGAGATATCAGTTACAGATTAAGGGGTGTAAGGGGTGTCAAATAACATCATAAGACTTAAGACACCCAAGCTAACCTCACCTGCACGTGGTGCACCCTGCTGAATTACGAACGAGGCAATGGCGAAAGCGGGGTGGTAGGGTTTTACAGCCTGACTAGGTCGCAACCACCATGTGTATGGCGAAAAAACTCTTAATAGTGATTCGCTTCTACGGGTCGCGTTTCAGAATCAGCCTGTGCATATCCAGCTTTTTGCAGGCCGACATGATAGTGGCGACCGGCGATGGATAGTGTGTTAATCGGTGGTCGCTATTATTTTTGGATTGCACTGTGCTTACCATCAGGCATAGTGCAGTCATTTTGCCGTGCTACAATAAAAAAAAACGAGAACACATTTAGTAATTACATTTTTACCTGAAGGCGTCAATAGCTTTAAAAAGCTGCAGATATCCAACATCAAACACTGGTGTTGGTGACGACAGAACTATGATATGACACAGGTGAAATAGCAGAGCAATCACCCTACAAGAATCTGCTGCCAGTTCTCCCGAAGCCACAAGCCAGTGTGAAGCATCAGCATCCTTAACAGTGCTCTTTGAATTTTCATCCAAAGTAGATGCTAATGATGCTAACCTTTTTGTATCAAGGTATGTTACCGCATGTAGATAAAGAGTACTGCGCCTTTCATCCCAATGGCATTCTATTCCATTCTAGAAGAAAATACAAATCGAATTAAAAGACAAGGGTTTGTCACCCTAGCCATTCTATCCCTTTCATTTCCCTGGGAAGGGAACTAAATCTGTCTCGCTCTTTGGGTGGCAAATTAGGAGAAACAAATTTAATCTGGTGAAGTAGCTACTAAGAGTTTGGCCACTATGACAGGTCAGATTAATTTAACTTTCACAACTCTCTGAATGCCAGCTTATGAAAGCTTAGTATATAAGTATTATTATTCTGTGCCTAGAATTCTCTTAGTAGTTGAAGAGTGAATCATATGTGTGTGCTTGATTTTTAAGTTTTGTAATTGCTTTATTGTGATATAATAAATTGGAGTTAGTGATTAAGAAGTAATGAGTGTAAGTTAAATAATTTAGTTTCAGTTTGGCAAGCCAATGGCATTCATTTCCATCATGAAAGTTTTTAGATTATGTCATATCCAAACAATCATTGGTAAATTTGTATATTAACAACTTGGTGATTTTCAATGTTAAAAAAAATTTTGTACAAATCAATGTCTATATATAAGTAGAGCAAGAATTGATTGCTAGAAAACTGTAAATTTTACGAAGAAAATAATGTATGTAAAAATCTTGTAACAATACTAAAAATTATAGTGATTTTACATAGAGAAAGGTAGATTTTTCAAGTAAAAATATAATAACTAGTATGATTTTTTTTTTTCGATCTGACTACGCTATTGACCTAGCAAGGTCTTAACAGCTTCACCGAACTACTAAGGCGAGCGCTTAAGGTACTCAGCCGATTTTATTTGGGCAACTAGCTCAAGGGTGCACGGCACACCTCGGCTGGGCTGTTGCCTGTTACATGCAAGCTTGTGACCTAACTTAGCTAACCTAGCTAACTATTCATATATGTTTGAGTTGTTGAGATGCATATGTGTACCAAGCATACACGCCTCAACAACCCCTCCATATATTTTTTTATCGGAAAATTAGAGTTTTTTCAGTTCGATAAGGGATAAAAATTAAACCCTTCCACTTCCATGTGTAAGCGTGTACGTGTGTGGGGGTAATCGTGTAGTGTTGTAGCAGTGATGTAAATTTTTGTGTCACTGTATCGCGTGACCAGCGCACTCAAGGGCTCCACACTGAGGGAACGGACCTAGGCTTGAGTCGCTGCCGAGGGGGGCCTAATCTGGTGTGCGGGAGCGAAATTTACCCCCAGACCACGGCGGCGTGATCTGTGGTTATGCGGGCGTGGGCATGAACACGCTCTGTTTGGAGAGAGAGGCTGCCACTGATCTTTCGCTGCCGTTATTTCATCGGGAGGATCGGTAAAATAACTAGTATGAAACTATGTATATCTACCAATTAACAACTAAATTATTGATGGAATATGAAATATATCCTGAGAACAAAAATATTATCTTCTATACTATAATAAAACTGTAACAAGTCGAAATCTGTACATTAAATATTTTTTGAAAATTTTAATCAGGGTAGACTATGTTATCGATATAGAAGCCAAAAATAATCTTTTTACAATTTTTGTCTGTCTGTCTGTCTGTCCCTATGCACACGCATCACTCTGAAAGTACTAAACCAATCTTGATGAAACTTGACATAGTGATAACTAATATTACGAGATTACATCAAATATACTTTTCGTCTTATAAAACGCAAAGGGTTCTCCAGGATAAAGGATTAAAGTCTAGAATATAAACCCGAATTACTCTGAAAGTACTGAACCAATTTTAACGAAATTTGACACGGTGATAACTAATATTAGAAGACTACATCCAGGATACTCTTTGTCCCATAAAACGCAATGAGTTCTCCAGAATAACGAAAAACAAAAATTTGCAGTTAACGTAACTAGACTTTTTTGCGACACCTTAGTACAAGAGCCGGCAACGTTAAAAGAACAAGAATTTTAGAATACCTGATTCTTTAATACATCAATATATATTTTTTTATATCATAAGAGGCAAACGAACAGGTGGGTCAAGTGATGTTTAGTGACCACCACCGTCTATAGACACTAGCAACACCAGGGGATTTGTAAGTGCGTTTCCAACCTGTATATGGGGGAGTGTAAGGGAGCCTCCGGCACTCTCACTGACCGAACGAAACATTACAATGCAAGCACTGTTATTTGACGTCGGTTTTCTGTAAGTATTCTGACAGTATTAGCCCGAACGAGCCGACCCATTCATGCTGAAACCAGTAATAGCTTCAGCGTGGCTCTACCACCTACAGAAATTATCAATATATCAATAGACAGAATTTAGGACACTTGGTAGCGGGTTAACGTTGTATTTTTAATAGGCATTTTGATTTATGATTAATCAATAATAAGTTTAGGAACATTTTTTTCAGAAACTTTTAAACGCAATTAAACATTCAGACACATTTTTTATAAACAATCATATATATACCCGCTGATATATTTTATAAATAAAAAAAAGAATGTGGTGTCGTGGGACACCAGGTAGGAACGAAGTTCTTTCGGCTAATGTAGAATCGACACTATTTGGAAAAAAAATCGTGCTCAATTTTATGTAATCGTAATTCAAATTATCAATTAAAATAACAAAATATGTCTCTTTATTTTTGTTTGACAACATAAAATTACATAGAAATAGAAATAATTACAAAAAAGGAGAAAGAGAAAGATATTATACACTACTCGCTTATGTATACGACTGTCGCGCCTGCGCACGTCTCATTTAACTGTTTTATTCCATGCACTTTTCGTTACAGTTTTACTATCACATTTTTTTCAGTTCGGTCGCGCAGCAAAATCCTATCTCCTCCAAGCCTGCCGTAAGGAACTTCGTTCCAATAATAAATTTCAAATCAATTTTTTTTTTCATAGCAAAGAACCAATTTCATTTTATTAAACATTATTGACCACCATATACAACGATAAACGTAAACGTATGACTTGGGATTGACGCCATCTCAAATATATGCGTCGTCGACCATCAGGCTATACAAAGCCGAAATACCTTGGGCCGGCGAGGTGAAATATCTTGGTGTTACTTTAGATAAACACTTAAATTTCGATTCACACACAGAAAGAGTGCGAAACAAAGCCGTATGGTCTTAGGTCGTTTCTATCATTTGCTTTGTCATAAGAGTAAAATATCCCCCAGACAAACTCACTTTATACAAAACTTGCATCCGTCCGATTATGACGTACAGTTGTTCGGTCTTTGCACATGCGCAAAATCGTATTCAAAAGATGCAGGTTCTCCAGAAATGAGCCCTACGTAAAATCACCGGTGCCCCATGGTACGTCCGGAATAAGGATCTCCACAGGACCTGGAGATGCTTTCTGTCTGAGCGTATATAAAATCACTTACAGGTAGTTATTTCGAAAAAGCCGCGAATCATCCCAGCCCGTTAGTGGTATCCGCCGCGAACGATGAACCCGTACCCAACGCTTCGCAGTATAGAAGACGACCGCGACACATTTTTACCGACCCTCCTGATTCAATCACGTCAGCGAATGATCAGTACCAGCCTGTCTCTTCAAACAGAGCGTGTTCTCACCCACGCCCGCATAACCGCAGATCACGCCGCCGTGGTCTCGGACTAAATTTCGCTCCCGTACACCAAATTAGGCCCTTCTCGGCAACGGCTCAAGCCTAGATCTGTTCCCTGGGCGTGGAGCCCTTGAGTACGCTGCTCACGCGATACAGTGACACAAGAGTTCTACCCTTATTTTTCGTTATCCTATCCTACATAGTTTAGAGGATTTTTTCCTACACAAAATACATATAGAAGTTGTTGAGGCACGCATGCTTGGTACACATGCATGTTTCAATAACTTATATACGTATATAAGTTACCGGACTACTAAGACGAGCGCTTAAGGCACTCAGCCGATTTTATTTAGGCAACCAGTTCAAGGGTACACGGCACACCTCGGCTTGGCTGTTGCCTGTTGCATGCAAAATCGCGACCTATCTTAACTAATCTAGCTAACTATTCATATATGTATGAGTTGTTGAAACGTATATGTATACCAAGCATACACGCCTTAACAACTCCTGCATATATTTATTATCGGAAAATTGAGAGCTTTTTAGTTCGATAAGGAAAAAAGTAAACCCTTCCACTTTCATGTGTAACATGTTTCATTCATCATCATTCAGTGTTTCATGTGTTTCACGTGTGTGGGGGTGATCGTGTAGTGTTGTAGCAGTGATGTATATTTGTGTGTCACCGTATCGCGCAAGCAACGCACTCAAGGGATCCTTACCGAGGGATTGAACCTGATGTATAAAACTGGCTTGGTTTGAAGGTGATAGGTACTATGTTGTGAGTGGTACAGAAATTATTTATAAAAATATATTGGAAATATATTTCAAATACGTTTTTGAAACAGTTTATAACTCTTAGACAATAGTTTCAAGCAAGTGACATTTGACGTTTTCGGCGGGATGTTTGACGCTTCGATATGGTGTTCATATATTTTTCTTTAATACAATGGAGTATAAAAAGGTTTTAATACAAGTCGAAGATAGTTATGATAAAATAAGTGGTAGAGATGTTTATTCAGTTTTATGTAGGTTAGTTTTTATTTTAATTGATCCTGGTAGATGATGCTACGAATGGGTACTAGGTTTATTTAAAAAATGAATACATGTAATCTGGGTATATGTTTAAGTGAATCCGTGGATAGTTTGGATTCACAATTGGAAACGGTAGTTGTGGCTGCAATCGGGTATCAGTTTTATTTGCGGGTTGGTAGGCTTTACAGCCTGACTGGGTCACAACCACCATGTACATGACGAAAAAATCCGTAATAGTGATTCGCTTCTGCGCGTCGCGTTTCGGGATCAGCCTGTGCATATCCAGCTTTTTGTAGGCCGGCGTGACAGTGGCGACCAGTGATGGATAGTGTGTCACTCGGTGGTCGCTATTGTTTTTGGATTGTACTGTGCTTACCACCAGGCATAGTGCAGGCATTTTGCCGTGCTACGATAAAAAAAAGAAACAATTTTTTCGCGTGATAACCAATTTGGTGCAAATGAAGTTGCACGGGTCAGCTAGTTTACAATAAACTTCTGTCCTGATTTTTAATGTAAATATTTCAGATTTAAGCTCATAGGTTAGTAAATATTTGTTTTAAAAAAACAAGGTATTTGATATGTGTTCTCAATACTAATAGAGTAATCCAATTAGGCAGCACTCTTGCAGGTATTACAATAAATTACAAGAGGCAGCACAGATTTGTTAAACATTCACATAAAGCTCTTTTCACAACAGAAAAAATATATTTTGTAATCATTTGTTAATGCATTAATTGAGATTCTTTTGTAATTAATTTGAAGCATATAGTAGGAAAGTAGACCGCAATCACGGATCGATGAAACATTTAATTGATACTGTAATTTTTCTTTGATTCCGTCTACCTTTTTCAGGCTTCCAACATAAGAAATTCAACTCGACATCGACGACATCTCAAATTTAAGGGTTGTTTTTATAGGAGTTGATTCCCCTTTCAAAAGATACCCCTGCCCCCCCACGGATACACATATTTTTTTTTATATATGTTTCAAATTATGTGCAACGGAACTTGATTCTTCCTCCTTTTTAAGGTTTATTATACTATATAATTTTGTTGTTTTGTCCAATATTTATTGTTGTTTTATTCACTATTATTTTAGAAAAGAATCAAATATAAATTGCATAAAAATAAATAAAAATACAAATTACATTCTATTTGTATTTCCAGAATCTTATATTTTTTGTTTTATTTGTACTACATTTAATCCATAATTCAACTGTATCAATTACAGAAAAGAATATAATATTAAATATGTGTATGATCACAAAGCCTCTCTACATATAAGAAAGGCGAGTGAGCGAACTAGTCTGAGCAAATCTAACTGAGATATGTTAGGTTAATAGAGGAATACAGCTGAAGTAAAGCACGGCTTCGCTCCCGCCTTAGTTCTCTATGTAGGTTACTATTGCAAATACATCAAATTGCTTGTTGTTTTAGACTGAATATTTTTTTAAACCACCCTGAGGTTAAATGTGAATTATTTAATAAAAAATGTAAAAAGAAACTAGAACAGAACTTTATTGTAATTTTTTTTCTCAATATTTATGCTTTTCCGTAAATCATTTATTCCTTATTGCCTAGATATATGTAGATTCATACAGGCTATTATCTGGTTAGTTGAAAACAACCTTTTTTTTATGCACAATTACAATAATTTTTTAGTTCTGTTACAAGATCTGTCAGCCCCCTCCCTCGCCCCTGTCACCCCCCGAGCAATTATTTCAGGATTCGAATTTCTTACGTAGACCCAGTTTCAGCCTTCGCCAGTGCTAGGTACATAAGGAAAATTATAACCGTAGTTTCATATTGTCAAAACTAAATAATTCATTATTGAAGTATGTAAGGAAATTGGAATCTTACCTCGTCACTCTTTACCGAAGATAATAGAGGGGAAGTTTTATTTGGGTATCTATAAGGCGATTTACCAATTACGCCGACAACTACAATACGTTTTTTCTTTGAAAATTCCGGAATATCAGTTATAGAAAACACTTTCATTGTAGAGATTTTATTTATGTAATATGCATTATTGAATAAAACAGCCTTCCCAATATGCACGGTATCCTTTCCGTAACATAAAATCTAATATATGTAATAAATCATATGTGAACAATAAAACAAAACAAAAAGTTGACGTTTGATACAGTCATATTATGTCAATCAATATTCATTCAACCACACTTCTAAAACAATTAGGGACACAAAAAATATTGATTCTTTGTGGAATCGAGTACATATCTTTTCAATTCCGATACTTTTGTACTCGATACTTTATATTCAATACTTTTACTCAATTTGTACTTTTTGTCAGGTATCGTATCAAAAGAATTACAGAAAAAATTGAAACTTGATCTTACAGTTCGTGTTTATGGCGACGCAATCTAGTTCAATCGTACTGAACTTTGTAGAACATTGAGATTTTTATTAATTTCACTAGTTCGTCATTCTAATAATAATATGATTGAATACTGAAGTTTTTAAAAAACGTTATTTTCTAAAGCAGCAATGTCACATATCAAAATCCAAAACCGTTAATTACAAATACGGCTCGGTTAACTTACAATTGTAAGCAATTGTCCGGAGTAGGAATGGGAACATAGTAATAAAAGTTTCATTATTTTAAATAATATTTTTAATATGTGCCGTTTTTTATTATTGTAATAAATGTATTTACCAATAGCATTTGTTTACTTATGTTATGATCTACTGAAGCTACTTACTGAGTGACATTGACGTCCGAGTATTAGTATTAGTCCGACGTATGAGTATTAGGCCCTGCAAAAATACTCAATACTTTTATGAGTAAGATACTTTTCTTCGATATTACTTATGAGTACATTCATCTTCTTACGCTTATCCCACCTTAGTAGGGTCGGTACAACATGTTTGTCATGCTGTGGTATATGATTTGGCATATTTTTTACGATCGGCCGCCTGCCTGACATCAACCCTCTTTGGGATTATTTGTTGTACTACTGTATGTTT
>JACEII010000055.1:3276295-3314619 GCA_014332785.1 Antheraea mylitta | reverse complement strand
TACAACATGTTTGTCATACTGTGGTATATGATTTGGCATATTTTTTATGATCGGCCGCCTGCCTGACATGAGTACATTATCAATACTTTTGTTTCGATACTTTTTTTTGATACTACTCATGAGTACAGTATCGATACTTTCTATTCGATACCGTATCCCTACAAACAATACTACCACAAACTAAGAGAATTCTACGTAAATACTACTTATTATTCTTATGGTTCTTGGAGCTCCATAGGTCAATTAACACCCAAGCACACACCGACACCGCGGAACAAAAAAAAAACAAAAGCGACTAATCTTGTCTTTTTACTGTGCACACACTTAACTTCTACATAGTAACATACTGACACTAAATAGTGAAGATATATTATTTACAGGACGTATATAACAGAAATAAAATAGATCTATACTTTCATCTATAACTGTTGTCAGGAATATAGAAGAATTTGAAGTACTTTCTCTAAATCAATGCTTATGAGACACTAAATATGTTTTTAGATTGTACATTACTCCTAATACTATTTGTGAACGTTACTTTATTTGCTATTGTAAAAAGTCACAATATCTGTCTGTAAGGTGTATTATGTCCATGTTATCATAACTACAATTCGCAACGAAAACATATTGTCCACAGAGTATATCATTAAAATATTATCTTGCTGTCATATGTTCACACTTCTCCAGTATACTATTCTTATCTATGGTTCACACTTCACAGTGACGTTGACGCTAATCAGCTGTTCGGTTCTTGATTCTACTTTCCAAATTGAATCCAAGGTTGTAAAACAGTACTGGATTCAAAGATTATTGCAGAAATGTGATAGTTATCAACGACAAATCTGTCGCTACGCACGCCGCTGCTATAGTACAGCGTCGCAGTGTCTGACATCGTTTGAAAAGATAACTTATCAGTGAACATTTGTAAATTTTGACGATCGCAGCTTTGTGGTGCATCATGTCCTCTTTAACAGAAGATATATGTGAACTTCTGGATAGTTACAACGGTAGAGATAAGGTAAAGTATGCGGAAACTATTTGGCCTTGATAAATTCTCATGTACACCGGTTCTACCAGTCAATAACCTGATCATAAATTATAAATACGATTTCCTTTCGAATCTCATAAATGATTATTAATTTTGTCTACCTTGTATATGCGATATAGATATGCTATGTTTTATAGACAACATTTACCGTCATTTCTTTTCTTCGAAATGTATATCATTTTCATTCTAAGAGATTCTTAAAATGCTATGTTATAATATTTGTTGTTAACCTAAAACCATAACTATTGCAATATGTAAGGTATTTATTTCTTTATATTGCGAAATAATAGTAATAATGATAGTTTGCTTGATATACACTATTAAAAATGTATCAAAAATATTTATTTCAATATTTTATACATAATAATATTTAAAAACTTTAATTGAACTTTGATACAAATATTAGTAATTGCATAGGCAAAATAAACAGTTATGAATATAAAAAAAAGTTAGTTCTTCATAGGTTGTCCTTTTTGAGAATACTCAACAAATACATTTATTTTCTGATGCAATATACTGTTGTATTTCTTGTTTGTTTCTACAATATCACATATGGAACTGATGGTAAAATTTTAAGAAATCTGAACTTTCTGTGACTATATATTTTTATTATTGATAGTTTTTCTATTATAATGAAAGTGGCAAATGTTTGCTGGTAGGTAATAAAGAAGTTACATATTATTTTTCATCACATAATATTTGTATTCTTTCAGGTTGTACGTCTAGCATGTTATACATGCAAGCTGTATGGCTGCTACATGAATGACAAACCATGGCAGACAGCTGGCTCTAGGCTTTCCAATGCAAGAATGATGCTAAGGCTATTTGATGACGTACCTATGATTAGACATACATACAACTATGGTTTAGGAAAACATGTAAGTTAACTGTTTCCATTGAATTTTGGAATGTATTATATATAAGATAGAATTATCAAAATATAGAGAGATGAAGCTTGACTGTGTTGATTGTAAAGAATTATACATTTTTGGTAGAAATGGTGGTTGGTTTCAGTATAAAAAATTAATCTTTAAATTAAAGTAAGTCATAGTATTTTAAAATCCTTCTTTTAGTATATAAAGGAAACTAATAATAACTCTGATTCTATGTACAGATTCTACTCACTATATCTTCTTTCCACAAACTCTTTCAATTCACTATTGAATGATAATCAATAGTTTCATGTAATCCTGTAAAATACATGGTCCATTAATTTTATCACTCTGATAAACATCTTGATACTTATGTTATTGTATTTTGTAAGTATTGATCTTTTATATTAAACTGAGTAGTATTAATTAACCATTGATTCTTCATCAATTGAGTGTCTGCTTCATGGTTGTTTATCTGAAATTCAGAAAGAGATGAGACCATTGCATGTTTGTTAAATATTCCAATACTAGCTTTTTTTCAATTTCGATCAGAGTGGTGTGGTACGGTATTCAAATGTAGACCAACTATAACAATTTATATCACAAAGCAGCATTACTTGAGCAAATGTGTAATTTGTAGTCATTGTATGGTTGGTGACACACACTGATACATGAGGCATTTCAATTGACTTATAGTTCTATTGTAGCTACTTTTATTCTGTAGTACAAAAAGCAGCAGCAGGTCTTGTTTAAGTCGGTTGCATATATTTTTGTTGAATATAGATACACTTTGGGTAATCCCGGAATGCGACACCCCTAAGAGTGCCATGTTGGTGTAACATGTGGTGTAGCAACTCTGTTGGATATATTTAACACTTCTTATATTAAAAATCACTAGTATCTATTTGTGATTGATGTAATCGTTACTTACTTCCATTTAAAAGTGTTTTGTCATTGCCACATTTTTTTTTATGCCATAAAGGCAGTAAACAGGCTGACAGCCCACCTGATGGTAAGTGGTTACCGTCGCCTATGAACAACTGCAACACCGAGGGCATCGCTGTTGTGTTGCTGACCTTGAAGAGCGCGTTTCAGTCCCTTAAAGTCCCACATCTCACTACAACACATAAATATGATTCCATGTTTTTTTTGAACTGACTGTGCTATTGACCTGGCAAGGTCTTTACCACTTCACCAGACTAGACACTAGCATTTAGTGTAGTTGTTATTATGACTGTTGACACTTTAAATTTGACAACTGCTGTTAGTTTATCCTTAAGATATTTTAGTTATTACTATAAACAAACCAAGAACTTAAGATGGGGTAGCTGAGAATGAGCGGATATATTAAATTGGCTTGATAAATTAAGTTTTAGTTTGCCTGTTAGTAAATATTGTACATGTTTTTAAGAAATGTAGTTCTCTTATCAATCATAAAAAGGATCATGTAATAAATTCCTTTGTTATCATAAAAACAATCTATCTTGGGCTATATTTCTGATAAATATGGACATTTACAATTGTTTTTTATTGCATGAATTAACAAACTGGTAAGCTATCCACTGTCTCTTTCATTTATGGAAAAATAGGCTTCAAAGACCAAAATACAGAAGCCAATCATGACTTGCCTGATAAGTATGAAGTGATTAAAAAAAATATATTTTTCAATAGAATGTTATAAAAATGGAAACCTTACACCATAATTAACAAATTTGTTATATTATTTGGAGATAGTTATATCTCTTATGTGTTTATAAAAAAAAAATACATTCGTGAAATAACACACTATGGCCTGGCCGTGTAGGTGTTGATGTCTTATCTATTCTGCAGATTTGGACAAGGTATCTATTTAATGTGGAAAGTTCTAGATTTTATTAAACTAGAAATATTTCTTTAAATTTCGATAGTAATATAATAGGTTTTAATAACATTGTAACACTTTTCCTACTGTTGAATGAATCAAAAGCTTATTACTGACCTCAACAATAAAGCATACTATTCCTTATTACACAGTAATAATTTAAACATGGGTTACTTTTGTAAAGCTTTCAAGCTTTAACTACACAACTGATTATCATGAAATTTTGCATAGACATTGTTCATGGCACAGAAAATAAAATAAAAACATGTTATTATGCATTAACACCACTGCAATACTGTGGCTGCCGTGGCCGGCTCACACTATCTTTACTTCGCAAGTATAACTTAACCGGATAGAGACGGATGATATCACAATGTAAACACTGCAATTGTGTTAATACGTAATTACCCCAAATAATACATCGATTAGGTAAAACACTAATTAATAACAATAAATGCACAGGAGTCAAGCACGACGGCAGCTGTGTTAGGAGTACTCGCCAATATGGTGGACCAAGCATTCCTTCCTGTAGAGAAAGCTTGTTGGCTCTACGATGTCGGAGTGCTTAAAATGAACCCGAGGGCAGCTGAAACATTAGAGACAATAAGCACAGCACTGTGGGCCGCCAGTCTCTGTATATGCTTATTACAGTAAGTCATTTTTCTCGTTTTTTGTGTTATTTCCATCTCTGAATGTCATATGGTTGAAGATGTAAAGCATTATGGCTTGTATGTGCACAAGTTGTAATGTAAAAATACAGAATGAATTGGGTATTTTTTTTTTCGAAATGACTATGCTATTGACCTTGCAAGGCCTTTACAGCTACACCGGACCACTAATGAGTTAGGGTAGGTACCTAATTGTTTTTATATCAACATACCGGGCTGGTACTATATACTACTATAAAAAGAAAAGATTTAATTTTTTGTTTGTAACATATACATTTAACAAATATATATATTGATTGAATTATAAATATTGATTGATTTTAACAACTCTTTTACCGATAGAAAGCTACATTATCAGCGATTAACATGGGCTGTGTTTTACATATGGTCGTGACAGCGTAATAAACAAAAGACACATTTGTATTTGTAATATTAGTTAGGATTGCATCACGCAATTTTTATTCGTATGAGATTCTATATCTACATATAAGTATGCAAAATGGTTAAATACATCTTCGTCATCTGTTTTTTAACCGATTTTCTTTATTTTGTATTTGTTTAGTAAATATTAGAAAACTTTAGGCCCTGCCCAGATGGTGCGATTTTCGCGCGAATGCACACGCGCGTTTCAAATTATGATACGTACAGATATCGCGTTTTACGCGCATACCCTAGAAAACGTTGAATAGGCTAGGATTCGTCGTACGGATAGACGACTGACAACTACCTATATGTCGACTCGCCACAAACTTGCGCGTGGTACTGGACGCAGCAATGTGGACTGAACCAATGGGGCCTAAGTATTTCAAAATATACGCAACGATCGCGGGCAATACGCACGAACCACTAAATTTCACGCGTTTTACGCTCGAGTGAGAAAACTCGTGACACCCTCTGGACGGGATATATGTAACTCTAGTATCTCGGGAACCCGCGAGTTGACTCATGCGCAAATCGCCTTATCTGGACAAGTTGTTAGTGTTGTCATTAAAAAAATCTTTTTTTTTTCCTTGTTAATGAATTTTAGTCGAATTTGGAGCATTACCCGATCACTAGTTTATTATTGGCACGAAACTACGGGTGTTGCTATATTTTGATGTACTGTTTTAAAATGTTTTTTATTATCGTCCATAGGACATCCCGTTCGATTAGACAGTTATGGTGGAGCAGGGATTGTCTTCAAAACACGTCAGAGGACGGTGGGGCAGATGCGCGCCGGAATCTCGACGT
Organism: Antheraea mylitta; assembly: GCA_014332785.1. Taxonomy (NCBI): domain Eukaryota; kingdom Metazoa; phylum Arthropoda; class Insecta; order Lepidoptera; family Saturniidae; genus Antheraea; species Antheraea mylitta. The sequence continues at coordinate 3,308,940 of JACEII010000055.1, read as the reverse complement.
AAGGCTCGCACTACAAAGTGTCGCAGCGGGGAAGCTCTGCCTCGACATCACCCACGCAGTCAGCTGTCTTCCAGCCGGTTACCTCTGGGGAGAGAAGATTGGAGGCACTAAAGTTGCCGCCATTGCCACCCTCTCATCACTTATAGGCATCGCTACATACTTCGCCAGGAAGCGACTTATTAAATAAATTCGTCGTTACATTTCAAAATAAGCTAAATCTGATTTTAGACGTTCCTAATATTTTACGTTATTTTTCAACATCTTCAAATTTTTTGCATGAAAAAATAAATAAAATGAAAAACTGAAAATCTTAAAAAGGGCAACATTTGACCTTCATTCTCGTTGGAAAAATTAAACGTATGTTAATGTTTTAGGAACGATTAAAATTAGATTTAGCACACAAATATTTTACACATGACATTCTGGAAGTTGCTGTTCCATTGTCATTTGTATGGGTTTTAGATATGGGACATTTGAGGTTGTATTACTGCGATATAATGAATCGTATTTGATACATATGTTGTATATTTAAAATAAGCTATATCTTAAAAATAAAAGTATTTTTATTAATTTTAAGTATCTAGTACCTGTTTATGACTTAAAAATCTATACATACGATATTTATATACTTTTATATATTTATTTTTAAGTATGAAGTACGTGTTCAAAGTGTTTACTTCTGAGACTATTGAACGATTTGTCCGTGTCCTTTATAAAAAAAAAAATACTTATATATATTATTTTAACGTACCTAATTGTTATATTACATGTGAAAATTGTTTTAAAAATAAATATATATACACTATATTTTGAATAAGTACAAATAAATAATTTACTTTTTAACCTGAGATAATTGGGAGCGAGTCCGTTTATATCTCTATGCTCAATAAAACATCACATAGGATAAGTCTGATATTTGCCAAAATAAAGAATTTTAACTATGCATTTTTATTTTTCTATGTAAATCGTGATAGACTACGAATAATTGTAAAATAGATCGTCGCAAATGTTTCATCTACGTTCGAAAAATATCACAACTACCGCCAAATTTTCACACAACTCTTATAAAATAACCGACATTCGATATACAACACATTCCGATGTGAGTTGTCAGACCGTTCGTATCTCTCTATATATTCGAAATTGAATATATTGTTTGAAGTATTTATAGTTTTAAAATTGCTCGACTGATCTTAATTTACTGAATGATCATAATGTTAAAGATGGCGTCGTCTATGATGACGTCATAATTCTAATATGTTGTTACTGTTTCATTGATATAATAATTTCCTTTAGAATGATTTCTGAAGTTTTTTTGGTACTTATGTATTAAACATTTAGCATATACTACGTCAGAAGAACGAGTGTAGTTAAAAACTATCGGTGACGCCCCAAGCACCTGCGCCATCATGCGAAACACTGATAAGAGTCTTTATTGAACCAAAAGTATAATTACGTTTAATTTAAATAAATTTAACTTGACTTTTTCATGCAGTAGACGTCGTCGTGTGCCGCTTGACCTTGCCCATTTCGACGGCGCGTTCCTGAATATGATAATTTTTACACCCATAAAACTTCCGAACTCTTTTTAAAACAATGTGTTTTCGTATCTAAGTATTTAAGTAGTGTTTGCCATATAGAATGTTTAATTTTGGGGATTTTCTTCTACAGAACTTACATTCAGATACTGAACACAGTACCATAATTAATCATGCGAACATACACTGGGTCTATTTCATAGTGAAGGCAGGAGCGGGAGCGGACGCGGGGAATTTTGTTACTTCAATCCGTTCGTCCTGTTCACACTGCTCTAACGTCTGTTAGGTTTTTATAATTGGTTTGGTTTGGTTCACCTGCGACATTATGGAAACCAATACTGAAGAATTTATATCAGCAATACAACATCGCACCGCTATTTTGGTAGATCAAATCCAAACCCACAATATGTAAATAAATTAGTGATAAATAAATGATAGGACGAAATAATAAAAAATAAATATTTGGTAAACTTGATATAGTTAGCTCCTATTTAAATTATGAATTTCATATTAATAAATTAAAACCTTCCATGCTTATCTTGTTTATACCACAAGATAGTAGCCACAGTTTAAACATTGTGGGAACGTTATCTAAGCTTATACCTAGTTCATATTTTATTTTCGTGCTATATTGTTTTTATAATGCTATTTGAGGTAATATATTAAATTTGTATTACTTAAATAAAAATAATTTGTATTACTTAAAAATAAATAACTTGTATAACTTAAAAATATATTCAAATAACCAATATTTATTTTTGTGATAAGATCTTAAAAGCTTGAGAAACGACTGAACGTAGCTAGTAGTCGATACGGCGTTGTGAGTGAAGATGCCAAACAGTAACACCCGCCCCCGCTCGTTCAATGTGAAACTCAGCTAACTTACAATTCTAAACTTTTCATTTTACAAAAATAAACGAAATTTATATTAGTCACAATTAACATTAGGCTGATAACGTGTAGGGAATTGTCTCATATTACTATCTCGCTTTAATATACATATATATACTATACTTTTCCTGTTTGCCATTACCAATTTATTGTAGTATATGCTAAATCTATAGTACATATAATACAGCACAAAACGAGCATGATATGTTGAATATGCATGGAAGTAAGTCTACTAGAATTTGATAATTACTGTATTGTCCTTTATAAAGAAATTAACTTGAAATCTTATTCAAATATATATTAACACGAGTGTAGCCACAATCAAAAGTTAATTTAAATGTTTGTTTGTATTTCTGTCACTTTATGTGACTAAAAATCTATTGTTCTTGTTAGTAAAAAAGTTTATAGTATGTAATATTCTTGACTATGAATACAGGATTGTTAAACAGTAGCGGACCGCACTTTTCATTATTTTCAAATGTCTATTGTGATTACAAACGAGTATTTTTTGTGTTGTGTACATTAATTATGTATTTAGTTTAATGGTTATGTATGTAATAAATACTACTGAAATTGCAAAGAATTTTAATTGGACCACGTTCTTGTGACATGATAGACGATACAACTGATCTCTAGCATTTAAATTGAACAAAGAATAAGTGAGTTTTTTGATTGATTCGAGTGTGATGGAACATTTATGCGACTTATAAACCCTTTCCTAGTTTAGATTTGTGGATTGGTGTGAGGATGCGCGAAAATGCGAGATTACAGGGATAATCAACTCTAGCCCTGTCGGAACACAATGTGGTAGTAGCTAACCAAATGAAAACCACGAATATACAAGGACGTTGCTATAATTGAATTGTGATATTTTATTTATATTTGGATTCACATTCATAATAGGTACCTTACTTCGCATAGATTCTTTATTCACATATAAATACAAATTATACACGTCTCCTGTTGAACGCAAATTACTTAAAAACTTCTGAACAGATTTCATATTTTTTTAGTTCTGAGACACTTGGCCTTATCTAAAAAATAATATAATATGTTTCTTTATAGTTTTAAAAAAATTATGATTTTAATAATTACCATGCGTTTAGTAATGTATTTTCTTGCCGTCGAGGAGTGTGGTAAACGATATGGCTTATATTTTTTTCTTTGTACATGCAATAGATGGTTAAGATAATATACAATCTAAACCAATGTTTCCCAACGTGGAACCCACGCCCCACAGGGGGGCACTTTGATAGATAAAAGGGGCAATTTAAAAATGGACTCGACACGATTTTAACCCTTTCGCTTTGGTTTATTTAAATGCAATTTTAGATATCGATGACAAATTTAACAAAAAAGGCAAATAAAAAAAATGCTGTAAATAATTATAAGGTATAATTTCGTTTGACATTACCAAAATATCAACTGCCTAATTAGAGTTGTCAAATCAAGTAAGTTTTTCATTACATGTTTAGGAATTTTACTTACGATGTTTTGATAACAATTTCATAGTGATTTCTTCCTAAAAGTTATCATTTATACTTCTAAAGGGAACAAAACTATTTTTAAAGGTTAAAAATTAAGTATGCGAGGGCATAAAAATTTTAGATGTTTTAAAATGGGGCATGGCCTAAAAAAAGTTGGGAAACACTGATCTAGACGAAATCGCAAGTATCGGCTAGTATTTTGTAATTCCCTAAAATAGAAGTAATGTGTCAACTATAATACCTGTAATCAAGTCTGGCCCTACTACGGTAGGCCTAGCTACAGGTAGGCTGAACGAACGGCTGTTCTTTGGGAGCGACTAAGGGCCGCTTGTACCAGACAACTTAATTGTGTTTAACTTTGAATGTATGAATGTATTGAAAGAAAAAAAAATTAGCCGTAACATGACGCCCGGCAGTTGTGAAAGTTCGAAATTGTTTTTTATAAGTTACATGCACAGAAAAACATTATGTCATAAATCAGCTATAGTATAATGAAAAGATTACAAATTAGTTCTATAAAATAATGACTGTTTATTTTATTACATAAATATTCATTTTTATTAAATTCAAAAATTCAACTAGGCGCAGGCAGGAAATGTTTGGCGGCATTTATTAAAAGACGCTAGGTTGTCGGCGCGTGTCGCGTAACGCTAGTAAAACGAGTGGCCGACAAAAGAGTTTGAATCTTATGTTTATATGGATAGGGTTGTAAATATTTTTGTGTATTTCGTTACTAGTGCAAAGTTTGTCTTAACGTCGCCACGCCAACAATCAGATTTACCCTCCGCTTATAGATGTTTCACATCAAAAAAGATTTGGATATTATTGTTGCGAACGAATTAATTTGTCTATTGAGACGTATGAGTGTGGTCGAAGTCCGATTATTGCACGAATAACTAGTATACACCGCTTTAGGAAGTCAGGAAGTGCCATAATCAAATCTCGTTCGATCCCAAGATTTGCCTCGTGCGCCGGCACGATTGTAATGTATCTTACATAACAAATACGTAAATTATAATCCAAAAACATACTTAATTCTTGTCTGATATACAATATCGAAACATTATCTTATCGTAAGGAAGGGTATGATAAAGAAAATTATTTGTCTCAGATAGGTGACAGCGCTGCTGGTCAGTCAGTGCCTGTGAGTAAACAAGTTGATAGAATGGAAGTCGTCGGTGAGATCTGTGACTTGTTACAGGTGCATGCCAATCGGGATAAGGTACTTACTCTGTTTTCTAAATTCATCTATGTAATATTCGTGTATTTTGTTAACCATAAGATCGCATCAGAAATATTTTAACAAGCTTTAGTCATAAAGAAGTTGTGTCTGTATATATATATAATATATAAGGTTCTTCTGTAGGTGTGTATGCTACTGAACTCTTCTTAAACGGCTGCACCGATTTGATGAAATTTTGTGAGCGTGTTTCAGTGGATCCGAGAATGATTTAGATTAACAATTGGAACCGGTAGGTGGTGCTGCGGTTAAACTTTAGTTTTTTTTTTATTAACAAGGCCCGCTCAACGTCCGCTCGACCCGCTAGTATACATACTCAACTGTATATTTACTAATTTTAGTGTACTACTAGACCCAGACGGACATATCTATCACTTATATGTATACATTCGTACATTTACCGCGTACCTAACGCAAAATTTTCACTAACGTGCCATAAAGAATTTCACTTCAAAAACTGTTCCGATTTAATATTACATTTCTAATTTTATATCTCATTTATGTACCGTTTGCTTTTTTTCTTTTATATAAATAAGAAAATGAAAAACAAATAATTTTCTTTCCTAAAGTTTTTTTCTTCGCATTTTTCGAAACTTTACATATTTAAGAATATTCTCTCAAAATGTCACAATGATCCGAGCATTTTAAATCTATTCTTATACCCTTCGTATCTTCCTATTTGAGCGCGCCAACTCAGCCTGCCCACTGACTAGCCGCTGCTCAGTCTTCTATTGCTTGTTATACGAGTAGTTTGTAGATCTCTAACTCGGAGTATAGATTATAATACTCCAGAGTGAAACTGTGATAATACATTGAATTTTGGCGGTCAAACAGTCTTCTTAGCATCAATGTACTGTCGACTGCAGGTAGTTTTATCTCGGAGTTAGAAAGAATAACATCTGCGTGTGAATGATTTATTTGCCATTAGTTTATACAAGGTGAATATATTTTATTCAAAAGTAGCACGGAGAAACGTGTAATCGTCCAAGGAATAGTAAGTCAAATAATCGAACTTTTCACAATAATATACTGATAAATCAGGGACTGATTTTACAAGTACATCGGCAGCAAAATTTAAAAAAGGCGACAATGGCTTTGAACGCCTGAGAAAAAAAAATTATAGTATTATCGACTCTTTTTTAAGTGAGCCTTCTTATGGCAAGGTAGGGAAACTATTGCGTTATGCGTTAAGAGTAAAGTAGGGCGTGTATTTGTGCGTAAGTATATACAAATATCTGTCTGGGTCTAGTAATATACAAAAAGGAGTAAACGTATAGTTAAGTATTTATATTACGGAACTTCGTATAGTTTATGAGCATTTTCATTGCATATATAATTTCATACATATAAGCCAATAAAGTTTCACTTCCTCCACGTGTACAAACTGATATTAATTTCACTGCATTAGAGAATTATTTAAAGTGCAGAGCATATTATGATATATATATTTCATTTTCGAAATAGTCTTCTTCTAGGCTTCAAAATGAGTGCTTGTATCTGTGACAATAGATTAACGACTTTTCGACTGAAGTTAATCGCTCGCTTTTATTTTTCGTGCAAGTAGTCGGTGTTGGAATGCACGGAATTTAATTTAATTTGTGGATAAATACTATATGTGGAACTAGATACGCGATTAAATAAGAAGTTTACTATAACCTATGACTATTATGATGAGCGTAAAGAAGATGAACTTGATATGAGACAAATTTTCGAAGAAGCAAAAGGCATTACGTATGGTGTTTAGTTTAGAGTTTTGATAAAACTGAATCCTAATATAGATTACAGGAATTCATAAAATGTTACTGGTAATACAGGATTAAGTTTAAATGCAATTTGGGGTTAATGTTATGTCTTTCCATTGCAGGTAGTGTCATTGACCAGTTACGTTCTCAAGTTATGGGGCGCGACGTCACACCGACAGGATCTGCTGACGGCGAGCGGTCGTATTGCGGCCGCTCGCGCTACTCTGCGTCTTTTCGATGATGCTGCTGCTTTGAAGGTCGCACTCAGTTACGGGCTTGGAAAACAGGTATGTATCGTAATGTTTGATCTAATGCGCAGTCTTTTCGAAAGTGATAACTACTTTCGCAATTTTGTGAAACATAATACGTAACTTCGTAAATTTTGGATCGTATATAGATAGAACTGGGTTACATCATGCATATACATATATTAATTTACAACTGTAGTGTAAGTTCGCCCGTGTGTTTGTAATTTTGTCCATGTGTTAATGTATACGCAGGTCTTGTTTGAAAATAAATGCTTCAACGCTTGCACCTACAAATCTGCAGCTTATGCTGAGATAAAGACATTTTGAATTCATGCAACACTTATCTTACTTGAAATAATTTATCTATGTACTTGTAAATATGTGGTTATATGTTCTTTGTTTCTTTTCTTAATTTGTTTTATTGGTTCGTGAACTACATATCAAGTACATTTATTACACCTAGATTATATTATTATACCTACATTTGATAGAGTGTTTTAGAGATATATTGGTAAACTGATGCTGATTGGTATAGAATGCCATATATCGTGCGACTACTATAAAATATTCTATAGTTTCTTCACAGGTACATATATAGAATTTCACTTTGAGGGAGAGACTTTCGTTTTAGTCTAAATTAAAGAGTGGTACTAAATTATTTTATAATTTTTACCTGTGTACCAAAAAAATCGTTCGAAACAAGCATCGGATGGATCGGAAGAATATCCATTTGAATTTTGAAACTGGACTAAACAACGTAATTCCACCGTGGGTCCATTGCTACCTTTGTATCCGTACCTTTGTAACCATAGTAGGATCATAAATTCTAACCTCTATTGTTTAACTTTAAGATTACTTTATTGAGCGTTACTTCACTTATAATTAATTGTAAAATAACAATTCTAACAATTTAGGATGGTCCGGTTTGGGGATCTCTCGGAGTGGCCAACCACATATTCACGTTAGCATATTTACAAGCGGAAAAGATAATCTGGCTTATCGATACGGGTGTACTAGTGGTGTCTAAGGACTTCGATTTTCAAGCAAGGACGTCGCATAAACTATTTTGGTCGCTATCAGGCTTCTTTGGTTTAATCAGGTTAGTCACTAATTTTAATGCTCTAAAAGATATTTTTTGACTTTCGCTAACTATGATGTTTCGATATGGCTGGCGATAATAACATGTAAAGCTTAAAGAGACTAGATCTCATATTTTTGTTCTTTCAAACCTCACCCCACGGTTTACCGACAAACCACATTGTTGGGGCGGCAAGAGATCAAACTATGCTAATCCCCTTGGATAGCCGCCCCAACGGTCCGCCCGGCGGACAACCTACATTGACCTAAGCGATACCCGAACATTTTTGAACAACCATCGTCGCTTCAGTATAATTCTAAACTTCTAAAATAAATTTGTAATAATATTTAGGGGCTCGTGATAAGGCGATTTGATTAGAAAGTAACTATAGTTTTTATTTTGGCATCTAAGTAACTGGTGATGTAATATAGTTCTTATACTAACTACTCTAGACAACTAATAGTTGTTACCACCATTACATAGTACCCTTGTAATAATTCCGACATTTATTAAAAAGCAAACATTCTAAATTTCTGACCTACAAGCACACCACAAATATGTATGTTTTAGTGACGACACTACCTGAACTAACCGCAGTGCAATAAAAAAAATGTAACCCATCGTCAGTGGCCGTTGTCATGCCAACCTGTTCTTTTCACTTTATATTTGAAGGACCTGTAGGAGTAAGGAATTGTAGTAGATAGAGGAAACATATTGGTCATTTATAGTGCGGTAAACATATTACATTTCGCATCTCTCTGTTAATGCCGAATTTGCTGTTATCGTAGGACTAGTTTGAGAGTCAAGAGCGTGGGGTTTTGTTATGAAAAAGAAAGAATCGGATTTAATAGCTATTCAGAATATTCACCGTGATGCACTGCATGTATAAAAAAACGTTAAATTGTTTTAGATCAATCCGAGCATTACACGCGACCGCGCAAGCGCTGAAATCAAATAACGGAACAAAATGCGCACCGTACCGCTTCACCCAAGCGTCACTGACTACGACAAAGTTGTTGCTGGATGTGGTACACGCAGTCAGCTGGCTACCAGTTGGTTGGTTGTGGGGCAGTCGTCTCAGCGCTCAGCACGCGAGCTCCGTAGCAACTCTATCCGCTGTACTCGGACTGATCATCCATTACCGTGGGAAGAGGTTGCAGCCGCGATAAAAGTGTATTTTACGGACAAATGTTCACATAATGGTGATGTTTATTTTAACCACTGTGTGGTTTGCGAACTTTAAATAACTTTACGTTTCATGATAAACGAACGAATTAAAAAATTGTGTATAGTTGACAAATGTTAGTAAACTTCATAGGATATGTAAAAGAATAATAATATTTAAGTCACATGAGCTTTATGGGGCAATATAATATTAAATATAGAGATAATTATTCGATGGACCTAGGAAGAAACTTTTCAATACATTTCTTCATTAACGATAGCGTTTCCGGACGAATACAATCTGCCATTTTTCAAGAAACGAGCCTACTCCTTTCTTAAAGGCCGGCAACGGCATTATTGATTCTTCTAGTTTCACAGGTGTCCATGGACGGCGGTGATCACTTATCATCAGGTGACCCGCATGTTCGTTTGCCGCCAATAGTATAAAAAAAAAAAAAAAAAACGGTTGGTAACCCTACTGATAACCACCACTATGATGTCTCGAGCAGATTCAAAGATAAATGAAAAAGAAACGCAATATCGACATTCTAACGTTCACAATGATCTTTGTTAACATCTGTTACCAATAACAAGGTTTATTCTCAAAGAATTATCTCAGAACTGATAGTAAAACGTATGGTACGATGATAATAAAGGGAAAATGATAAACATTATAAGTAGAATGAAGTTTTTATTGTCTGAATGATAAGCTACCGTGACTACAATCTCATCTGATATAAAAAATTTACATGTCACGCCAAGCTGAGAAAGGGAACTGGATCAAACAAACTCTTATTTTTTGTTACGCTTTCACGTACATTCACGTATTAAATTCTGAACCGCTGCTTACGAAACTTTGCACACACGTCGCCAGAGCTACAGAAAAGGAGATGGATTTCATGTCATCCACAAAAAACCTACTATTTCCGAGTTCTAGATTAACACGAGTAAAGCTACGAGCAAAAGCTAAAAGGGTGTAAAATTTAACGCCGATTTCATACATTTAACCCATTATTTTTATTCGATATATCGCTAAACGATAACATCGATATACTTTTATATTATACTAGCTTTGTCCGCGTGGAACCTGATGTACAAAACAGTCACTAGTAAAATCATCACAATGTATTAAGTCCTTTTACTTATCTACTTATCTCTCGTACTTAAATCGCGTCGTCATTAAAATTACAATAACTTTTAATTTATCCGATACGATATATATATAAGAGTTATAGAGGTACGTATGCTTGGTACACATATATGTTTCAACAAGTCATATATATATGAATAGTTAGCTTAGGTCAGCTCAGAGTAGTCGCAAATTGCACAGATTAGACAACAGCCCAAGCCGAGGTGTGCCGTGCACCCTTAAGCTAGTTGTCAAATACAATCGGCTGAGAGCCCTAAGCGCTCGCCTTAGTAGTCCGGTGAAGCAGTTAAGATATTGCTAGATCAATAGCATAAGCAGTTCGAAAAAAAAACGTTTCCAAACAAACAAACAAACAGACAGACACACACACAGACATTTCTAAAAATGATTGAAATACATTTTATTACGTATTTCGACCTGCATTGATTTTTTTTTTTATCTTAAAAAGATATATTTCATTTATATGTAGGTCGTAAAGCCACCCTGAAATCATAACTGGTTTCAATATGAATGGGTCGGCTTGCCCTGGAAGTAACTGTACTTGCATTGCTGCCTTTCGTACGGTCAGTGAAAGCGCCAGGGGCCTATCTCCCTTTCCTTTCCCTTCCTCCTTCACCCATATTAAGGCTGGCAACGCATTTGCGCGCCCCTGGTGTTGCTAGTGTCTATGGACGGTGGTGATCACTTAACATCAGGTAACACATCTATTCGTTTGCCTCCTTTGATATAAAAAAAAAAACATTCTAATTATAATTATTTATAGATGTTAAGAATTAAAACAAAGTTATTTCTATTTAATATTTATTATTCGACTAGTCGCATACATGCAGGTTACTAAAAATAAAAAAGTATCTATTACTAAATACATCACATCGTTATAATCCCTATCCAGAACGTACAAAATAATTATAGAGAGGACAAAATGTAGCGAGTGTGTGAGACGTGGCGACGCGAGGCTACGCGCAAGCGAATGTGCGTAATTTCTCTTGCAGCACTGAGCTCGCGTACTTATAGTGTATACAGTGTTGTCACTACGTTACACATGTGTTTCACATCTATCAGGCGTCCTGTGACGACTCATTTTTTTATAGTTATAATATTCAACGAACTGATGACTGTTGCATTATCCACAATGGTAAATAAATATAGGAATATAATATTGATATTTATTAATGCTTAAAAACCTTATATAATAAAAATATTTCCTATACCATTTTTTATCCGAGCATGATTTGCTCTCAATTTCTAAATACAGTGTATCTTCGATATAAGAAAACTGAATTAATTATTCCAACTACTCATTATACCGAAATTTGTTATATAGAGGTAAGGTTGGACTACGATTCATGTTTACAGGGTTAAATAACCTATTTATTAACCTCAACCTTACGTAGACACCCATCTCCATATTGTAGTCAGGGGAAGCTGTTAAGACCTTGCTAGGTCAATAGCGTAGACAGATCGAAGAAAATAACCCATCTCCATACTCTGTCAAAAAGAACGATTTAAGGAGTACTGTTGTTTCTCAGGCTTTCCTTTTTTATTATTATTATTTTCTGTGTATGTTTAAACCTGTTGAGAAGTGAATTATTGTGGAATTAAATGAGAATAATTCATATCCTATGAATTGTATATGTTAAAATAAAAAAAAAAACAACTGAGGTCAATAATATTTTATATCTATATTCTGCAATGATTAAAAATCACTTATAAATAGGTTTTTGATAAATATAGCTCTTACTGTCAGGAAAATTGAGAAAAATAATTATTCCATCAATTAATATACACGGCAATATATAAATCACATGACCCAGGATTAAATTAACTTCACTTGACCAACTTTAGATGCGGTGGCGTTAATACATTATATTTTCGGGGTTATGTGATTAATATCGTCCATCTTAGTTCGTTTAGGATAAGTTAAGTTTGCGAAACCGAGACAGTTAGAGCCGGCTGCGGCAGCGGTCGCCGAGCGTACTGCGGTTTAAAACGTAAGTACCGTTTAATCTTATATTCATGCTGGTAAATTGCAATGGACTCAAGAGATACTACCATTTCGCATGATTATTTAATATATACCAGCTGAGCATGTGTCACGCCTATAATGGCATCTGTTACAGCTAGTAATAGTACCTATTAACCAGTCAAAGACGAAATAAATTTAAAAACAAAAATAAATCTCGTATCAAAAATTCACATGAAAACAGTTTATTAGAAACTATATTAACACAATTACATTAAAATAAAATCAAGTGTCAGTAGACGCCATCTTGAGTTCTACGGCGAAATACTTCTCCTGTAGTGGGTAGAGACGCATTGCAAGTCGTACTAGCTGGCTCGGCTCCGGCTGTACTGATATGTCACCGGGACTCGAACCCGGGACCGCGGCACACGTGTTCTGGTACTCGCGAGCGGTCGCATCGGACGGATCGAGAATCCATTGCGCGTATCGACATAACAAACGATGTCTAGAAACGCCAAAAAATTCAATAAGGTATGACCATTAGTAAAAAAAAATATAGGTACATAAAAAAAAACTAAACACAAGATCATAATTATGTTACTGGTTTCTGGAAACCATATTAGTTTATATAGTGATGTTAATGAAAGCACATCTTCAATTAATCTACATATTTCTCCAAAAAATAACAAATACTATTCAAAAATCTCACCAGAACACTATATGACGTCATACATCAACTTCCAATCAAAATCAATTCAGTAGCTTTTTTGCTTCTCAACCAATTTTCTTTGTTTTTTTTTTTTAATTTATTTAGTATTATGACAAGATACAAATTAATATGATATATATATAAAATAACAATATATTCGAAATATTACTGTAAATTTCGACCAGCAACTAAACCTTTACAATCGAAGGTTCTGGAGCGGAGCCATTTAAAATGTTGGTGACGGATGAGGGTCATCAACATTGTAAATGGCTCCGCTCCAGAGCCTTCGGTTGCAAAAGGTTAATAATTACAAATTAACAATAGAAATAGCATAAGTAACTGACCTCGGTGTGGGCGAGGGTGGTTGAGACTGTAGGGAGACCACACGCAGTAGGGACCGTGTAGGGGGCGTCGCCCAACTGCACAACAAAGTACGTGCCGCCGAGCACGCGACCCCCGGACCCCCCGCGACCCCCGGACCCCCCGCTCGCGCACACGCACGCATCGCGACGCATATCCACACCGCTACGATTGCGTCGTTCTCATTGCTGTACGGAAGAATAACGCCTCTAAAATATTTTTGAATATCCACGGTAATGTGAACGCTTGTCAAATTTCTGAGTTATTCAAAACAACGAATAGAATCATCTATAATCCAAAAATATAATTTAGAAACCATATTATTTTATATCTTTGTTCGGTGGGAAAATACGACTAATAAATAATAGTGCAATTGATTGAATTTTTCTTAAAACTATTCACCACTTGACAAACATCGACTTCTTTTACTTTTTTAGTCACAAATGACAATAATCTTATATAAATACTATTTTTGTACGTAGCTCCGCACGCATTAATGTAGGTTTTAAATTTTCAAAATGGCCGCTTTTCTTTGTTCAAATTACAAAACACTATAGACTCATTAAAGACCATAACCGTTGATCGATAAAATACTACATGTACACAAAGTGTCTCATTTACAGAGTACATTCAGGAACAATTATGAAAGAGATTTTTTTTTAAATAATAACAATACAACTAATGTAATTTATATTAAATTCATTAATAAATTAGCAAAGTAGTAGATAGGCGATACTCACAACAGTATATTCGCAGCGGGTAATGCAAGTAACAATGCATAAAGTTGTTCATGATCGTGCGCGTGCGCAACCAGAATTCCATACGCTGCGTATATTCGCGAGCGCACCACTAGAGGTGCCGCCTCCCGCCACGGACACTCCCTCCACCGCAGGCCCACCTCTTCCCAATCGCCCCCATCTGCCGCATATTTTTTTTAAATATCTTTACAAATATTATAAAGCTGAACAGTTTCTTTGCTTGAAGGCGCTAATCTCAGGAACTAGTTGTCCAATTTGAAAATTGAAATTATTTCAGTGTTAGATAGCTAATTTATTGAGGAAGACCAGAGGCTGAGACGCTAAGACCAATAGGAGTGGAGCACCGATGAAGAATGTTTCAAAATCTGGTTTGTTTTCCTTTTGAGAGCTTCCGCTTTATGCGTAAACGGTAACTATTATACGCGGACGAAGTCACGGCCAGAATCTATTATATAAATATGTTGAAATGTTTGTTATATGTTCGGGACAAATATTGGAACGGGTAAACCGATTTTGATAAGAAAATTAATGGCACTTACAAAAAAAAATCAGAGTATTAATTAAGCTTTGCCATCGTAGAATTTTAGTGTAATAACTTAAAAGGAACAAAGTACCTAGTAGTACAAACCTATAATTCCAAAAAATGAAAACAATCCACAACTAAACCAGATAAATTAATTATTATGGAAGAATGGCGTCGCGTATACTGGCTAGTGTTATTTAAAAAATATAATGTCAAGTAAAATAAATACACAGTATAAGAAGTTTTTGGCGAGAAGTTTTGTGGTTACGTAGTGATTTTATTTTCAATCACCTGTATTGTAAGTTTGAAAATATATATCCAAAATAACGGCATAAACTTAATTTAAATAAAGTCAATAAATTATACCACTGTAATTTATAATACCGTAGCCATTCTTTGTAGTATCTATATTTTAGTGGGCGTATACGTATCTATATATTATCCAAAATAGAAATAGACGAGTTGAAAATAAAATAGATCTTCTGATAAAATAAAACATATAATCATTTAGTTTAATCTTAATTTTAAATTAAATCGAAACTTTTATTTTTAAGTAGATTAAAACAAGTGTAAAATTCGCATCTTTTCTGTACATGAAGTAACCCAAAACGAAACAAATCTTCATATAAATCTGAGTACATTGTCCATTGGAATTTTTCATGACACTATTTTGTAAAATAATTATTCTTATAACATTCACATAACATATGTAAATAATATACAAATTATGTAGCAAAAAATATTCAAATAAATAGAAAAAAGTTACTTGGCCCATGAGGGGATCGAACCCGCGACCTTCGCGTTATTAGCACGACGCTCTAACCAACTGAGCTAATGGGCCAACGCTAAACGTTTCCGAAATACCTACCACATGATTACGTTCCTAAAATATTAATACTTTTAATTCATATGCAATAGAAAAATACAATTAATATGGTTTTGTATCGATAAAATTTATCGAATTACATAAGTTTTGAATTACATATAATTGAATCACGTGATAAATGCATAAAGGGCATATCACCGCAGTTAGGGTTTTATATCAAAGGGTCTTATAAATTGTTTTGGGTTTGAAATTATTTTTTGGATGTGTTAAAATTAGAAAATGTCTAGAAAAGATTGATAAAAAAATGCGGTTTTTAGCTTCGTAAAGACCTATAGACATTTTGCAAGTGAAACGTAATATACTAGCAATAATTACTGTTGTCTATAGCTACAATTTTGTTACAAATACATTTTTAGAGAAACAAGTCATATATATAGGAGGGGAGCAGAGAAGCGTAAACGATTTTTTCTTACGTGACGATTTTTATCATTTAACTCCTAGTGTAAATCGCGTTAAAAACTTGTTTTGGGAAATGTAATTATTACCTTTGTGATCGATGAAGGCTTTAACGCTAGTGTCGGCGATTTGTGCAAAGTACTCGAGGACAGTGAGTGAGCCCGCAGCGGACACGCAAGTACGCGACAAACGCGGGTCGCTCGTACGGACCCATTCCAACCACACCTGAGTTAAACACATATTTTCAAATTATCTACCTACAAACACCTTAAATAAACTTCGATGAACTGAATTTCATCATCATCATCAGCCTTTAAGGGACCCTTTTGCCAAAGAACGTACGAGCATGATCATCACTATGTATGATTTTAAACTACGATATATCCAGAATCGTATACCTCACCTCATACCGTGGTAGTACAAGAATATATCTTATGTTCGAGTTTCCTCGCAATGTATTCCTTCGCTGTCAGTCGATATTGCTATAAATTTAAATTGATAAATATACACGAATTTCGAATTCATTGGTATAGGTTGAGTTTCCACTAGTTAAGCAGCTCAGGCAGCACGACTTTAGATAGAATTACTAATAGATCTCTACACATAATAAGAATATAAATCGAACTTGGCTGTATTCTTTACATATTTATACAAAATAAAAATCCAAGTGTCTTTCATCATTTTTAAAAATGTCTTTCTTTCTGTTTCAACACGCATCACTGCTATAGTACTGCGTTCACGATAAAACATTTTCAAGAATAAAGCATATCTTCGTGTTACATTTAGTCTTGGTTTCATTAAAATCAATTCACTGTATCAAAAGTTATTATAATTTTAATGACTACACTATTTAAGTACCAGATTAGGCCCCCCTCGGCAGCGGCTCAAGCCTTGGTTCGTTCCCTCGGCGTGGAGCCCTTGAGTACGCTGCTCACGAGATACAGTAATACAAAACCTTACATCACACACATCACCTATACACACGCACGTGCACGCCTACACGCTGTTTTTCCTTTTCAGAGAAATAAACGAGAAAGAGTACCCTTATTTTTCCCCATCCTATCCTATATACAATAGTTTAGTTTCCGACACAAAATACATATAGGAGTTGTTGAGGCACGCATGCTTGGTACACATGCATGTTTCAATAACTCATATACGTATACCTAAATAACTTAGCTTAGGTTAACTCAGATAGGTCGCGATTTTTGCACAAAACACGACGACAGCCCAAGCCGAGGTGTGCCGTGCATCCCTGAGTTAGTCGCCCAAACATTCCAAATCGGCTGAGTGCCTTCAGCGCTCGCCTCAATAGTTCGGTGAAGCTGTAACGACCTTTCCAGTTCAACAGTGTTTTCATTAAAAAAAAAAAAAACTATCTAAATACCAGAAAAAATCAGATAAGTAAATGGACTTAATACATGCCGATGATTTTTTTAGTCACTATTTCGGTACATAAGGTTCCACGCGGACGGAGTCGCGGGCACAACTAGTAGAAAATATCTGTTTGACCATACAATATAGATGAATAAAAATAATACTAACAGGTAAAGCAGCTGTTGCTGCTGGCTCTATGCACATGATGACGATTGCCCGACTGAGCAATTCTTCGATTTCACCCTCGGAATGTTCTAACAATGGCGCTATAACAGAACACACATTACATTACAATAATACATTTAAAAGGCATCTATCTATACATATAAAAAAACGTAAATGTAATGTAAAAATTGTTGCGTGTGACAAGAAATAAGTAATAGAATACATTTCTATCATTTTTAGAAATGTCTGTCTGTTTGACTGTTTGTATGGACACGTATCACTGCTAAAGTACTGGGTTCATAACAAAACACATCAAGAAAATCATAAAGCATATTGTAGAGATAACTTTGTCTTTGTTTCATTAAAAGCGGTCCACTCTATCAAAAGTTATTTTAATTTGAAAAAAGTTCGAGTTAAATACAGGAGAATGGTAGAGAAGGTGATCGACTTAAAACATTCAGATGAGTTTATTAATCGCTGTTTTTGACATAAGCTTCCACATGGACGTAGTCCTGGGCACAGAACACAAAAAGAACACAAAAAATTAAACCGCCGAAAAAACTGAAAAGCAAAAAATAATAAACCTTTTACTTTATTCATCTTAATAACTAAGTTCTTAAACTAATGTAAGTATACCTAAGTAATTTTAAGTCGGCGCCAAACAACTAATGAACAAAGATCACTAGATTACTTAAATTCACAAAAATAACCAAATCAACTTAAAAATGCAATGTAAAATCTCCAGCGGTAACGTAAGTTGATCCCATATACACGTAAACATAAAAAAAGCAACCCCAAGGGTAGGAAAACCGGACATGATTTATAATTCAGCTTCTGAGTTGTGTATTACAAATAAATTAAGCTTGTAGTAATTAGTAAGATCATAGCCACAAAAAATTATTAAATAAAAACTTTTTAACAAAAAATTAAACCGCTGAAAAAACTGAAAAGCAAAAAATAATAAACCTTTTACTTTATTCATCTTAATAACTAAGTTCTTAAACGAATGTACGTATACCTAAGTAATTTTAAGTTGGCGCCAAACAACTAATGAACAAAGATCACTAGATTATTTAAATTCACAAAAATAACCAAATCAACTTAAAAATGCAATGTGAAATCTCCAGCGGTAACGTAAGTTGATCTCATATACACATAAACATGAAAAAAGCAACCCCAAGGGTAGGAAAACCGGGCATGATTTATAATTCAGCTTCTGAGTTGTGTATTACAAATAAATTAAGCTTTTAGTAATTAGTAAGATCATAGCCACAAAAAATTATAAAATAAAAACTTTTTAACAAAAAATTAAACCGCCGAAAAAACTGAAAAGCAAAAAATTATAAGCCTTTTACTTTATTCATCTTAATAACTAAGTTCTTAAACTAGAATTATTAAAATAGGACTATACTGTAAACAGTTATGCGTGATCATACATCAAATATATGTATATAGATATATATATATATACACACGACGAATTGAGAAACTCCTCCGTTTTTTTCGTCGGTTAAAAATGAAATTCAAAACATCGGTAGTAACAGGATTTTAAACATATATTTTATGATTTTTCCATAATTTGAGAAAATTATGTGAAGTATATAATAACGCGAGCGCAGACGCAGGCAAAAGTAAGTATTTAATTTTAAACTTGCAGGACTCGTGTTACTCGAGTCCGTAAGAAGTTTGCCTCTCATTCCTCTGCACTGTTCTATAAAAATCGAACTTCGAAGCGACAAATAGATTCATAAAGCAAGCGATGATAATAGAATTCAAAGGTTGGATAGTTTATATATTTGTCATCATAATCATCAATCAACCTGTAAGAAACCCACTGCAGGGTCATAAGCCTTTTCCCGAAAGAAGGTATGGGCATAATCACCACACCAGCCTACGACGTATTGGCAATTTTAAATTCTGAGATATTAACAGTTCTATTTTTACCCACATGTAGTACTAAAATAACATTTATCAGGTTCAGATTTTCTCGCGATGTGTTCCTTCACCGTCTGCCAATATTTTTTAAATTATCAATTTAAATGACTAAATGTACATGAATTCCGAAAACCTTGTTGTTGGTATATGCTAGGGTTCGAACCTGCGGACATCGGATTTTTTTTTTTTTATATATTATATAACTTCCTAGCCGATTTCGGCTACAGCGACCAAACTCAGGAACTGGGGTGTTTAGCTCGTAGATGGCTGAAGTACCCAATTTTAGCCGTAAATTTACGAGCACAAAAAGGACATATTAAGGTACCATTAACATAGTTATAGTTTATTTTTGAAGGCGGTTTACTTTTGAGGTGTTCGTGTTTATTGTCTAAGTCACGCCTTCTTTGATCCTCGAATATATTTTTTCTCTCCTGAACAAGTTGCCTCCATTCATCACGCTTTTCAGCGAACGACTCCCAATGAGAAGGTTTAATGTCGCATCTTTTCATATGTCTCTTCTGAACATCTTTGAAACGTAAGAATTGTCCTCCACTCTTCCGTTTACCATACTGTAATTCGGAAAAGAAGTTGCGCTTTACCTTTCTCGTATCTGACATTCGAGAGAGATGTCCGCACCAACGCAGCTGGCGCCCCATTAGATATGCCTCCATCCCCAGGACATTAGCACGTCGTAGAACATCGGTGTTACGGATTCGGTCGGACCAGTTTATGTTCATGATATCACGTAGAAATCTATCCAACGTACGTATATGTCTACAATATAGGCACAATGTGTCTGATGAGTACAAGATGTCAGGTAAAACAATAGCCATATATAACTGGATTTTAGTACTCAGTTTGATGTCATGGGAGTGAAACACTCTTGTTCGGAGTTTACCAAATGCTGCCGTACCAGAACCGATTCTACTATTGATCTCCGAATCAAGGTCGCCTTTCGCTGTAATACAGCTTCCAATATACCTAAATTTATCGACTTGCTTGTGATATTTTCCATCGATAAGAAGACTTAGTGGGGTCTGGTCTGTTCCTTCCGCAGCTAGCACTTCAGTCTTTTTAATGTTAATTTTGAGGCCAAATTTACTGCATACTATATTTAGCCTAGTAATCAGATCTTGCAGTCCATCTGGTGATTCCGCAACGAAGCAGAGATCGTCTGCATATACAAGTTCGGTAATGAGATCGTAGGCTACCTTGGTGCGTGCTTTTAACCTGGCAAGATTAAAAATACCGCCGTCTGTACGAAAACGTATGTGGATTCCTTCATCATTGGTAAGTAAAGTCTCCTTCACCACAACAGAGAAATATAGTGCAAAGAGTGTCGGTGCCAGTACACATCCTTGTTTTGTACCACAGGTGACAGGGAAATGCTCCGTTCTCTCGCCTTTAACAGTAACACAACAGGTCATGTTGTCGTGAAGAAGTCTTATAAAACGTATAAGTTTATCCGTGCAACCAAATTTTGCTAGTACTATCTATAAAGCTTCTCGGGGAATACTGTCAAATGCTTTCTCTATGTCAACAAAGCAAAGGAACAAAGTTTTTCTCTGCTTTTTGATTTTCTCTTGTAGTTGCCTCAAAGAAAATATTGCTTCGCAGGTGCTCCTGTTAGGTCGAAACCCAAATTGGGTTTCGGGTAATATATTTTCCGACAGTTTCATCAGTCGATTCAGGAGTACTCTAGCAAACACTTTCCCTGGAATAGACAGCAGTGATATACCTCTGTAAGAGTTACAATCACAACGGTCTCCTTTATTTTTGTACAGAGAACAAATAAGGGACACCTTAAACTCGGAAGGAACCTCCTCGACTTCCCAGATTTGCTTGAAAAACTCCCAGATCTTGTGGTGAAGTTCGTCTCCCCCATATTTAAGAACCTCTCCAGGTATATTATCAATACCAACTGCTTTGTTATTCTTTAGAGCTTAGATAGCTGTGATAACTTCCTGCAGAGTAGGAGGATAGTCCAGATTTTCTACTCGGGGGGAATGTGGAAGAGATTTTACGAAATTCATGTCTGCGGTACGCTCGATATTAAGTAGGTTGTTATAGTGTTGTGCCCAACGATCTAATATTTCTTTTTTGTTCCTTAGAAGCGTACCGTTTGAAGATTTTAGGGGTAAATTATCTCGACTGGAACTTCCTACCAGGTTTCTTATTTCGCTGAAGAATTCGTCGTGTTGATTGGTATCCGCAAGCCATTGTATATAACGAACTTTATTCTGCCACCATTCATCCTTCACTTTACGTGTAAATCCTTACTTGGGATGTACTCTCTTTGATTTTATTACAGGTAGAAACTTGATCTTTTATCCTGAGGAACTGACGGTGTATTTCTAAAGCGCTACACAACAGCTTATCGTTTTCTTCAAACCAATCTTCAGAGACTCGCGGTTTTCGACGTAGGTTTTCAAGAGCTGTGTTAAAAAGATTTATCGATAAATGTTTCCAGCAATCATTAATGTTTCCTTTTTCAGGATCGATGTTAATTATGTTATGCTTAATGCTTTTCTATAGTTTGCTAGTGTATCGGCTGATTCTAATTTTTTTAAATGAAGTGCTTTAGGTTTTATTCTGTAAGATCTATATTGTGGATGAAGACGTAAGTTTAGTTTTGTGATAACCAGCCTGTGGTCTGACCAGCAGTTAGCACCACGCTTAACTCTCGTGCACGTTACTTCAGCTATATCTCGTTGTCGAATGATGATATAGTCGATCAGATGCCAATGTCTAGATCTTGGATGCATCCAGGTTGTTTTGTATTTTGTGGCAAGTCGAAACATGGTATTAGTAATAGCTAGATGGTATTGGCTACAAAAACTTAATAACAGTTGTCCGTTACTATTCATGTTCCCAACACCATGACGCCCCAAGACTCGAGGCCAAGGTTCGAAATCACGTCCAACTCGAGCATTAAAATCTCCGAGAAGTAAGACTTTTTCACAAGTTGGAATTTTCATCAAAATTTGTGATAGTTCTTCATAGAATTTGTCTTTGACGTCTTCACTTTTATCAAGTGTTGGAGAATATGCACTAATAACATTTAGGTATTTGCCGTTTTCAAGATGTAAACGTAAGGACATAACACGATCTGAGATATTGACAGGACTTTCTACTAATTTCGTAGCTATAGTAGTTTTTAGAGCAAACCCCACTCCTGAACGACGAGGTTCACTGGCTGGTGTACCCTTCCAGATAAAGGTATATCCACCGCCATGTTCAGTAATCACGCCCTCATCAGCTAGATGTGTTTCACTGAGGGCAGCTATGTCAATATCATATCGGCTAAGCTCTCGAGTGATAGTAGCAGTTTTCTGTTCTGGACACAAGTTGTTCGGTCGGTCTATGAGAGTGCGAACATTCCATGTAGCAAAAGTCATATGTCTTTGAATTATATTGGTTTTTTTCTTTAAATTTCGACCACGAAGTCATGGGATGCATAAGCAGCCGTGGTTACTGCCTCCCAAAATTATTTGGGAGTGAGCATTTTTTGGGGCACCTTTTCTAGCCCCCTCCTCGGCTGAACGAGGAGAGCAGTGCCTCTCTAAATAGAGCTGCTTTGTCGCATAGGGTGCTGCCGAACTGCACTGTCACCCCCAATGCAGTGCAAGAGCGACCACTCTCCCTAAGCCGCCTGTGTGCAGATATCAGATAAAACTCAGCATACACCAGTGCCGAGCCTCTCTACCTCTATCTATCGCCACAGGGCTTAAGTATTTCATAGTCCATGATACAAAAGCTTGGTCTGTTACGCAGGATACATTATAGTGCATAGATGTGTGCGCAATACATGAATGCACTCCCTTGTCCATACCCTCCTTGTTCCGGTGGAACGGCAAACCGCTTCGATCAGAGGAGTGCTGGATGCAGTGTCTGGTGAGCGGTGCATCAGCTCCTACCGTCACCTTAAGGCCGTTCACAGATGCCTGGCTGACTCGCCACTCAAAGTTGATTGCATTGCTGCCGAGATAGACCTGCACTATGCGGGGAGTAACCGCATAAACTCGAGCACCGAGATGCTCGAGACCCCTCTATCAGGTTTGGCCCACGGACCAACGTGATTACCGGGGTGTGGCCGCTGTGTGCAGAACAGCTACTAGGAGCAACTGATGAGAGTTTATGGACCATTAGCTATTTCCCATGAGACTTTACCACTTTTATAAGGTCGGTCGGCAAAGTCTAGCAGACAGTCCACACACCCCTTTGTTATATTAGAAGGCAAACGATGACCTGAACTGCGTTCACTCTTGGAGTGAGGAATACGGTCTTTTTGTAAATCCAATAAAAACACAAGTCATAATTGTCGGTCGCCGAGCTGCCCTAAGCCGGTTAAATATCGAAACTTTACCCAAAGTTACGTATAATAACATTAGACTAGAATACTATTCTCAGGTTAAAAATTTGGGTCTGCACATTTCCCAAGACTTATCATGGGCTGAACATATCAATACAATCAGTAAAAAGATTTATGGAGTAATGCATTCCCTTAAAAGAATGCAAAATTTTTTACCATTCTCAACCAAGAAAACACTTATCAACTCGCTGTTACTTCCCATAATTGATTATGCCGATATAACTTATCCTGACCTTACAGAGGAGTTACTCAATAAACTCGACCGTCTACTAAATTTGTGCATTCGCTACATTTTCGGGCTTCGTAAGTACGATCATATCTCTCAATTTCGTGCGCAACTAAACTGGCTAGATATACGTTCTCGTCGAAATGCTCACATATTGCATTTTCTATATCGTATTTTATTTGACCCTCAATCTCCACAATATCTCCAGGAGCGATTCATTTTCCTAACGGCTCATGGGCGTGATCTTCGTTCGGCATACGCCAAAACTCTGGAGATACCTCAGCACAGATCTAATGTATATTCGAACTCCTTCACAATAACTGCCATACGATTATGGAATTCATTACCGCGTCGACTTCAAGAAGCTGAAACTATAAATAACTTTAAAATTCAATTACACCGACATTTAATTGAGAAACAGGAGGCAGAGTGCTCATAATTGTGCAATGTTTATTACTATCTTTGTTATTGTTATATATTTGTATGTATGTATGTTTATATGTGTATGTATATTTATACTATATATATATTTATTTATTTTATTATTTAGGTGCATATATGTATATATTTATGTATATATATTTCTTTATCAATTTTCTTTTACTTTTTATTGGCACTACCTACAAAAGTCTTTGACATCAATACCGCTGGTTAGCTGGAAGAGAATGCCTCATGGCATTAAGCTCGCCAATGTACAACCAAATGTGTGCAATAAAGAATTCATTCATTCATTCATTCATTCATTCAAACGAACAGGTTGGTCACCCGATGTTAAATTATCACCGCCGTCCATAGACATTTGCAACACCAGGGGAGTCGCAATTGCGTTGCCTGTGTTGGTGACGTTGGGGGAGGGAAAAGGGGATGGCCCACCGGCACTCTCACTGACCGAACCAAACGCAACAATGCAAGCACTGTTACTTCACGTGGATGCTACTTTGGGTTGGGTGGTACCACCCCGGGCGAGCCGACCCAATCATGCTGAAACCAGTAATATATGTATATATATATATTATATATCATATAGGAAGTAAGCGAACAGAGGAGTCACCCGTTGTTAAGCGATCACCGCCGTCCATATACACTAGCAGCCCCAGAGGGGTCAGAAATGCGTTAATAGCCTGTGTTTGGGGGAATACAGAGAAGTGGGTATGGGTTAGAGGGGAGAAGGAGGGAGAGGAGAGGGGACGGGAGATGGGCCTCCGTCGCTCTCACTGACCGAACAAAATGCAACAATGCAAGTGTAGGTATTTATTATATATTTATTTATAATTTTACAACCACAAATGCGTAATATATATTTTTTATTGAAGCACGTCAAAGTGACTGCACTATGCCTGATGATAAGCATAGTACAATCCAAAAACAGTGGCAACCACGAGAGACAGATCCATCCATCGCTGCTCGCTGCTGTCATGCCGGCCATAATGACGAAAGTCACCCGGTACTGGATATGCACAGGCTGATCCCGAAACGCGACGCGCAGAGTCGAGTCACTATGACGGGCTTTTTCGCCATGTACACGGTGGTTGCTTGCGACCCAGTCGGGCTGTAAAACCCTACCACCCCGCTATCAACGATGACGCGACGGGGTTGCGATATTAATGGAAATAATCGGTGCCACACAAGCATTGTTACTTCACGTGGATGTTTCTTTGTTTCGGGTGGTTAATAACCCGAGCGAGTCGACGTGTTCATGTAGAAACCAGTAATAGCTTCAACGTGTATCTACCACCTACAAATTTGATAAACATTGATATTTCTTTTTTTAACCAAATGATTTAATAAAATGTAGGTACCTAGATGAGTGATCGTGTTGAGTATAACGGTGGAGTGTGACGTGACGTGTGCGGCGAGTGCGGGCGCGCACGCACTCCGCACCCACTGCGACGCGCTACGCACGCGCTTCTCCCGCGCCTCGGCCGCGCACCGCGACCACTCGCGCACCGCCTCGCCGCGCATGCGCACACCACACGCGTGCATTATCACACTGTATCAAACCAAATCAAAATATCCTTTATTCAGTTTAGACCCTGAGAAAGCGCTTGTGAAATTCAAAGCTACCACCGAATCGGAAAACAACCCAGTCATCGAGAAGAACCAGCAAGAAACTCGATCTGGTTAATCTTTTCGTGTTACATATTTTTACAAAGTTTAATTTAGTTACAAAGTTTTTAGTGGATGTACAGAGAGGAGCGTCATTTCCATACGTCACAATCGTTCACATACTGGTCCACCCTATAATAGCCTTTAGATATTAAAACCCGCTGGACATGGCTCTTGAACTCACTATCCGTCAAATCGGTAACCTGTTTAGGGATTTTGTTATAGAATCTAACACTATTACCTAAAAACTGTTATTGGACTTCGTGAGCCTGAAGCATGGAATGACCTACTTGTTGCAGTTTCTAGTATTTAAATTATGTTGGTCTTTTACTTGATCCAGCATATCTAAGTTTGGTATCTACCAAACACTCATCATTGAGTAGTTCGGTGAAGCTGTTAAGACCTTGTTAGGTCCATAGCGTAGCCAGTTCGAGAGAAAAAAAAACACTCATCATTACATATTATAAACAGTACCTGGAAGACCGAACCTAGCTCAATTATTAAAAAAAAAAACATTTTTTAATTAAAATAAACTGTTAGATTTGCCTACAAAATTAGCATTTTAATACAAAAATATTAAAAAAAGATATCTCTTTTGCTGTCACTCGTATTCGAACTGGGGTTATGGTACAAGGATTTTCGAAGCAGCCGATTTCCATCTGAGCTATTTATGTACAACGGCGGCGAAATTTACCTTTATATTCTAGGTATATCTTTTAATTGGCTGAAAACTCTGTTAAAAAAAAAGTTTTCTATGAATGAAATCTAGGTAAATCGATTTATTGTCACTGAAACTACCTACATATTAAGTTTCACGGAAATAGAGGACGCCGTTTCCGAGGTCCTGAATATATTATACAAATAATAGATCTTTACCTATAAAATTGCCGTTCTGCAGTACTGGCCATTTCGAATCAAGATTTTTTGGCTAAAAATTCTAATTTCAAATTAATGCTATTTTAAAAACATGGAATTCTTTTTCCAAAAGTAGTCATTTGTTTATTGATTAGTGTTACATTTTCATCGCATTTCAATCTTTTTTGCCATCATGGATACGTTAAAAATTCATGACTTCGACACGATTCATGGTCAATTCCAGAAAAAAAATTACTTATGGTAATACAATTAGTGATAAGTGACATACTTGAACTGAGGGATGGTGTGGTACGGCTGTGCAGGGTTGTGGTGGACAGCAAAGAACCTCTCCAGGGCTTCATCCAGGGCCAGTCCTGGGAGCCGCCACCACGGCAACTTAGTAGCCTCTTCAAATGTCTAATATAATTAAAATATGTAATAAATTATAGGTAGGAATAGCATTCGAATCAAATGAATTAAACTGTCCAATAAATTCAATTATTTGAATATTTTTCTCGAAGCAATATTGAAATTATTTATTATCAGAGGAAACTTTCAACTATTAAATCTACTTGAATTGTATGAATTATTAAAGACTGTGGTTTCTTCCACTTGGTTTTAATGTGAAACATCTATAGATGAGGGTAAACCTGATTATTGGCTTGGCGAGACGTGGCGACGCCTTGGCAAAAAAGCATTTGCAATCCTATTTGTATAAACATAAGATTAAAATTGTTTTCAGGGCTACTCGTTGTACTAGCTTTACGCGGAACGAGCCGACAACCTAACGCTCTTTGATAAATACCGCGCCTGCGCCTAGTTGAATATTTGTATAATAAAAATGAATATTTATGTATATTAAAATAAATAAATAGCCATTATTTTCTGGGGCAAATTTGTAATGCTTTATCTTTTCATTATGCTATAGCTGATTTTCCTGTCGTGAACCGTTCTTTTATGCATATAACTTATACACAACAATTTCGATGTTTCACATCTACCAGGCCTCCCGTGACTGCTCAATTATTTAGATTTTTTTTTTGGAAACCATACTTTTTAAACTGAGTTATTGTATCAAGCCTTCCTTTATTCTTACAAGAAATATTACACTAAATTAAAAAAATATATACTTAAATCGTTTTTATAATGATTAATTTAAGTTTATACTTAAAACAGCCTCTCGCAGAAAACAGACAGAAATTAAATTACGAAATGCAAAGAAGTCCTATTCTATAATAAATTTCTCATCATCAGAACAATCACCTTGGTGTCATGAGGCAGCCTGGTCCCAGTGAACAGATACAATAGAGATGCAAGTCGTGGAGCTAGTCGCACAATTGTATCTCTCTCTTCATCCTCCAGGATCCAGGTTTCTGCGAGAGTATTACACCAAGCTCGACAGCACCATGACGTCAGTTCTTTATCATCTATGTTGCTTATCTAAAACACAACAGACACAATAATATACCATCTCCCTCCCCCTCCCTTCCATCCCTACGAACACATGCTGGCAACGCTCTTGCTACTCCTCTGGTGTTGCTGGTGTCTATGGACGGTGGTGATCACTTAACATCAGGCGACCCACCTATTCGTTTGCCTCCTATGATATACAAAAAATTGATTGATACTGTGACAGTGTGTGTGTACAGACTGCATTTCATTTCAGACTGGATTATTCATGAAAGATTTTTACTCAAAATCTTCTAAAACTTTCTATACATTTACTGTAAAATTGTACCACTGGTGGTACATAATTTAATAACTATTGAAGACCAAAGAATTACTCATGTCATGTTACGTATGATGTTGTAACATAATATTGTATGATAATAATATCGTAAACAGTTAAAAAAAGCATTATAATACATCTAGTTTTTGTCAAAATATCATATGGCCTAAAGGACAGGTCAGGTAAAAATGGCCAAGCCATGTGTTAAAGAACAAAAGATCTATACATATAATAAGAATGTAAATCTAAAGCATTTATACTTTTTCGATTTTCGTTGAAACATTTGTTGCAGGTGTCTAGGAATAATTAATAAAATACATTTCCATCATTTTTAGAAATGTCTGTCTATCTGTTTGTATGATCAGGTATCACTGCTAAAGTACTTGGTTCACAAGAAAACCATAAAACATATCCTCTAGAGTAACTTAGTCTTTGTTTCATTAAAATCGGTTCACTCTGTCAAAAGTTATTGAAATTTTAATGTCGACTTGGCGTAAGTACGACTGAAAAGTTGATAAGTAAATGGACTTAGCACATACAAGTAACTTTATTAATGACTATTTTTACATTAGCTTCCACACGGACGAAGTCGCAGTCACAGCTAGTTATGAACAAAATTAGCTGTATGACAGATTGAGACCTGGAGGGCTACCACCCTCAAGTTGAAAATGTCTCGTCAGCACTTGTTGGTGTGTTCCAGTAGCAGCCCTTAAGAGCCACGTCCACCCTAGATTTAACCTATCTTGGATCACATCAGCCGAGATTGTGGTCAAAATCAAAGATATTTTATTCGACTTAGACATTAAGAGGCACTTATGAACGTCAAAGCCCACCGGTTCGGACAAACAACTCACCTATCGAGAAGAATCGGCAAGAAACTCGATCAGGTTCATTTTTTTAGAACATATATACAATATTTACATTTAGAATATATTACACATCACAATCGTTTTTAATAGATGCACAGAGATGAGTCAATTCCAAACATTACTGTTGTTCACATATTCTCCCACCTATGATGGCCTTTTGACACTAAAACACTTTCGACATATCGTTTAAATTTACGGTCCGGTTAAGTCTAAAACCGATGATGTAAAAAAAATCCCCTTAAAAACACCTGTTTACCCGAATAGGTCCAGTAACAGTTCCTACGGCAATTAAAAAGGACCAACCCAGGGTACGAACCTGTAACGCTGGTTGCAAAGCTTTTCCGAAGCACCATTGGTATCTGTCCCAAGGTAAATGCCCCAACTCAGCGAGTAACGCTGAGACCTGTACCCGGCTCTCTTGGGAACCACTGCTTTGAACGCTCATATAGACCTGTATCGTCCAATGCCACGCCTGCTGGAGTACGCAAACCTCGCTACCTATTTATTAAAAATTTCATATACAAAAACTACCAATGAATTATATGGGATTGCCCAAAAAAAACCTATTCATCAGCCAAATTACATAATGCCCAAGACCAAAACGGTGACAAAATTTATAATTTACTTCATTGTGATAACCAGATCATAAAGTCTTAGCAGAATTACGACAGCAATCTATCTGATTGTCTTAAACAAAATCTCCGTACTAGTTCATAAAAAATAATAACCCAATGGCTACTCCCAATTTTTTATTTGAAAATCAATCTTAATTAATTTTTGTCTTGATCAAGTTCTATTTCAGGTCAAGACTCTTTCAGTAATTATGAAGGACAATATACATAATAACAATGGAAACATAACAAACAAATAAACTTACATTCGAATTTATAATAATAGGTTAGATATCAATAAAAATAAATTATAATATAATTAATTTTTTTTTCTATTTTAAGTGTAACAGCCTTGAAATCTATAGACGCTTTTTTTTTAAATTCTGTACCATATTTATAGGTATATAAAATTGGCATTAATTTACCCTTAAGTTGTCTCGATATTATAGATATAATAAGTATATATACCTAAATCTATGCAACTACATTCACGGTACTGTACATAACAGCATTTAAAAAAATGAAAAAAAGAATAACCTGGACAATCGAGCATAATATCCTGTATGGTTTGTATGAAGGTGTTCAAGAGGGGGGTATACGCCTCCCCGTCCCCCGTGGAGGGCAGCAGCGGGGGCGCGGCGGGGTGCGGGGACACCCACGCGCCCCACGACTCCTCTAATGCCGACCACGCACACTTACCCACTGCAAACCATTGTTCACAATTTTTTTTTAATTTGTTTTTGGCGGGATTTTAGTCAGTCATGTAGTGGATTTTATATTTTATTCATAATCTTGTGTTATTTGACTCTGTATTTTGTAAATTTAGTGGTGTTTTACGTAATATAGTTAGTTTATTGTGCATAAGTGAAGTGAATGAAAAATAATACCACGGTGCATGAAATTCTGAGATGCCACAAAAACTTCCTGGAAGGTTCTAACAAAGGATCCACCATCTTGTTAGAATATTGACTCACACGACGCTTAATATTGAAGTGATCGCACGACGCTTGTAATATTATTGACTAGTCGACAATGGCAGTAATAATCTGAAAGATTGATTGCCAAAAAAAAAGTAACAAAAAAAAACTATAGTATTTATTCCTTTAACTGTATTAAATGAGACTCTCATTATTATACAAAACGTACAAAAATACATAGAAATATTTGAGCCGTCACATTTCCAAACATTTCCGCGTTCAATTTTAGCAGTTCCTGATATTTAAGGTTACTTCTCAAGATCTTTTAACTGTGCACATATATTTTTTATGAAGATCATATAAAAACCGAAAAACTTTATAAACGGCAAAATTTAAACTTTATTCTCGGTGTATGAAAACTGAAAATCTAAAAAAATGAGCCGTCATAAGACGCCTAGCAGATGTGAAACACTTGTGAAACGTAGTAAACAACACTGTATACACTATAGGTATGCGAGCTCAATGCGGCAAGAGAGATTGCGCACACACAGTCGCTTGCGCATGGCATCGCGTCGCCACATCTCACTCACTCGCCACGCCAACAATCAGGTTTACTCTCGCCCATAGATATTTCAGATCAAAAGAATAATTAAATATGTTATATGAACGATTAAAATTGGATTTAGCTTATTTTGAAATGTAACGACTATTATACATATAAATAGAACAAACAAGTATCATACGGCTAAAACCCCTGACTTTGTTCTCATGAAAACAGCTATATTTCTTTGTAGGTGGTAGAGCCCCGCTGAAGCTATTTTTGGTTTCAGCATGAATGGGTCGGCTCCTCCGAGGTAGTACCACCCCTCTGACAAATAACCGACGTGAAATAACAGTGCTTGCATTGTTGTGTTTCGTTCGGTCAGTGAGAGAGCCGGAGGCCCACGTCCCTTCCTCTTTCCCTTTCCTTCCCCTCCCCCTTCTCCCATTACAGGCTGGCAACGCACTTGCGACGTCTCTGATGTCGCTAGTGTCTATGGACGGTGGTGATCACTTAACATCAGGTGACCCACCAGTTCGTTTGCCTCCTTTGATATATAAAAAAAAAAAAAAAAGTCTGTAATAATATCGGTGGGTTCTCTATTCTGTTAAAATGAAACCTTGTCAATATTATCCCTGAAACCGTTTTAAATTCCCACTATTAAATTATATGATGACTGCTTAGCTTGCTTAAAGATTCGACTGCAGGAACCATTTGAAAAAAATAACCACATTAAAAAATCTACATATAAAAAATTTTTACAAAAAAAAATTGAACCGACTTCGATATCAAAACTCATACGGCACTGA
>JACEII010000055.1:3214470-3275895 GCA_014332785.1 Antheraea mylitta | reverse complement strand
TCAGTGCCGTATGAGTTTTGATATCGAAGTCGGTTCAATTTTTTTTTTGTAAAAATTTTTATTTTTCCATTTTTAGTGTATATAAATATATTTATCTGGTTCTAATTAATTATAAAATAAGTTCATAACTTGACAAACAAACATGATATTACACCGTACTAGATCCATCTGCTCAAATTAGGTTGATTGTGAACGAATTTCAGAACCTCATCTTTCCTAATGTCCGTTTCACGGAAATTGCCTCAACAGTCATAACCCCACATGTAAGTCCTCGTCAAACGAGTCTTATGTACCCAAACACAAGATAGCTGCTGTAAGCCGTTGAGGAGTTCCATTCTTCATTTTCATGATCAACTCAGGATTGATTAAATGATATTCTTATCATTACAACAGGTTGTTCCAAGTTTTCATTAAAATTAGCTTATGGGGAAGTTCATTTATTCATATAAGCTTTATTCATCCCTTTATTTTCAACCCTTATGATTGGATTTTTTTTTAATTTCAAGAACACCATTCCCAGTTATCAAATTTCAAATAAAATTGTTGAAATCGGTTTCAAGTACACGAAAATACGTAGACACGAACTGGGTGAAAATCAAATAAACGATATTTAACCCCCTTAGTGGTTGAATATTTTATTCAAATTTATATGGGACCACCTTGGAGTATAGCCGAATCAAACAAAAAAAGAATCATTAAAATCGGTTCACAATTGACGGAGATATCGATTAACATACATAAAAAAAAAAAAATACATACACCCGAACATATAACCTCCTCCTTTTTCGAAGTCGGTTAAAAAGTAAAATAGAAAACAGTTGGGAGATCTTCTAAAATATTGACATATTGACTTTACTGTATAGGGAAGATAGTCGACTGTACAAGGAAGATTTAGTCTCATTTTCTTTGTTAGTAAGCCCGAGTGAAATCAGGGCGAATAACAATTTAGAAGCAAAAGTTACCTCTCTCTGGCGTATAACTGAGCTTGAGAGCGGCGACGACGAACGCACGCAGTAGAGCGCGCAGTACGCACGCGTAGTGCGGCGCGTACGCACAGTACTCCACGATCGTTTTGACGCCTTTCAAACCGGTACGCGCTTCCCACCACATCACACCTAACTCACGAAGCAACTGACCCAACTGAAATTAACATTATAATCAATTCCACAGGAAAAAAAAACTGCGGTTAGGGTTAAAATAATACTAAAGAGCATGAATTCTGGAATGGCACAAAAAATCCGCCGAAAGTTCTAACAAGGGAGCCACTATCATGTCGGGACATTGAAAGAACCACACGACACTTGTAATATTATTAATTACTCGGTAACGGCCGTAATAATCTGGAAGAATGGTTGGCCAAAATAAAGATAAAGAAAATAAAATGAGCCGTCACGGGACGCTGGCAGATGTGAAACATCGAAATTCTTTTGTGTAAGTTATATCCATAAGATAACATACTACGATAGGAATCAGCTATGGCGTAATGAAAAGATAAAGAAATTACAAATTTGTTCCATAAAATAATGACTGTATATTTTATAACATAAACATCCATTCTTATTGTAAACATCAAAGTTCAATTTGGCGCAGGCGTGGTGTTTGGTGGTACTTATCAAAAGGCGCCAGGTCGTCGACGCGTACCTCCTAACACTAGTATATAAAGTGGTCGCCAAAACAGTTTTAATCTTATAATTATACAGATAGGGTTGCAAATGTTTTTGAATTTTTCCTTAATAGGGCAAAATTTGTGTTTTTCGTCGTCGCATGTATGTACATGCATAGGATGCCTGGCAGATGTGAAACATCGAAATTGTTTGAATCGAACGAATCTCATATTTTTGTATTCGCAAATTAAACTATAGGTATGCGAGCTCATTGCGGTAAGAGAGATTGCGCATGGCATCGCGTCGCCACGTCAACAACAATGTTTACCCTCGCCTATGGATGTGTCACATAAAAAAAATGAGCTTACCTTTTCGTAGGGCACGTGGTGAGCACAACGTTGCACGGCTTGAGCGAGATGCGTCCAGTGCGCGGGCGGTAAAGTGCACGTTAGCGACGCACGTGAGCAGCGTGAGACGTGCGTGCACAACTCTGCCGCGTCGAGCAGCGCGCGCGTGTGCACGCCCGCCAGCTCCACCAGCACGTGCTGCGACCGCTCCGGCACCGGACCCCACCGCTGTAGCGCTCTCAACAACGCTTCCAGCACCTCCCGCCGCGATCCCGCCTCCGCACAACCCGACCAACGCGACATCTCGAACTAGCTTACACAATAATTAGTATTAGTTTTTTTTTTTTAACTTTATTTTTGGCAATCAATCTTTCAGATTATTGCTGCCATTGTCGACTAGTCAATAATATTACAAGCGTCGTACGATCACTTCAATATTAAGCGTCGTGTGAGTCAATATTCTAACAAGATGGTGGATCCGTTGTTAGAACCTTCCTGGGAGTTTTTGTGGCATCTCAGAATTGCATGCTCCATGGTATTATTTTCCATTCACTTTACTTATGCACAATAAACTAACTATATTTCGTAAACCACCACCAAATTTACAAAATATAGAGTCAAACAACATAAGATTATGAATAAAATATAAAACACACTACATAACAGATTAAAATCCCGCCAAAAACTCCTCTTAGTATTAGTTAGTAGTTAATAATTAGTAGGTGGTAGAGCCACGCTGAAGCTATTACTGGTATCAGCATGAATGAGTCGGCTCGTCCGGGGATGTACCACCCTGCTCACAGAAAACCGACGTGAACTAACAGTGCTTGCATTGTTGTGTTTCGTTGGGTCAGTGAGAACGCCTGAGGCCCATCTCCCTTCCTCTTTCCTCCTTTCCCTTTCCTTACCCTCCCCCCTCCCATATACAGGCTGGCAACGCACTTGCGACTTCCCATATGTCGCAAGTGTCTATGGACCGTGGTGATCACTTAACATCACGTGACCCACCTGTTCGTTTGTCTCTTGATATAAAAAAAAAACAATAACAATAAAAACGCTGCACCCTCCTTTTGCAATGTATCCTTACCTTTCAAACTGAGCTAAATCCAATTTTAATCTATACATATAATAAAAATATAACGTATCTATACTTTTTAGACTAATGTGAAAAAACATGTATCAGGTGTCTCCGAATAAGCACTGAAATACATTTCAGTAGATTCATAAGATCAGTTCATTAGATCTTGCATGTAACGTAAAAGATAACGAACAGCTAAAATTTGATTTAGCTTATTTTGAAATGTACCAACACACGATTAAAATAAAAGCTACAAAAGGGAGTTACTTTTTAAGTTTTGGAATGTCATTCATACATTTTTTCTAATCTTGTTATTTGGCTCTATATTTTGTAACATTCTTGGTGTTTTACACAATATAGCTTGATTATTGTGCACAAAATTCTTCCACATTTCTGATTCAAAATTACTCACATTGTCAAGTAATAATAAATTAATTAACATTAAATAGTCTTATAATAATTTCAATGTTTCAACAAGATGGTGTCCGCCTTATTAAAACTTTCCAGGGACTTTTTGTGGCATCCCAGAATTAATGCTCCATGGTATTTATTATTTTCCATCCACTTCAATCCTGCACAATAACCGAACTATATTTCGTAGAATGCCACCAATATTACAAAAGATGAAGCATTGTCACAAGCTTAGGAAGAAAATATAAAAGGTTCTACAGCGGGACTTAATTGGGATTAAACTCTTTATGTACTTTAGAGAGGCAGCTGAAGAGCAGATGGTCCGGCAGGTTGGTCTGCAGTAGGGCGGTGTAGAGGATTGGCCACTCGGATGGCGGCAGGTGACGTGGAGCCACCAGGGCGGAACAGTGCGCCTGCTGCAGCGTGTTGGTGCTGTGTCCTCCCCACCGCGACACCAGCTCTGCGCATGCGCGCCCTGTCCCACACACCCACCGCTGGAAACCCATACTCATCCTTAGAACCACCTACTTTGAGGTCCTCCCAAAGATGAAACGACATCGATTTGAGTCTTTTTTTTTCTCGAACTGACTACGCTATTGACCTAGCAAGGTCTTAACAGCTTCACCGGACTACAATCGATTTGAGTCATAAATCGGAAACTTATAATAGTATGCGTATGCGACTCTTGACACCGCCTTTTAGTATGGTAACGATTTTGACAAGAGCCATCTATTGACGCGTGCCACAAACTTATTACACCATTTACTCTCTAACCATTCACTCTGACTGTACATGGTACACATATATGTTTCAACAACTCATATATGTATGAATAGTTACCTTAGCTTAGGTTAGCTAAGCACTCCTGTGGAACATGGGCTACGACTGGGTGCTCCGCGGCGCGCTCCCTTCTAGAGCGCGCCTCATTTGCTATGCGGACGACACCCTAGTCGTAGCCCGAGGGGGGGAAATCAGTGGTTTGCTGCGCCTGGCCACGGAGGCTGTCACCATCGTGGTCGGGCGCATCAGGAGACTGGGCCTCGAGGTGGCCCTCGAGAAGACTGAGGCCCTTATGTTCCACGGACCTCGGCGGGGGCCACCTCCGGGGGCCCATATCAGTGTTGAGGGCGTCCGTGTCAGGGTGGGGACCCATATGAAATACCTGGGCCTCACCCTGGACGGACGCTGGCGGTTCGAGCCCCATTTTAAGGGGCTCGGACCGCGGATAGTCGGGGCGGCGGGGGCTCTCGGACGACTCCTCCCCAACACGGGGGGGCCGGGTGCCGCCTGCCGCCGTCTCTACATGGGGGTCATCCAATCGATGGCCTCCTACGGGGCACCGTTGTGGGCGGACGCCCTCAGCGCCACTAATCTCCGAGCGCTGCGTAATGCGCAGCGCACCGTGGCGTTGAGGGCGATACGAGGATACAGGACGGTGTCCTCGGCGGCGGCCATGGTTCTGGCTGGCTCCCTTCCATGGGAGCTGGAGGCGCAAGTGTTGGCCGCCGTGTATGAATATACGGCGGCAAAAAAGCGGTCAGGGGAGCCTCCAGCTCCCAGGGAAATAGAGGAGAGAAGGCGCATGGAGAGGCGCCAAGTAATGGAGAGATGGAAGCGGGACCTGGCGGACGCGCAGTACGGTAGATACACTATCGACGCCGTCCGCCCGGTCCTGCTGGAGTGGTGCAAGAGACGTTGGGGCTCCCTAACGTTCCGTCTGGTGCAGGTGCTGACCGGGCACGGTTGCTTCGGTTGGTACCTGCACCGAATAGCGCGCAGGGAGCCGACCGCCGCATGTCATGAGTGCGGCGTTGAACCGGACACCGCGCAGCACACACTTTCTGAGTGTGCTGCGTGGGAGGAGCAACGCCGCATTCTGGCTGCGGCGGTAGGAGGGAATCTCTCGCTGCCGAGCGTGGTTGCGGCCATGCTCGGTAGCGAGGAAGTATGGAACGTAGTTGCCTCCTTCTGCGAGGAAGTCGTCTCGCAGAAGGAGGCGGCGGAGAGGGTCCGCGAGAACGACCCGTTAAGCGGCCGTCTCCGCCAAAGGAGGACAAGCAGGAGGAGGCGACAGTTTGACCGCCTCCTCCCGCCACCGTAGCCGGACCTAGGGACGGGTGGGGCTGGGGCCCCACCTTCCCATTGCACAGGTCCGGCAGACGAGAAGGAGACGGCCGGTGTGTACCCGGCTGTCTCCTTACAAGACGAGGCTCAATACGGCAAATTAATACATAAACGATAGCGATGTTTGGAAATGACACCTTTTCACCCTTTGCACTCTGAAAATGGTACAAAATCAGGCTTAAAGGAGGAGTATCCAGAGGATTTTACAATCTTATAATAAAACGAGTAGAAGAGTCTTCTACTCTGGAGAATTATAAATAACAGGAAAGTTATTTTTCTGTGACACCTGACAGACGTTAATTAATTTTTATTGAAAGAAGCAAAATGACCAATTATAGTATCATGTTTATAATTTTATTTTGTGTAACATAAAATAAACGTACATGTAATACTGTAATATGAAAAATGAATAGATACAAGGCAGGAAAAACGATTTTTTTCTGTAGATATTGATTCTATCAAGAATTATTTATATTACGAGGTTATGAGTTTGATATAATTAAGTACCTGGGCAATCAGTTCAGTCAACGATGAGAGAGCGGAACTGGACAGCGGGCAGGTTGCGCACGCGCACGCACTCGACGTACGCCAGATGCGCTCCAACACGCGAACACCCACCTCTGTACTACCGATGCGTCTGCACACATCATATACACATTACTATTCCGGCTCAATCCTCAGAAGTAGTAAACAATTAATTGGCCTTGAGCCTGGTGCTTTTAAGATTAGTCGTATATAATAGGTCTTTACCTATGAAATTGCCGTTTTGCAGTACTGGCCATTTTAAATCAAAATAATTTTTGTTTGGCTAAGAATTCTAATTTCAAATAAATTTTATTTTTAAAACAGGGAGATATTTTTCCAAAAGTATTCATTTGCTTATTGATTAGTGTTACATTTTCATCGCATTTCAATCTTTTTTGTCATCATGGATACGTTAAAAATTGGAGTAATTATGGAATACGAGTATCGTCGTGGCAACAACGCGGCACAAGCGGCACGCAACATCAACGACGTTTACGAAGCTAACCACTACAAACCAACGCACGACCTGTTATTGGTTTGCTCGGTTCCGTTCTGGGAATTCTGTTTAATAACCGCAAGCGCTCAGCAAGGTGGTTGGATCTTGGTTCAGCACTTAAACAATGCCTTAAACGAAAACTTACCCCTAGAAAAGTGATGTCACTGTTTGGTGGTCTAGCGCCGGTGTGATTCATCACAGCTTCTTACCGAACGGGGTGAGCATTACTACAGATGTGTACTTTTTTTTATCTTTATTTTTGGCAATCAATCATTTAGATTATTACTGCCATTGTCACGTAGTCAATAATATTACAAGCATCGTGCAATCATTTCAATAATAAGCGTCGTGTCAGTCAATATTCTAACAAGATGGTGGATCCCTTGTTAGAACCTTCCAGGGAGTTTTTGTGGTATCCCAGAATTTCATGCTCCGTGGTATTATTTTCCATTCACTTCACTTATGCACGATAAACTAACTATATTACGCAAAACACCACCACATTTACAAAATATAGAGTCTAATAACACAAGATTATGAATAAAATATAAAATCCACTACATGACAGACTGAGATCCCGCCAAAAACTGATGTGTACTTAGAAGAACTAAACACAATGATGGAGAAGCTGGCACATCTCCAACCAGCATTGGTCAATCGCTCATCTCCGCTGCTCCTGCACGACAACGTGCGACCTCATACTGCACAGCAGACGGTCTCCAAGCTACAAGAACTGGGGTTGGAAGTTCTCCGTCATCCGCCCTACTCACCAGACCTAGCGCCTACAGACTACTACTTTTTGCAGAATTTGGATAACTCCTTGGAGGGAAAAAAATTCAATACCCGAGAGGCAATAGAAAATGCCTTTGACGAATTTGTTGCCTCCCATCCAGCTGATTTATTTAAGAAGGGCATCAATAAACTGCCACTGCTTTGGCAAAGATGCATTGATTGCATGGGTGGTTACTTAGATTAATACAAATAAAGAAATACATGAAAAAAATCGTTTAAATTTTATCATACAAAAATGCAATTTCATAGGTAAAGACCTAATATTTAGCTGCACATGTTTTTTTCCTGCAGACTCTTGATCTGGACTTTCTTTCTAACATTATTTTTAACTCTAGTGCAGCTTAAACACAATATTAATGTGAGTATTTGTAGGTGATATAGCCTCGCTAAAGCTATTACTGTAGTACCACCCTCACATAAAAAACCGACGTGAAATAACAGTGCTTGCATTGTTGCGTTTCGTTCGGTCAATGAAAGCGCTGGAGGCCCATCTTCCTTCCTTCCTCCCAAACAAATGCTGGCAACGCGCTTGCGACTACCCTGGTGTTGCAAGTGTCTATGGACGGTGGTGATCACTTGACATCAGGTGACCCACCTATTCGTTTGCCTCCTATGACATAAAAAAAGAGAAAAACAAAATATTATACTTAATTAGTTACAACTGATTGTTAATGTCTTTTTTAATATTATTATCGTTAGTTTTTTAAATCCTAACTCTGGATTTGTTGGGGTAATAGTCTTTATCGCGGTTTTATGTATTGAGCTAATTTATTTAACTCTATATACAGATTAAGTAAAAAATTAAGTGAAATATATTAATGACTTTAGATTCCGTAACTAATGTTTACAAGGTAATGACGTCATTAAAGTTTTTCGAGCCTTACAGTTAACACGAAACATGTATAATACCGGAGGAGTGAGTGCAGTGTAGCGGCGGAACGCGCAGCGTGGGGACGTGCGCGTGACAACCTTCTCACTGCGATGCGAGCGCTACTTCTAAATATTAAAAAATATATAATAGGATAATATTCAGAGTAATAATATGATTTTATATTTTATGTGTAAATAAAATTCAACAAAGACGATATACAACTAACTGGCAGATAACATACATCAAAAGCTGCCTTTTTCTACTCCTGTTTCGCAAGGAATCTCTCAAATGCATTTTAAATTCACAAAATATTCTTAAGAAACCAAATCTTATTATTATATTAAATTATGGGGTGTAAGGGGTGTCGAGTAACATCTTAAGACTTGAGACACCCAAGCCAACCTCACCTTCACGTGGTGCACCCTGCTGAATAACGAACGAGGCAATGGCGAAAGCACCCCGTTAGGCCCGGTAGGGTTTTACAGCCCGACTGGGTCGCAACCACCATGTACATGACGAAAAAGCCCGTCATACTGACTCGCTTCTGCACGTCGCGTTTCAGGATCAGCCTGTGCATATTCAGTACCGGGCGACTTTCGCCATTATGGCCGGCATGACAGCGGCGACCGGCAATAGATAATCTGTCTCTCGGTGGTTGTCGATGTTTTTGGATTGTACTATGCTTAACATCAGGCATAGTGCAGTCACTATGTCGTGCTTCGATAAAAAAAAATCTGTATACTGGTAGTAATTATCACTTTTATTACATAAAGACCTATATTTGTATATTTTTATATAATCCTATCCAGTTACTGCAAAACTTGTTAAAAATAACCAATTCAGTTTATAGAAGATATTTATTAAACATTTCTTAAAATAAAGAGATATTAATATGGATGACGAAGGAGAGGGGAGATAGTTCAAATGTTAATCTTTTCTGGTATATCTGACATTTGTAGAGGATTTTTGTCTAACACCAATATTAGTGGCACATATTAAATGTCTCTAATTTATTACATAAATGTGAAGAGAATTACTATAGTAATAAATACAAAAGGTGATATATAAGTTTTATCTGTAGTATTAATGGTCGTAGAAAAGTATTTCTGAAATTACCGATAGGATTATAATTTATTTAAGTAATATATAGCTATATTCATACTGAAAAATATAAAGAATACATTATTTTTATTAAATTTATATTGCGATCAATGCTAAATATAAAAGAATAAAGTCCCACGTGGTAGCTAGTGAAAATTATACCAGGTGACTGCATAAAGGGCTACAATATTCTAAGATATGATATCATGGTCACATTTAACATATAAAATAATAATATCAAAACAAATACTAATAAACCACAAAGAGAAACTTAAAGTTTGTTCTGAAACTTTTAAAAGTATACCCATACTTAAACGTAAAGAGATGGCGATATCTAAGTTCAATGAACGAAATGTGTAAGGGTGCAATTCAAGGTCAACCATTACATAACAGCACGGTGGAACAAAGCGTAGCAACAACAAACATTAAACACCTATTTGTTATTAATTTAGAACTAGAAACAATCAACGAATATCCAGTAAAAACATTGCGAGTGACTAACCAATCGCACGGTATATTTCACAACTCGACTATTTTTCAATTACCTATTCTCTTTGATTCCACGTTCGGCTCCGGTAGATATGCACCATTCTTGAGCCTGAAAATTAAGATTTTTTTTAATAATCCGCTCGGGGTTCATGTGCCCTGAGTTATATTTTGTTTTGATTAAATTACTTTATCGGATTATATGTCGAATCACTCGTGGTGGTGTAGCAGTTTGACCGGTGAAGTTCCAACCCGATGTCCGCAGGTTCGAACCCCAGTATGTATTACCGATTTTTTCGAAATTCGAGTACATATACTAATTTAAATTGGTAACACTATTGGCGGACGATGAAAGTAAACATCGCGAGGAAACCCGTACCCGAAAAATATTCTTGTAATACGTATAATATTGGAGTGTGGATTTGTCAGAGTTTGCCAATAGATCGTGGGCTGTCGTGGTGATTATGCCTTCTTTCGGGAAGAGGTCTATAGACCTGCAGTGGGTCTATAAGCTGATATTAGATTACATAAAAGTAAAGGGAACTTACAGGTATACAGATCTCGATGGGTTTGCATTTGTTGGGACATTGCTTCTTGACTGAGGGTAGTGCTCGGCGGACGCGTAGAGCACATACCAACTCCCACAGCTTCCCGTCAAGTGCTGATACCCTGGACACTTCCTCACACCACTCTCTGTGGTAACCATTATACTTCGTTTAGTTTAAATTGGATTCAAGGGTGCCGTGCGCCCTTGAGCTGGTTGCCAAAATAAAATCGGCTGAGTGCCTTAAGCGCTCGCCTTAGTAGTCCGGTGAAGCTGTTAATACCTTGCTGGGTCAATAGCGTAGACATTGCGAAAAAAAAAAGGATTCAACTCGAGTTGCAGTTGGGGATTGACTCGTAGGAATTGTCACGTAAGGGAAACGGGTTATGCCCCCTTCACGCGATTTATTTTCTATCACTGTATATCGTATACGACTACGCATGTACAATATTTGAAATAGATTTATGGAGGGTTCCGTTTTCATTCGTGATGAAAACATAAAAATATGATGAATTTTAAGTTTCATACAACATTCAGACTTAATGAAAACACGTAAGATCGTTCCTGACAGCGGTCTCTGGACCCCAAAAGTTTTATGCAATTTTATTCCGGTGAAGCTGTTAAGACCTTGATAGGTCAACAGCGTAGTCAGATCGAAAAAAAATTTTTTATACATTTATGTATTCAGTAAAAAGTATGTAACAATTAGCACAAAAATTCTTGTTGATTACTCACTTAGCAAGTATCTCGATGTCCTGGAGATGTTTATCAAACACAGCGAGCAAGGTTCTTGTATCCCTTACGTCAATGTCATCTGTTGGTGACTTTAGAACGGTTCGGCGAAGTCTGAAATAAATAAATTTGTACTTTACATATTGGTAGCCATGGTTTACTTTATCACAGCCAATATTATGTAAATATGTATATATAAATATTATGTAATGTAATACCTACAACTTTGTCTACGATGTTTATTATCTTATATTTATGTTCAGAGAAGCAAATATTGATTTTCTTACAAAATTTCTCGGTGAACAATTCGGACGAGTGCAATGTAGATATACATTTTAATGAAATACTGTGAAGGGCAGTTTTGATCTACATGACATGTTGAACGTATATA
Organism: Antheraea mylitta; assembly: GCA_014332785.1. Lineage (NCBI taxonomy): Eukaryota > Metazoa > Arthropoda > Insecta > Lepidoptera > Saturniidae > Antheraea > Antheraea mylitta. The sequence continues at coordinate 3,264,393 of JACEII010000055.1, read as the reverse complement.
ACGTATTTAATTGGATAAGGAATAATACTGTATTGTATAAAATAGCTTAGTAAATAACACATAATTATTTTTGTAAAAAGATAAAAATGGTTACTGTGGCTTATCCTTTAGAGACAATATACCACATCATACCATCATGGGCTTTTTCATCGATCTTTTTAAGATATACAATAGGTACTTAATTGGACCTATTTTTTTAGCGTATGCGAATTAAGCGCATAAAAATATGTTTGTTACGACATCACATTACAAATCTTTTGATTAATCGGCTTTTCTGTACTATAATATGTATGTATTATTCAGATAAAGCTTCCTCTTGAATCACTCTATCTATTGCTGTACTGTATTAAAATCCATTGAATAGTTTAAAGGGAACAGACAGCAACTTCATATTATACTATGTTAAGTATTTGCGGAAGAAGCGAGAGGGTGACACTGGTTACGGGGTAACGTACCGCAATGCCTTATAAGCGCTTAAATTAATATAAAAGTAAATCTTTACGCAACTATATAATGGTACTAATAGATGCCTTTCGTTGACACAAAATTCTTTTTTTTTTTCGAACTCTAAGCCCTGGTAAGGCCTTCACAGCTTCACCAGACTACAACAAAATTCTTATTTATTATTACTTTGTACTAATATTTCTATACAGATGAATACTTTTGGGGTGTAAGGGGTGTCAGGGGTGTAAGGGGTGTCAAATCAAATCTTAAGACTTGAGACACCCAAGCCAACCTCACCTGCACGTGGTGCACCCTGCTGATCAACGAACGAGGCAATGGTGATAGCGGGGTGGTAGGGTTTTACAGCCCGACTGGGTCGCAACCACCATGCATATGGCGAAAAAGCCCGTCATAGTGACTCGCCTCTGCGCGTCGCGTTTCGGGATCAGCCTGTGCATATCCAGTACCGGGTGACTTTCGTCATTATGGCCGGCATGACAGCGGCGACCGGCGATGGATAATCTGTCTCTCGGTGGTTTCCGATGTTTTTGGATTGTACTATGCTTAACATCAGGGTGCTTCAATAAAAAAAAAAAAACTTATTTATATTATATTTATTTCAATAATACATACTTTATATAAGCTTAAATGAGATATGTTAATACTGAGGGAACTTAATGCGATATCTGGCAACTAAGCCTACTTAGGCAAGGGTCAGACCTCATCGCAGTGCAACATGTGTAAACATGAATCGATCTATATCCTTAACTAGTACAGTACCCACTTTCTAAGTTCTAATATATTTTAAGCTACGTTATACATATATATATATATATATATATATATATATTATATATATATAACAAAAGAACGCCTAATTTATCAAAACTGTATTATGACAATTTTAATTTCGGTTTTAGACATAAAAAAAAATATTTTAGAGTTTTGATTTATCTTCACAGAGAGTAATTAATGTTTTATATAAATCGTTGCACTTAATATTTTACTGTAAATTTGTTAAAATTGAAAAACTAAACCCAAAAGAAACAAATTTAAAAATGTGACTGTTCTTTGGAAGCCCATAACTTGACATATTAACATGACAGAGAAAACAAGACTGGGGAATTCACATTCATACCTACTAGAAGTCTAAATCTGAAGGAATTTCAAAACCTCAATTTTCTTTCCTTGTCCACTTCACATGAAGTGTCACAGTTAGTAACAAAAAACTAACCTTTTTCGGGAACGGTCTTTGATTTTAAGTAGAGTGTTAACCGCCATGTCGAATGGGGTCGATGGTACTATCTCATGTGGAGATGTAATAGCTGTTTCTGTAGTACTGGTAGGTGACTCTATGTCGAGTGGAGGTGGTTGAGAGCGAAACACTAGATCCTGCCATCCTGCTTCTAAGGCCTGGCAAAGATGAAAAAATATATAAATTTTTTACGAGTTTTTGGCGGAATTTTATTGTGTCATGTAGTGGATTTTATATTTTATTCGTAATCTTGTGTTATTTGACTCTATATTTTGTAAATTTGGTGGTGTCTTACATAATATAGTTAGTTTATTGTGCATAAGTGAAGTGAATGGAAAATAATACCACGGAGCATGAAATTCTGAGATGCCACAAAAACTCCCTGGAAGGTTCTAACAAGAGATCCACCATCTTGTTAGAATATTGATTCACACGACGCTTAATATTGAAATGATCGTACGACGCTTGTAATATTATTGACTACGTGACAATGGCAGTAATAATCTGAAAGATTGAATGCCAAAAATAAAGTAAAAAAAAAAATCGTTATTTTAGCAACCAATGTTCTAGTAGATTATTACTGCCATAATCGAGTAGGTAATGATATTATAAGTTTCTCGCGATCGTTTCAATGAACTACCAAGATGGTGGCGATCTTGAGGGAGTTTTTATGGCAAATCAGAATACATGCTCCGTGTTATTATTTCCCATCCACTTCACTTGTGCACAATAATCGAACTATATTACGTAAAACACCACCAATAGTACAAAACATATCGCCAAATAACACAAGGTTATGAATAAAATATAAAAACATGACATTCCAAAATTCCGCGAAAAATTGCGTGGTATAATATTGTTGATTTTCTTTCTCTATCTGGCATACAAATTTCGATATTTCGTCTTGTTCCAATAATATATTGAAATTTACCGAGAGTTCACTAATGATTATTATTAATAACCTATATTTGTGTAAGACTAGCCTTTATTGGCGGCTTCACTTATGTTAATGTAGATTTAACATATTTCTAGGGAGAAATACGTTTTATTTTTTTAAATTAAGGTACCCTACGCCCTTTTCTGTATCCTTGTAAAAATATGATGATCGGTTGAGTAGCTAAGGAGTAAAACCGTAATAAGCAAACATTCGTATTAACAGTATTAATAACTTAGGGTTTTGAAGAATTAATATTTATTCGATTTTAGAAATTCATATATTTTCTTTTTGTTTTACAAGTTATGTTTATTAATCCATATTTGACTATAGTTTATTCAAAAGATATTTAGTAATTTATAGCGTAATTTACTTAATGATGGATTTCCCGAAAGTAAAGTCTTCCTCAATCAATTAGGATTTTCTTTAAGCGGCATCACTGTCGCTTTTGAATTGGAGTTTTCCATGATGGCAATTCTTTGTATTTTCTTTATAATTTTGTTCAAAAGATCAAAGTGTGGGTAACTAACCTGTTCAGTTATAAATCTACCAATATCCGCGTGGTGTGGCAACGCACGGACTCTCTCGCCTTCTTCTAACCAACGTAAGTACTCTCGTATCATCCTAAAACCAATAACATTTTATAGTGTAGCAATTAAAGATGTGTAAAACGTTTATCTGTTACATAGTTTCTATTTGTATTCCCTTTCTACTTCAACCTGAAATTTTTGTCAGCAACAGTAATCTAAATATATAAAAATCCAGTGTCATGCTTGTCTACGATGAACTTCGAGATAGGATTGTTTATAATTCGATATATGACCTCAATATTTTTTTATTACAAATTAATTCATTGTCAATGATGATTATTGTTATTAATTGTAACCTTCATCAGTTTTGAATAGATGGCGCTTTAAATTAATCTGTTGACAGAAACAATCATCAACATGTTGACAGAAACAAAACATCTAATAGATGGCGCCAGGTGAAGTCAAGAATGGTTTAGGTTGACTTTTAGATTTTTTTTTTATTATCAAGGCAGGACGACGTCTGCCAAACCTCTAATAGTATATAAAAAGTGATGTATGTCTGTTTACTCACTTCTCAGCGCCTTCGTGGTAACACATCAAATTATAATCCTCTTTTTTCTTCTTCTCATGTGAAGAGTCGATCTGTCCAACTTCTCTTTTCTCTTCCTCATATGTAGAATCAGAGTCAGTTCCGCTGTCGCTCGATTCACCGGTAAAATTGACTATCGACAGTGTCGGGAACATCGAATCGTCGATTATTCTAGTCGATTTGTCTTTTTTTATCGATTTCAATACGACCGAGGCCTGTTGCTCGGTCTTTAAAACTGCAGCCTCATTATGATGATACGTTGCGGTGTCTTGAAGGCATTTTTTTATATGAGCAAGTGCGCGGGATTTTATAATACCGCTGTAGAATAATGGACCAACGGGAGCGCTCGATTCCTGCCTAAAACATTTTTCTTGTAATAAAACAAAGAAAAAATTATAATGACCTTAAAAGCGAACACTACATTGATGTATTATATATTAGGAGATGCTTGGGGGCCGTTCAAGCATTAAGTAATTATATTTTTTAAAATCTCTAACTACCCCTCCCTCTGGTTGGCAAAAATAAGCAATGCCCTAACGCCTCCTCTCATGATTTCGTAAACATTTTTATAAGTATAATATTTTTTAATCTGTTCTGGTTTCCTTGTTGATTCATGGTCAGCAGTTAAAATTTCTTGATACAAGGATTTTTTTTTACATTTTAGGGGGCAAACGAATAGGCAGGTCATTTGATGGTAAGTTATCATCGCCGTCCATAGACACTAACAACATCAGGGGAGTCGCAAGTCGCTGGTTTTTTAAGCCTACAGAGATATTAACTTGAGCGGTTTGTTACAGGCGATTTTTTTTTCTCGAACTGACTACGCTATGGACCTGGCAAGATCTTACCAGCTTCACCGGGCTACACTACAGGGCGATGGTGCCGCGCGGCTACATCAGACCTACACATCGAGACCCCGCCCCCCCCCCCCCCCCCCCCCCCCCATCATTTATGTTATAAAATATAACCGAATCGAAGACCCGCGCTTCCATTTAGTACTCGCGTGATACTTGAATGACCCCATCTAAGAATAGGAATCTTATTGCTAGGCGTTCGTAGATCCCTCAACATTTTATAAAAAACTTAACAAAAAATGTGATATCATGGTGAACATCTTCATATATGGAAATAACAAAAGTATAGACATTAAAGGAGTCGTTGTTATGTAGTGCTTTCGTAAATATTTTTTTAGCTCTAATGCAAAAATTTAATAACTACAGGAATTATAATTGGCACGATTGTAGAGCAAAGTATATATTAAAGTAATAAAAACTGCACGTTGTTACTTTGTTCTTAACGGTAAGAATGCCGAAATCCGGAACGAACTAATTGCAAATCTATCGCCAAAACCCTTAGATGTGTCCCGGGACCTAAAGATCTCATAGATTTGGAACGTTATCATCTTAGCCTAAAAAAGTTTTTTAAAATCAAGTTAGATTGTGATTGCATGTTAACAACCCAAAATAATGAAAAAAAAAAACAAATAAAATATTCTTTTACAATACAAATACATTATATTACATAATGAACTATCAGTTCACGAGGGCGACTCGTAGTTTGATGATATTTTTCTCTGAAAATCAAATAGCGTCTGTCTGATTTTGTTTTCTACGACTGTATAAGGGAGTAGAGAGTAGTTTAAAAATGGATAAGTTTATCATATAATCTCACATGTTGTCCGGGGGTCTCTCCAAGTAGAGATGCATGAAGAGTCTCCAGAGCATGAGATTGGATGGATGATGGAAAGGAGCAACCAACGCGGCTTTTGCGCTTTGATATATGACCAGATCCTCAGAACTTAGGCTACCACCAGCTTGCTGGAATACATTTATAAGGTATTATAAGGTAATCACGAAGAAGATTGTATGTTTTCTTAATAGTTTATTTTATTTTTCGATCGGACTAACGCTATTGGCTTTTGCTATTGGGTTTTACAGGTTAAGTATTTATCTGTATTATCACAAAAAGTTAAATACATATTAAATACTTGCTTTAAAAAGGTTTCGTACTAGATGCACCGCGCTCGCTCGAGGCAAGTTCGCGTTATCCTTTTTTCGCAAGTCTAACGTAACCTAACCCAAGCGAGACAAAAGAGCAAGTTGATGAACATTCAGCAAGCGCGGTGCATTTAAAACGTAATCTTTTTAAAGCAAGTATTCGATACGTATTTAACTTTTAACTTTGTAATAACACCGTATAGGTATAATTGTATTCAGTATAAAATCAAGTAGGAAAATAACTAACATTCTCTTTTTTGAACAACAAAACAAATCGATATGCTTTCAAGAATATAGTGCAGTTATGTCTGTACGATATATTAGGTATAACTGTAACAAAACACTTCGCAAAATCATTAAGAAATGGAAGTAGTTCATAGTAATAGTATAAATGAAAATGTAGGTTTGTGTTTATATTTGTTACTCTTTCACGTATCAACAGTTTTTATGAATTTCTGCATACACGTTATCGAGATATATACAGAGAAGGACGTAGAATATTATCCAACTCGAAAATAAGTATTGTTCTCGCGAGATGGCTCAAATCTGTGGATTGACCTAACCAAAAGTTAGTTATTAGTTTAAATCTACAGTCAAATTAGGGTTTTGTAGTTCAATATTTCACCTGTCATTACATTTTATTATCACTTTTCACACGAATAACGAAGTACTTATATATAAACGAATTATATATAAATAAAATGGTAGCAGTCTGCCAGTGCGTCCGCAGCACGCTAAAACTACTGGATAGATTCCGAGATATGTCGTGCACCCTTGAGCTAGTTGTCAAATAAAATCGGCCGAGTGCCTTAGTAGTCGGGTGAAGCTGTTAAGACCTTGCTAGGTCAATAGCGTAGTCAGATCGGGAAAAAAAACTGGATATATTTTTTCAATTGTACTTATTAGACAAGTGACCCTTATCAAAAAAAAACAATTATTAAGATATCTTCATAGCTACGTATCATAAAATAAAGTCATCTGCCACATGTTTCTTTTTATTATCAAGGCGGGATAACGTCCGCCTGGCCCGCTATAGTTGAATATAAAACTATTATGGCTTTAAGAAACTACTATTTGTAAGCATTACTACAAGACTAAACGCGTTTGTAAAAGCAAAGTATATTTATTATGTGAAACATCTATAGGAGCGGGTAAACCGAATTGTTGGCGTGGCGAGTGTATGAGACGTGGCGACACGATGCCATGCGCAAGCGACTGTGAGCTCGCATACATATAGTGTAATTTGAGATTCGTTCGATTCGAACAATTTCGATGTTTCACATCAGGCAGGCGACCCGTGACGGGTTAATTTTTTTAAAATAATTTTTAATCTGTGCATAAAATATATTGTTATTGTAGTAAATAAGGACGAAGAAGTCGTGTGTATCGGCTAGTTAGTGAATATGAGTTCACCTGTAACGCGTTGTCGACGTGTATCCTGTGCGAGTTGGTGCGTTGTTGTGCGAGCGCACGCAGCACGAGTGCGTACGCGTGAGTGCGTGTGCACGACGCATGCGCTGCTCGCAGTACGCACTCACACAGCAACGGCGCCACCGCAGCTTGATTTACCGCATCATTCATATACTCTTTACAATTCTCCTTCTGCAATTTTTCTCTTATTATGTCAAACATTTTACGATGACATTACAAGCTGCTATCGAGGACAAAACGAAGTGGAGAAAAAAGTAAGGAAGACCGACTCTACCATATGGGACCAATATGCAGGATGAGAGAGGTTTCAAACTATTATCAGTTGCTTATTTTGTCACCACAAAATCTGTTTTAACGTCATCTATCTGCTCATTCTTTATATCAAAATATTAAATATTGTTTAAAACGTTTCATACTTTTGTCGTCAGCAATTTTATTTTGAAGTCATCTACATTCCCATTTTAAATTCGTTCAATTCTAAAACCAATTAGCTTACCTAAACAAAACTAAACAATTCAGATGTCCTTTTACGAGAATCATTGTTTTGATATTCACACATTCATTTTTTTTATATCATAGGAGATAAATGAACAGGTGGGTCACCTAATATTGAGTGATCATCACCGTCCATAGACACTTGCAACACCAGAGGAGCCGAGCCGCCGGAACACCAAGCCGAGGTTGGTGGGGGAATGCAACAATGCAAGCACTGTTAATTCACGTCGGTTTTCTGTGAGAGAGTGATACTACCCCGGTATAGCCGACCCATTCATGCTGAAACCAGTAATAGCTTCAGCTTGGCTCTATAAAACTTACTACCATGTATAAGTGGATCCACGACGGTTACATGTTGTACATTGAAATATTTTTTTATATGCTTACTATATAACAAACGTATATATATATTCTTGACTATTTATCATTAAAGTAATAGAATTAAAGTAAACATTTGAAATAAAGCAGCATTTACGGAATAATATAACCCGACCTGTAAAAGGGACGCAGCATGTGCGTCCAGGACAGGCCAATGTCTACAGGCCGCTGCTGCCGTATCCAAGACACTGCGAGAGGGACCAGGTAAAGATGGACTCCATAGCGCGTGCAACCATACACGCAATAGTGCACCGCGTTCTATCCAGAACCAACTGATAGAAAAAAAATCAATCCATAATATTAAATAAACTAAATAAAAAAAAATTAAATAATAAACTAAAGTACTTATCATAAGTCGAAATTGCTAAAATCTTATACTGTTTAAATAATTATACTACTTGCATGCTCACTCTTATGCTACTCCCATACCAACGTGTGTAGCCACGGACTTTTGTCTATGGTCACACTAAACCGAAATGTGGGAAGTCACTATTTTTTTTTTTTTTTTTTGAAATGACTACGCTATCGACCCAGCAAGGTCTTAACAGCTTCACCGGATGGGAAGACACTATCGTTATGGGTGATGTTATGGGTATATACCTGGCGATTAGTAGGCACATCAGAGAATTTAAAGGACGCTAATTTGTAAGTGGTAGAGCCACGTTGAAGCTATTACTGGTTTCAGCATGAACGGGTCAGCTCGCCAGGGTAGTACCACCCAACCCACAGAAACCCGACGTGAAGTAACAATGCTTGCAATGTGCGTTTCGTTTGGTCAGTGAGAGCGCCGGAGGCCCACCTTCCCTCCTCTCCCCCTTACTCTTTCCTCCAAATAAAGGCTAGCAACGCACTTGCGACTCCACTGGTGTTGCAAGTGTCTATGGACGGTGGTGATCACTTAACATCAGGTGACCCGTCTGTTCGTTTGTCTCCTAGGACATAAAAAAAAATCAAGTCATTGAAAAGAGATAGAAACAAGTAATCTGCAATTTTATCTGAATGATTTTGACGTTCATTTTAGCATGACAAGTAGTCGAAGCATCGTCTTTTGTACATGTGTGTGTAAGTGAACTCTTCCTAAACGGCTGGAACGATTTTGATGAAATTTTGTGTCCGTGTTTCAGTGTTTCCGGGAATAGTTTAGATTCACAATTGGACCTGTAGGTGGAGCTGCGGTCGAATTTTTTTTTTTTTTATTTTATTATCAAGGCAGGACTTGTCCGCCCGGTCTATATATATAATTCTTTTGCACGTGTGTGTGTGAACTCTTCCTAAACGGCTGGACCGATTTTGATGAATGTATTTATGTGTTTTCAGTTGGATTCGAGAATGGTTTAAATTCACAACTGATCCTGGAAGGTGGCCCTGCGGTCTTTTTCTCGGATAATTTATTATCAGAGCATGAAATCGTCTGCCGGGCTCCCTAGTATTTAAATTCAGTAAATATAAAAACGAAAACATAGGTCTGATCTTATTACTCTAAATACTCGAGACGGAAAAATTAAAAATAATCGAGAATACATTATGTTAACACATATTAAATTATAATGTGTCATTTAAAAATATACACAAAATATTTTTATGAAAGTAATATTTACTTATCGTTTTGTATTTGTTCCAGAATTATCCTCAAGAGTAAATCGGCGCCGGAGTCACCGCCGCGTCCCAGCGCCCTCTGCATCAACGACGGCCGACAACTCAACAACGTTGCAAATAATTCCGTGAACCTGTTCATGAATTTAACAGCTTCTGGTTATTAAACTAAGACCTTGTTACTACATAAAAGTTAAATGCGTATTGAATACTTGTTTTAAATGTTTGGCTACTTTCCTATTAAATGCATCGCGCTCGCCGACCGCTGCCGCGACAAACTTGCGTTGTCCTTTTTCGCAAGTCTAACCTAACCCAACCAAAGTTAGATAAAAGAGCAAGATGTCGAACGTTCAGCGAGCGCGGTGAATTTAATAACTATACAAAACAATTTCGATGTTTTACATTTGTCAAGCGTTCCGTGACTGCTCAAGTTTATAATAATTAATTTAATAATGAGACAATAGTGGTTGTCAAAGGAAGAAAAGGGGGAAGAAGGGTGTAGTTACTTGGGTGTGAGCGAGATAGACTCCGGTGAGTGGGACATGAGCGCCATGATGGGCGCCGCAAAGTGCGTCACGTCACGCGGCCGAGCGCTCGCGAGCACGCATAATGCGGACACGCCCTCAGAACATATCTGTCAAGCGGATAGAAACCTGATTAATGATGTGTTTTTTTAACTTTATTTTTGGCAATCAATCTTTCAAATTATTTCTGCCATTGTCACGCAGTAAATAATATTACAAGCGTCTTATGATCATTTCAAGATTAAGCGCCGTGTGAATCAATATTCTAACAAAATGGTGGATCTCTTGTTAGAACCTTCCAGAGAGTTTTTTGGCACTCTAGAATTTCATGCTCCGTGGTATTGTTTTCAATTCACTTCACTTATGGACAATAAACTAAATGTATTATGTAAGACACCATCAAATTTACAAAATATAGAGTCAATTAACACAAGATTATGAATAAAATATAAAATCCACTACATAACAGACTAAAATCCCGGCAAAAAATCGAGTTATGTGTTATATCTTTCCTCTCTGTCGCTGGGTATTTTTATGACAGTGATTTTGAATAAGGAACGGAAATGTATTACAGGAAAAAGGGGAATCGCGCGCTATTTCATTGACCAATGAACGAACGCGGTGCTGTGCACTTATCTACATGTATACAGTATTGTGTATCAAATCTGATTTTTTTTATATGTGTAAAGTCTATTAATAATTATCGGTATTATTAAACGTCTGAAAAAGTCTATCATTCTTAAAAAATGTGAGTAAGTAATATGGAATTATACGAATAAACATTTAGTACTTTTTCATACTCTTAGATTAATTCCTGTCGCTGTCAATATTTTTCATTGTGATTTAAAAAAAGTTTTCTCGATTTGAAAGATATAATTTTCGATAAAGAATATCCCAAATCATACTCGATTTATTATTTCTGAAATTAAGTTAATATTGCGTATTTACCACAGGATTAGACGTGAGCGAGAAAGCGCGCGCCTTAACATAGAATTACATATATTTTCAAGCCTAAAATTAATATGACGAGTAAATTGACTTCACATGCATTTCATCATAGTCGGATAACATGTCACATCTTACACATCATATGCCAGAAGAAGTCTCCCTTTAAATACAAGATGACGCAATCATAACAACAACTACTACTACTGACATCGACTGGTTTGACTTTTGTTTAAATCAAAGCATACTATATAGCCGAAAAAAAAGTAAACTTACCACAGGTATCGAGTGTCCCCACGAGGTGGAACACAGCGCGTATGCTTTAGAAAACAAATCGACAGGGTCGGAATGTGGCGAGGGTGCGTCGACCGGCGGGCCCCAGTACACGCGGTGCACGCGAAGCCGACGTAGCACCTGCCAGCACCACTCCCCACTGGCTGGACCACTCGTCCGCACCCACGAGCAAAGCCACGACCCGATCGTTAGTTGGCTCTCGTAACTCACCCCGCTGAAAAATAAAAAACGAAGCATCATTTCTAGGAGTGTACGAATAACACCCACCCCGCTTTGAGAGGTCTACCATCTTGACCTCTCAGACCGCATTCGGGGCCCTTCAGGAAGGGACAACACCTGTCGGAGGAGCAGACGTAATGCCAATCAGGCAGTAGTTGCCAAAGATCTAAGAAGGTACTGTGGGATTCTAGTTTGTGCGACTCAGGCATGTGAGTCCCCAGCTACTCGGCGGGATAGATATTCGTTGATTCTAATTAACGAATTATTCGATATCGAATGCACCGAAACGAACACTCGTACTATGCGAATAATTTCAACTATTTATACTCTAAATATTGATTAATATACAAAATAAGTTCAAATTGTTTGAAAATTTATAATAAACTAGCAGTATCGACAGACGTCCTGCCTTGATAATAAAAATTCCTAAAAGTCAACCGTAGCGCCACCTACCGGATCCAGTTGTGAATCTAAACCATTCTCGAATCCTCTGGAACACGTACACAAAATTTCATCAAAATCGGTCCAGCCGGTTAGGAGGAGTTTAGTGACATAAATATGTACAGAAGAAATTTATATATTAATAAAGTTTATCATATAACATTATTTAAGTTTTTATTCAAAAATAAATGATTGGGAAATATCGTATTTTTTCCTATAAATATTAGTTTAATAATTCCTCCTTATTTTAAAAATATTACTTCAAATAGTCCGAACTTCATTATTCGATTTAATTCGATTCGAGCATTATTACCAATTATTTCCTTTTTTAACCTTTGTAGGTATTAACGTTTGACCACAATTTAACCTTATGTTCGACCAGTGTGGTTTATGATGTTAAAAACGCTATACCTATGGGGGATTGTCTGGAGGACTCACAACTGTACAACCTACAGGTGTTTGCGATAGACAGGTGCCTCAGCCACTAAGAATTAAATTTCATATACAAAGCTAATAAACATGGTCATGTTGATTCATATGAGATATGAATTAATTTTGGTCAACTTTTGAGCTAGGGTCACCAAGCAAGAGTAAACTTTATGAAAAACTATAAAGACTTCTTTCCTAAGATCTAAGAGTCTTTTAGGAAGACCTTCCTGATCGGAAAAATCAAAGCCTTTATTATCTAACAACGGTTCCTTCGTCACAAGTGCATTGGGAAACCTACTTACTTTTTATAATACATACATTGTAACAAGATTAATTCACTCTTTAAACATTTTTTTGTCACATTTCGTGACACTACCATAACCTACAAATCAAAACCTAGCATTAAAAAAAAATGCTGTCTTTGTACTTTGTGCAGTCTACTCACCGACACGGTTGAAAAGATTCTGAAAAATCTTTGAAATGAATTTTCAAAGAATTATCCAAGCTACAGAACAGTACGTCCTTCCATTAAAGTATTAAACAGTAATGACAAGATTATAATTTACTAGCCTTTGCCCGCGACTTCGTTCGCGTGGAATAGATACACTAACACGCAGCAACTCTCAAACGAAAAAACATCCCGATTTTGAAACATTTTTCATCTGTGCTCCGCTCCTATTGGCCTTAGTGTGATGATATATAGCCTATAACTATTCTCGATGAATGAGCTATATAACATTGAAAGAATTATTCAAATAGGACCGGTAGTTCCTGAGATTACCCCCTACAACGTCACAAAATCACGTCACAAACTTTACCTCTTTATAATACTGGTATAGATAAATAAACAAGACAAATGTCACTTGATAGAACACGTGGTTCCCACGACATAATGAATCCACCGTCATGTGAACGGAGTCACGGGGATCGTGTAGTGTAATTATAGACTTACATGTGCGGGGTATAGTCGAACTCCAGCAAGAGATGCTGCATCAGCTGAGGAGACCGTTGCTCCCAGTCATCCAGCACGGACCGGAGCTCCCCGACATTCGGCCGCCAACAACCAATCGACAATGTCTTCAACGCTGACGGTTCAATTGGCTCCACTATTCAAATTAGTCAATTATACTGTTAGTTAACAGAGTATATCATAGCATTATGACACTTGTATGAAATGTTTATTTAGTTATTTATTTATCATGGGTCATCAATATTAAAATACATTTGTAAATATGCTTATTGTAACCATTTTGTAATTAAATATAAATTTATTAGTCATATTTATAGACAACCATGGCACGCTCTAATAATAAATTAAATTTCAATAAAACTGTATACTTATCTATTTTACAGATTAAAAATATGAAAAGTAACTAACTTAACGAATGTTAAACTTCGAATAATGTTATATTATCTGTTAAACTCCTATATAGATGATACATTAATTAAATTCATATATATTGATATATCTTCTAAACCATACGTATACGAATTTTACAATATTTGCTCATAGCAATGTTTTGCAATTCTTATTCTGATGTGTTGTACCATCTTGGGGTTTCAAAGATTATCTTCTTCCTAGTGTTTCAGATGATTATTGATTCACAGTACCACACAATCAGTTCATGATTTTAATTTATTTATTTTTAATTTAATGCGACAGAGCGAAAAAAAAGAAAAAGCAAAATTAATGCTATTCTGACACTGAACAAGTGACATCCTGACTCGTTTCAGCTAACCATTTCACAGTGAGTTCTTTTTAGTTGTAATAATTTTTTTTTTCTCATTCTATACATACACCGTATGTCATTCTAAATAGGATATACTAAATGTACTTACATAAATTAAGATCAGCTATCATCTGTAAAGCCAATGGATAGAGATAGGAGTGAACTGCTAAAAGTCTAGGCAACCACTCGCAGGCGGTCGCGTTACATTTGCCTGAACACACCGGATTTTGTTTTTTAATCCCGTGCTGGAAACAAAAGGTATAATTTTTAGCATCTACCTACGTTTAGACTTGCACTTTTTTTTTCTCAAACTGAGTACGCTATTGACCTAGCAAGGTCTTAACAGCTTCACCGGACTACTAAGGCGAGCGTTTAAGGCACTCAGCCGATTTTATTCGACAACTAGCTCAAGGATCGACGGCACACCTCGGCTTGGACTGCTACCTGATAAATGCAATTCGCGACCTATCTGAGCTAAGCTACATGTTCATACTTATATGAGTTATTGAAACATATATGTGTACCAAGCATACATACATCGACAACTCTTACATACATTTCGTATCGAATAACTTTCTAAACTATTTCAGTTCGATAAGGGAAAAAATAAAACCCTTCCACTTTCATATGTAACCATTGTGCGTGCACGTGTGTGGGGGTGGAGGTGATATGTGTAGTGTTGTTGCAGTGATGTAAGATTTTGTGTGAATGTATCGCGCGAGCAGTGCACTCAAGGGCTCCACGCCGAGGGAATGGAGATAAGCTTGGGCCGCTGCCAAAGGAGGCCTAATCTGGTTACATTTAAATACTTTTATAACGTGAACGCTGTTTTGCTCAGACGTTGGTCGTATATGCACAGTTTGAACCAATAGCAGTCGACTGACGTCATACAAACATGTTTAGAATATAATAAAATATTTTGGCGACAGGTTGACTATCTTTCACCATAGATGAATCATTTGCTCTTACTTATACAAAGTTAGTTATTGGGGTACAAGCATATTATGGACTTATTTAAGTACTAGCTATGCCCGCGACTTCGTCTGAGCGGAAACTTATATAAGAAAACAGTGAATAAAATAATCGGCATATACAAGTCCATCTACTTATCTACTTTTTTCTCGTATTTAAGTCGCGTCCTTATCAAAATTACTATAAATTTTGATAAAGTGAACTAATTTTGATGAAACAGTCTAAATGTCGCACGAAGATATGTTTTATTCAAAAACACCTGCAACTATTTTTTTGCACAAAATTTAGAAAGCACAAACATGTTAGCTTTATATTTATATGTTTAATATTTATTTATTAAATACTTTCATTTTGTTTCTGATTTTTTTTTAATTTTTATGATTTGCCTTGGAGCTTAATTGGTGGAGTTTTAAATACTTGCCTGAAATAAGAAAATCAATACGTTCTCCGCTAAGCGATGATCGTCGTATCGATCTATTGCCGCCTGCGACACAATGCGCACACGCATCGCACACGCCAACGCCGGTATCTCCACAGACATCGACTCTATATGACTCGATGATTTATCTACATGAAAAAAAAACAGCAAGTAACAATTTATATAGTTTATATTATAGTACATGAATTTGTATACAACAAAAAGAAAGAAAGTAAGAAAAAAATGTTATTCTTGGAAGAGATCACAAACCACAAGATAAATAAAAGAAACATAGGTTTTTTTTTACTGATTCGGCA
Organism: Antheraea mylitta; assembly: GCA_014332785.1. Classification (NCBI taxonomy): domain Eukaryota; kingdom Metazoa; phylum Arthropoda; class Insecta; order Lepidoptera; family Saturniidae; genus Antheraea; species Antheraea mylitta. The sequence continues at coordinate 3,248,458 of JACEII010000055.1, read as the reverse complement.
AAGGGACTGCACTTGATGGAAAGTACAGTACAGTCCATAAATAACGGCGACTATCGGTGTTAAATAACAACGGGAGTTGTCGCTATCATGCCAACTTGCACAAGTGTCTCTTCACGCCTCATATGAAGGATCCAATGTCATAAACTAAGGTAACAAAGAATGTCCAACAATAACACCCCCATTCAGCTATATGCCTGCTGCAACAGTGTGGTACTACAGTGCTGACTTCCAATGGTCCCCCCAGCAATGTACGGACGTGTATTCTATGGCTTTACAAATATATTACATAACTCATAATATACATATAAATAATAATAATAAAAATATTAAATCAAATATCAAATTTTTCGTACAAAATTGCTTACACATCATACAAGATAACATCGATATTTTGTTATTCTAATGCTACCTCCATATCTGCCAAGCACAGCTACGATTAAATGTCGCGCTAAAATTAAAAATTAAAAACCATCCCGATTAAATCACATATTATACGTTGTGTGTGTCTTTCCAATGAGTATTAGCATCTGGTAAACTCCTTTGAAGTATGTAAAAACCCAATTATTGTGTTGCGTCTATCGTCACGCAGTCCGATTGTTCGTAACCCATAACGATATCTTCCCACATCTGCAATTAGTGTGGCCATAGACAAAACTACGTGTACCGAAACAGGCAAGTATGGGAGTAACATACCACTTTAATCTATACACGTATAGACAACCATAGAGAATGGTGAATGGTGAATCCTTACCGTGTAGATTATCGATGAGTGTTTGACAATATTCAAATGCTGTCAAACTGCTGAGAAGTGTTGTGGGCAACGAATACAATTCTTCTGTTCCAAACAACTCCAATCCTTCAGCAAAAGTCGCTTCTAGATTAGCTGTTATACTGTCTTTTAACTCAGCAGGGTAAGACGATCTGTAAGTACATATACAGCGCGACAGGTTAGTCGCTAGCAATATTTTCACAGGATAATCTATAGTCGATTCTCGTTCAAAATCAATTAAAAAATAAGTTCTTAATATTTGACCTGATTGTATCGAGAAACGCAATACTGATATTATTAATACTGATATCATTATATGTTAAATGTGACCATGAACTACGACAGGATTGAACGGTGTTAATCTTTATACGTTCACCTGGTATATTCAAACTAAAATATTTCAATTCATAAAAATCATAAACGTTCAATGATAAGGTACAACAGAATGAGATGCAAAAGTTGTAGGAATAGATACAGGTAAACAAAAAAAAAAACAATGTCGTTATGTCAATGACTGCAGTATCTTTCCTTCGATTATTAACATATTATCGACTGCTAGCTCATCCTACTCCTATATCACCCCTTCAATACTCCAGATGCATTATATTTCACACCGTTGACAAATACCATTTAAAATTCATAAAAAGATTTACACACTAGGGCAGTTTAATGTATACATTTAGAAAAAATGTCTATACAAATGGCTATGAATGAGTATTATCAAGAATCAAGATAACAATATTATAGTCTGCTGAGATAGATATATGGCAGACGAGATATATAGCTCACGTGTACAGTCCACCAAAAACAGTTCAATTGGAAATTATTACATATTACAATAAAAACCCGCTCAAAAATGCGAACGAACGCCAATAAATTATTTATAATTTGACAAGTACTCAGTATATCGCAGTTCTCTACATAAGGAAGGTAACAAATTGACATCAGATCCTTATTAAATTATTTCATATATACCTTGAATGAAGATGTAGTGCAGCTAGTGCTACAAGCGCTTTATTGGCGAGCGCTCGAAGCGCTGCGTGTAAACGTGCGTACTGCGTGTGTACGCGTACTGCGCGACGTTGCGTACTCAATAGAGTGCGTACGCCGCAGCACGCTTCCAGCATAGTGCCCGCGTACTGCCTAATCACCCATTCCTCTGGTCGTGCTTCGCGTATATCCTGACACAAATCATATATGACTTTTATGAAAGGCCATAAAAACGATATGAATATACCAGATGAAAGTTGAGACAGTAGAAATACTTATAGAAGATACTTTGCACTATATTCTCGTTCTAAATCAATTTAAAAAACAGATGCTTGTATTGCTATTTGACCTAATTATCTAGAAAAATACAAACATTATACACAATTTTCTATGTTAAAGCAGTGTCCATGACCGTCGGGTGATCTCACTTTCCCTTGAAACTGAATGTGGGAACGTCAGGAATAAAACAAAAGAGTATATTGGTTGCTTTATTGTCGAAAGTTATAGACTCCAGGTCATCCATTGTAGCTATCGACACCAGTCATTGGACCTAGGTTTCTTATGTTTGTTTACATACTTTTGAAAGTTTTAGAACAAACTTTAACTTAGGTTCTCTTTGTTGTTTATTAGTATTCGTTTTATTATTATTACTTTATATATTGGACATACTTCGTCCTAAAGTAGTATCATAAGTATACCAAATAGTGTATGTATAATAAACTTACAGCATGTTTAAAGTTTAGGATTTTAGCAACAGTGTCTCTGAGTGGGAACGCGTAGAAGAGTACCAATAGATCTCGTTCTCGAAGCGTACCCTCACTTACGGCTCCTCCACTGCCATGCTTGTCTACTTCCTCCCACGCTTCCTCAGTCTCTGTTACAAACGTTTCTCATATAGTTTGATGTTTAAATATCTCACTAACCTTCTTGTCACCTTAGAGTTATGAATCTATGGATGTTTACGTTTTAAATTTCCATAAATCGTACTTACATAAAATATCACTCGAGAATATCTTCATTTCTTTTTATGTTGTAATTATTTATACTCGATTAATACTTAACTACAATGTAACGTTAGTTTATTTTGAAAAAGTGGAAAATATGTGACATATTGCGAGATTGCGGCTAAATGCTAACTATACAATAACAATAATAACTAAACAATGCACAAAGTCGTATGTGAAACATACGTTTTTTTATATCATAGGAGGCAAACGAACGGGTGGGTCACCTGATGTAAGTTATCACCACCGTCCATAGACACATGCAACATCAGGGGAATCGCAAATGCATTGCCAGCCTGTGGTGGTGAGGATGGGGGAGGGAGGGAAGAGGAGAAGGGGAAGGTGAGGAGAGGTGGGCCTCCGGCGTACTCACTGACCGAACGAAATGCAACAATGCAAGCACTGTTACTTTACGTCGGTTTTCTGTGAGAGGGTGGTACTACCCCGGGCGAGCCGACCCATTTATACTGAAGCCAGTAATAGCTTCAGTGTGGCTCTACCACCTACTAATAGTGTTAATTTCATTATCGCTGAAAAACAAAGTAGTAAACAAAGTTAAGTAGAGAAACAATATACCTTCAGTACATTCGAGTGCAGTATCGAGCCTTGGTTTTGGCCTTGCCAATAACACATCCAATAGCGCAATCACTTTGTTCGCAGCTCTATAATCGTCCACTTTTAAACGTACAGCACGAGATGCCCATCGCACTGAGCGCGTTTGTCTGAAAGGCCATGTATAAATGAACAGATTAAAACTCAAATCAGATAAAGTAAATCCTTTGGAAGAGTAAAAGTAGTGCTACATAACAATAACTCATCAATTGTGGGAAGAAATACAATGGTAAAAAAATAACCCATCTCGAACTGTATGAAATCCTTCGAGTAACAGTCAGTCTTCCAAAGTTCCTTCTTCCATCCTAAATATTGATTATATTACAACTTACTTACTTACATAAAGAACATCTCCGTACATCTGAGCAGAGTTCTATTCTAAACATATGGCCAAATACGAAGAGAGAATTGAAGATCACAAGAGAACTATCACTGCACCATAAGTTTATAAGTGTGATTTTTAGTCTAATTGTGAGCTTTCTCTATATAAGTACAAGATAAATTTCTACTGATACAAACACACCACTAAAGGCATAATGATATGTTAGAGAAATTCATAGTCTTTTTTTTAAATAACACAAAATGTAATGTACCTAAATAAATGATGTATGAGAAAAAGTAGTTGTGTAAGGTCCTTTGTATCGGCTAATGCTTCAGTAAGTGCGCAGGCCCAACGTTGCAAAGCACTGGCTAGGGCTACCGGTGCACTGTCACTTGTTCGTAACGTCTGCAGAACTAAGGACAGCGCCTCTCGTATCATTAGTTTGCTTCCTTTTACTATTTCCGATATAAGATCTTCTATCTGTAAAAAAATGTACAAAAAATGAAGTATAACAAATTTGTTCCATAAAATAATGACTGTTTATATTATTACATAAATATTAATTTTTATTTAATACAAAAATTCAACTTGGCGCCGGTGCGGTTTGTTAGGCGGTATTTATCAAAGGACGCTAGGAAATCGGCGCGTGCCTCGTAAAACTAAGGAGTAGCCAACAAAACAATTTGAATCTTATGTTTATACAGATAGGGTTGTAAATGTTTTTGAGTATTTCATAAATAGTGCAAAAATCGTGCTTTGCGTCGCCACGTCACGCCAAGCCAAAATCAGGTTTACCCGCATCTATAGATGTTTCACATCAATAATTCAAGTTGTTTAAAACAATTGTTTAAAAACAATTACCATATGATACATCAAATATTGAAAATACCTGACAGTATGCTAACAAAGCTTCATGTTGATGGTGACAATAAGAGTCCTGTACATCCCGTAACAGAGATTCCAATTTTAACTTAGCAACTGGCAGCTTCTCTCTCAGCAATTCGGCATGGTCATAACAAGCTTTAAGATAGATATTAGCTCCACATTTACATGATTCAGTAATGTTAACATGTCGCTTTTCCACTTTCCACAAGAATGTTCGTGATCTCTCTTCCTCTCCAAAACCACAAGTAAGTCTTGTGCTCTCACGTTCAACTGCTATAAGAGAAGATCTGAAAAATAAAATGATTAAAAGATTGTGTATATAGATAACCTGCATTACATTATGTTATTCCTTAGACATGCTATTATATCATATATTTAGCAAACTAAAATAATAATTAGGACTATTACAAGTGAAAAATGTGACCCAGCTTATTCTCCCATCATGTTGGTTGTATTTGTGTCTTATTTGATTTTAAGATTACAAGACCATGTATATATATGCTAGCAACCGAGTTTATAGCTAGCAGCTATAAGGATGGGTTGATTTTTAGGATATTTACTAAACGCTATAGTTTCTTTATGATATTACTTTCACCAATGTTCTGTTTAGTATTTACACTTACAAGGTGTCCTCATATTTTGACACAGCTTCAAATCTACCTCAATTAGTGAATTTTATTTAAAAAAAAAAACCTTTAAGCTAAATGAAGCCACATCAATATATGACCCAAGAAAACCTTTATAAGTATTTTCACACTGTAAGCATAAACAAACCTACACCATTTTGATATCTATACTAATATAAAGAGCTAAAGTAAAAAGATATCTATACTAATATAAAGAGCAACCACTAAGCCGATTGTGAATATTCTTTTAGCAATAAAAAATCACATTATTTGTGAGTGTCATAGGCTATGTATTAACCTGAAAAATAAAGACTTTTTGTGGTTTTTGTGACGAAGCAAGTCGAAGTCAATTCTCCTAACATTTACACATCAATATCTCTCTATCAGATTTTTTTTTACCTAAATGTAGAAAGTAAGTCTACAAGAGGATGTTCAGGACCACTGGCAGGACCTGCCTCCACAGCAGCTTCTTCTTTTTCACTTAATATCTTAATAGATTCCACTTCAGATCTTTCCAACACCTTGTCTATTGGTATGCACTTTACTTTAGGCTTTACATCCTGAGTCACCACTTTTTGCTGGGGTATAAAAAGAAAAGTCTGTTCTTCTAATATAGGTGCTGATGGTAACATATTTGTATCTGATTGTGAAGTGCTAGGAACATATTGATGACTAGTTTCTGATATTATTTTAATATCTGTAAAAGATATATTATTTAATTTATTTCTTAGCAACATAAGATTATATCATTTTGAGCTTGGAAACATACACTGATTAATGTGCAAGAACATCAACAGCTCTATAGTTAATTAACCTTTGCACTATATGCATATTATTATTGCATATGCAAGATAACAATCACGTAGATAGTATAATTGATATTATGTTCTCAATGCAGAGAACATATTAATTAGAAAACTGTATTGTAATTACAATATTAAAAAAATTATTCATAAATATGTCAGTGATAATGATTTATACATTGCCTAAGAACAGCTTAAATGAGTTTATTATCAAAGAAGGTATAACAGAGATGTTTTAAAAAATATATAAAGATGGAAGAAAAGAAAGTTTTTCTTGGTTTTGTTAACTTTTATTGGTTTCAATTTAATAAAAGAGAATACTAAAATATTACTTACGATTATTTATACTACACAATAATAATTAATATGTTTTTTTTTTCAATTACAAAAGTATAGAAGAGTTTTAATATCAAATTAACTAACAGACAACAAAGAGCTTCAAGAAAATGAATATATGAAGAATAATTGTTTGTTGTATTAGATTTCTTTTAATATTTATAATTTGGATTATATATAATATTTTTTTAAAGTTCTAATGGCCAAAAACTTCATAACCATTATCTGAAGACTTAAAAAATATTGAAAATATTAAATATTAATGTTTATTATTTACAAGTACTATGAAATCTTAAGTCCACAGATATAAAATATAAATACATACCAGTTGAAACTTTCTCTTGATTTTCCTTTAATGTGATTATGTTTGCTACACGCATTAATGCTAACTCTTTGTTTAATTCCTTATAACAAGTATTTTGTACTCTTGTATTTTCTAAATCTGTTTGTAGCACTTCTTTATTTATGACAACATTTGTGTCAATGTTAGGTTTAACTATCTGTTTTGGGTCTTCCGTTGTATGTGTATAGGATTCAGTAGAACTTCTCTCTAATTCGGACACATAAACAGGGCTATTTGATACTTTTGTTTCAACCATATCACTAACATTAGTACTTTCATGATACGCTTCAGGTAAGTCAGCATTTTTTTTAATTTTTTTAGTATTAACAATAAATTCTCTACTTTCTGAACTCCTCTCTGCAATTATCACATCTGTGGTGTTTAATTCATCACTATCAACGTGTGATTTTGAACTTTGTTTCTCTTTCGTTTTCTTTTTCTGAAAATAAAAAGAAAATCAAGGAATAACTGCGCAAATGTTTATAGTAAATAAGAACAAAGGGCATCATTTAATTATATCGCTTACCTCTCTTCGTTTTTCTTTTACAAGGGTAGCCATAATATATGTAAACAGCTGTGTTTACAACAAACAAACACTATTTCAGCTTTCCTGTGCGATGTTTTACAGTATCATTGTTATGTTTTCCTCCGATTAAATCCTTTCACATTTTGATTGACAACTTTTTCCTTAGTTCAAAAACAAATATCTTGTAGCTGAAATAAAACATTCTATATAATAAAGAAAGAACAAGCAATAATACATATGCTATAACTTCAAATTGTATTCCGTATTCGGTGTCTGGAACAAAGAAATTGACAATCAGCTGCTCGGGTATCACAGAGTAAAAATATTTTTAAGCTACAAAAATTTTCTTTCCTTTGTTTAATATATTTTTGTTGTTATTATTATAATGATATTATAAATAAAAAGCTATTTAGTATTTTTATGAATATCGTATTATTTGTAAGTTAAAGGTTTTGCATCTAATTTGTGTTGCATATATATTTTAGTTACGTCTGCAATTGCTTCTCTTATATGTTAAAATGATGTTCTATCTATCCTACTACTTTTATTTTATTCATTTCCCATACACATTATGTACTCTATTATTCTTAAATTACTTATTTTCCCTACATATAATTATACTTCATAATTTTATTTGATATTTATTTTTTACGCACCGTAACTTGCATTGGGTTCCAGCTGAAAATCAGGGCTAAGTATTTCTCATAACAGTTTAGCATATGCTGAGCTGGACACCAATTCATAATGCTGCGATATGCATATTTTATCCACTCCTGTATATTGTGTAATTTATTATGAGTAAAATATTTCTTCCTTTCCTTAATTATATTTCAATGGCAGGGAACCTATAACTGATATAAATATGAAACCTTATAGATAACTGTAAGATTTAAAGTGTCAGACAAATATAAGCGAATAAAGTATTGATAAGGCGTTTTGATAAAAAAAAAACGCATTATCTACGTGTCGCAATACATACAAATTTCATTGAGTCATGTTTAAAACGTAGACAGATTATTATACGTATGTAAAATAATCTAATGCAATTCAATACAACATTTACCTTTGTATTACCTATTTTATATATGCTATACCTACTTCTAACGATTTATATAGGCAATGGATAATGAATTATCATTTACTGAGAAAAATATTCAACATTAACTTTTCATGTACATATAATCCAGTTAAATTTTTCAATACTGTACATACTAAAAGAAGGGTTCAGTGTTTGCAAATTCTAATATGCTCAGTAGCTTTAACAGCCCATCATGCAAAATTTAGACAATAAATTACCAATACCCATTGGTTCCTGTTATGACTTCCTAATACGACATTGTTATAGAAGACAAGCGGGTTCGCTCGTGTTAATGTTAATTTGACCTAAGCCTCGGAAACAGTACATATTTTGAATGAAAGGTAGCATATACCCTTTCTTATACTCTCGACAATAGGTACCTATCCAAATGTCATTATAATAAGTTTGAGAAGTTAAGATCTAGAAGCGTAATCTATTATTATTATAATAAAACTGTAACAAGTCGAAATCTGTACATTAAATATTTTTTGAAAATTTTAATCAGGGTAGACTATGTTATCGATATAGAACCCAAAAATAAACTTTTTACAATTTTTGTCTGTCTGTCTGTCTGTCCCTATGATCACGCATCACTCTGAAACTACTGAACCAACCTTGACGAAACTTGACATAGTGATAACTAATACTACGAGATTACATCAAATATACTTTTTGTCCCATAAAACGCAAGGGGTTCTCCAGGATAACGAAAAACAAAAATTTTTAGTTAACGTAACTAGACTTTTTTGCGACACCTTAGTACAAGAGCCGGCAACGTTGAAAGAACATGAATTTTAGAATACCTGGTTCTTTAATATATCAATATATTTTTTTTGTATCATAGGAGGCAAACGAAAAGGTGGGTCACGTGATGTTAACTGGCCACCACCCTCTATAGACACTAGCAACACCGGGGTGTCGTAAATGCGTTGCCAACCTGTATATTGGAGGAGGGTAAGGGAAGGCTAAGGAGAAAAGGAGAAGAGAGGTGAGCCTCCGGCGCTCTTACTGACCAAACGAAACACTACGATGCAAGCACTGTTATTTCACGTCGGTTTTCTGTGAGAGGTTGGTATTAGCCCGAAAGGACACTTGGTAGCCGGTTAACGTTGTATTTTTAATGCGCATTTTGATTTAATTAATTTTGATTTATGAATAGTTTAGGAACATTTTTTTTTCAGTAACTTTTAAACACAATTAAAAGCATGAATTTATCACAGTCAGACACGTTTTTCTATAAACAATCATATATATACCCGCTGATATATTTAATAAATAAAAATGATAAATTTCAAACCAATTATTTTTTTTAGCAAAGAACAAATTTCATTTTATTAAACATTATTGATATTAAGATTTCACCATATACAATAAAACAACGATAAACGTAAATGTATGACTTGGGATTGACGCCATCTTAAATATATGCGTCGATTATCAGGCTACACGAAACCGAAATACCTTGGGCCGGTGAGGTGAAATATCTCGGCGTCACTTTAGATAAACACTTTAATTTCGATTCACACACATATAGAGTGCGTAACAAAGCCGTTATGGTCTTGGGTCGTCTCTATCGTTTGCTTTGTCATAAGAGTAAAATGTCCCCCAGACATAAATTCCCTTTATATAAAACTTGCATCCGTCCGATTATGACGTACGGTTGTTCGGTCTTTGCACATGCGCAAAATCGTATTCAAAAGTTGCAGGTTCTCCAGAACCAAGCCCTACGTAAAATCACCGGTGCCCCATGATACGTCCGGAATAAGGATCTCCACGGGGACCTCATATATAAAAAATCACTCACACGTAGTTATTTCGAATAAGCCGCGAATCATCCCAGCCCTTTAGTGGTTTCCGCCGCGAACTATGAACCCGTACCCAACGCTGCGCAGTATAGAAGACGACTGCGACACATTTTACCGACCCTCCTGATTCAATCACGTCAGAGAAAAATCAGTACCAGCCTATCTCTTCAAACAAAGCGTGTTCACGCCCACGCCCGCATAACCACAGATCACGCCGCCGGGGTCTGGGGATAAATTTCGCTCCCGCACACCAGATTAGGCCCCGCTCGGCAACGGCTCAAACCTAAGTCCGTTCCCTCGGCGGGGAGCACTTGAGTACTCTGCTCACGCGATACAGTGCCACAAAACTTTACATCAATGCTACAACATCACACACATCACCAATACACACGTGCACGCCTACACGCTTACACGCTGTTTTTCTTTTTCAGAGAAATATACGACAAAGAGTTCTACCCTTATTTTTCTCCATCCTATCCAATCTTATATAGTTAAGAGAATTTTCTCCGATACAATATACATACAGGAGTTGTTGAGGCACACATGCCCGGTACACATGTATGTTTCAATAACTTATATACGTATATCTAGATAGATTAGCTTAGGTTAGCTAAGATAGGTCACGATTTTTGCACAAAACAGGCAACAGCCCAAGCCGAGGTGTGCCGTGCACACTTGAGTGGGTTGCTCAAACATCTCAAGTCGGTTGAGTGCTTTCAGCGCTCGCCTCAATAGTTCGATGAAGCTGTAAAGACCATTCCAGGTCAACAGCGTATACATTTCGAAAAAAAAATTCGTCGGTAACATACGCTGCCACAATTATCGCTATCTTTATCGTGCAGCCAGTAGTACTGCACTAAACTATACCTATAGCTATATTCTATACACATATTATTTTTATAGCAATAAATCGGTCTAAATATTGAGTTAATAACTGAATTTGTGTGAAAGATGAAATTTGTACTTATTTATATCTAAATATAATAATAATAAAATTACTGCTATTCTAGCATGGGTTAAGATTATTTTTATTTTTATTTCCAAAAAATAGCATCAAGCACATTATTGTCAATACCAAAAATGTCTTTTAATAATAATTCCATTTTAATAACGTTTCAAAGTTAGTGAATAAATACATCCTAAATTTTTAAAATCAATATTTTTGTCTGTAAAGGTACGATATATACACAAATAAACGCAACTCTTACCAGCAGCCAAGTAGCTTGATTGATTCTTTCCGGTATGGCCTCTGCCTATGTAGGTATTTTCGCCAATATCAAGCGTGACAAATACACGATATAAATTTAATGCTAAATATTTAGTGTAACAATTTAGAATGATCTATAATAGAAACATATCAACATGGATAAATTACCAAAAGGTGATAGGTACTATGTTGTGAGTGGTACAGAGATTATTTATAAAAATATATTGGAAATATATTTAAAATACGTTTTCGAAACAGTTTATAACTCTTAGACAGTAGTTTCAAGCAAGTGACAGTTGACGACGCTTCGGCGCAATGTTTGACGCTTCCATACGGTGTTCATATATTTTTCTTTAATACAATGGAGTATAAAAAGGTTTTAATACAAGTTGAGAATAGTTATGATAAAGTAAGTGGTAGAGATGTTTATTAAGTTTTATGTAGGTTAGTTTTCAACTTAATTGATCCTGGTAGATGTTTTTTTTCTTCGAAATGACTACGCTATTGACCGAGCAAGGTCTTAACAGCTTCACCGGACTACAAACAATGGAGTGTTTGATGGTGCTACGAACGGGTACTAGGCTTATTAAAAAAAAAATTACATGTAATCTGGGTATATGTTTCAGTGAATCCGTGGATAGTTTGGATTCACAATTGGAAACGGTAGTTGTGGCTGCAATCGGGTATCAGTTTTATTCAATTTTTGGCGTTTAAAAATACAATGGAAACCAGTGATAACCAATTTGGTGTAGACGAAGTTGCACGGGTCAGCTAGTAATAAAATAAATTGGCACTGGCTTTTATACTATTAGTTACGATTATGATGACGAAATTATTACATTTGATTAGGAGTTTTGCATGTCACACTTAACATTTTTAGTTTGGTTTCTTACGTAAAAGCGGCCAATGTGATTTCAAACCGATATATCGGCAGTTCAATCAATCTAAATCTATACTTCTAAATTAATATTATAAAGAAGTAAAGTTTGTGAGTTTGTGACGTTATAGGGGGTAAGCTCAGGACCTACTGGTCTGATTTGAAAAATTCTTTCAGTGTTATATAGCTCATCGTATGTCGATAATGGTTATAGGCTACATATCATCAAGCTAAGACTAATAGGAGCGGGCCACCAATGAAGAATATTTCAAAATCGGGGTTCTTTCCTCTTGACAGCTTCCGCTGTGTGTTAACATTAGCGCAAAATAACTATTCCACGTGAACGAAGTCGCGGGCAGAGGCTAGTTGTAAAACATAGTAAATCACTCATGACTAAGTTTCAAGAGTATAATCTTTTAATTTTACCCTCCAATAAATCCTTTATATTACCTGAATAAATATTCTTGAAACCTATTTGATAACTAACTACCTTGATTCATTTTATTAGTAGATAAACAAACGCCATAATTAAAAAAAAAACAGAGATAAACTCTATCTTACTCCTAATTCAAACTCTGAAAGACTAATAAAGAGCATATTATTAACATGACGTGAATCCTTCTTTCATACTTTTGTGTCAATCGAATCTAAATAAAGAGATAAATTGAACCTTATTCCGTAGGAGCTAAAGTCTACATAATTAACATAAAATGGTGAAATTTTGTTCACAACTAAATAACTTTTTTTTTCTCAGATGTAGTATACATAACTTAGATTTTATTTTATGTTATTTAAACTTGATTATATGTAGCATAACCAGGTAATTTTTTTAAATTAAGAAAACCGTAAAATTACTGGGACTTCCATATCGAAAATCAGGCTGTTTTGCGCGAGGAGACTACGGAGAATTGATTTTTTTTAATGAAAACTTGTCAGTTTTAAAAAACACTCACCTGTACATCATTATTAGAGGTTCAATGTATCTGTACTTAGTCGTTATGTTTACCAAAGTTGAGTAGTTTTGTTGTAATTCTTGCCGAAAAACAGTGAAAATGGACCTTTTTTGAAAGCGCGTCAAGTCATAGTGTTAGGTTCTACTATAATAATTTCAAACAACTTTCAAAAGGTTTATTTGTTCACATATAGCCTACATGATGTACATAAGAAAACATATATCACACAGACAACATATATAACAGGCTTGACCGGAGATTAATATCTTCAGTACATATAATAAGAATGTAAATCTAACGTGTCCTTATTGTTTCGATGGTCGTGAAATTGTTGCAGGTGTTTAAGCATAAGTCATAAAATACATCTCAATCTTTTTAGAAATATCTGTCTGTTTGTATGAACACGCATCACTGCTAAGGTACTGGGTTCACAATAAAACCAAATTAAGAAAATCATAAAGCATATCTTTGAGAATAACTTAGCTTTTGTTTCATTCAAATTGGTTAACTCTATTAAAAGTTGTTGTAATTTTAATGACGATGCGGCGTAAGTACGACAGAAAGTAGATACGTAAATGGAGTTAATACATTCAGATGACTTTATAAATCAGTTTTTTGTATAAGAATGAAAAAATGTTTAAAAAATCGATTAAGAGAAAATTTTGGGTTAAAAGTCTGTATATAAGAAAAGGAGCGAATTAATGAGGTGGAAGCGAGATCTACAAAGTAAGTATAGGCAGAGTTGGAAAATTGACATTCATGGTCTTACGGTAAACATAAGAACTTGTCTGCTTTTTTTCGTTAGTACAACCACGCGAAGCTGGGCCGGGTAGCTAGTCTATGATAAAAAGTATCATGTAAATAGGTTAATAAAATATAGTAAACATATGTCGCGCAGAGGTAATGTAGTTTCCTAACGCTAAAAGAATATTTAGGTTAGGATTAAGGTTTCTGAGATTACCAAAAAATAAACACATGTTAAATATAAACAATATGTCAGATTTTAGTCATAAATTTTGTAAACTTTATTAAAAATATTATCAATAAAATATAAACATCTTTTTATAAATAAGTACTTTTGATGAGAAACATCTATAAGCGCGGGTAAACCTGATTATTGGCGTGGCGACTGTGTGAGACATGGTGACGCAATGCCATACGCAAGCGACTGTGCGCAATTTCTTTTACCGCACTGAGCTCGCATACCTATAGTGTTGTATACAGTGTTGTTTACTTCTTTATACATGTGGTTCACATGTACCAGGCGTCCCATATCGGCTCAATTTTTAAAATACTTTAATAAATAATAGAAATTGACTCATATAGCTGTTGTTTCTAAAACATTCAGACTATGTCACCAGCTAAATTTGAATAGAGTATTTTCCATAATCATGAATCTGTTTGTAATCTGCTTCCATTACACTCACTCGATATTATTATCGATTTATATCTAGACTAGGTATTTAATTGGTTTGTTGGATGTCGACATTTTTGCATATTCCTTTTCTCTCTAATTATAGACTAATCCGATCTGTCAAAGATATACTTCAAAGGTTTCTTGTCAATTTAGAACGGAGAGGCAACAAAAATTTTGACCGTTCTTTCTATAATCCATAAACGGCAATGCAAAGCTTGCAATGCTGCTAAACCACAAAATCAAATACTCCTTATTTAACGTTCAGATTTATTAAGGTGCCTGGGGCTGCATGTGGTCCTGGTACGGTGTATTCTCATCTTCATACTGTTGACTATTTTGTTGCGTTACAATGAATATGGGGGATTTTACTTTCCTAGGTACCGACGTAGGCGTGGTGGAACGACTTCTTGCTTGCGATGAACCACTCTGCATTTTAGCTCGAAACATTATATTATCGATATCATGCATAGCCACATCCCTTTGATGTTCGTTCAATTTTCTTAATTTCTTTGCTAGCAATTGCCCGTATAACTCGTACTCGTCCATTTCTCTATTTTCGTCGACAGGTCTTTTTAAGTACGACATATTATCGTCCATTTGCTTCTTTGTGTAATTAAATTCGGAATTATTGTTACTATTCACTTTTGCCTTCATTTGATTGGTCTGGGGCATTGATGTAACTTTGTTTTGCCGTTTATCAGTAACAACACTTCTGTTAATATTATGTTCCGGCATAGTTGACTCTGTATCATACGCTCCACCATTCGAATAAAACTGAAATAATAAACATTTCAAATTTATTAAAAAAGCTAATGTACTATCACCGCTTTTACAATTTTTTTAGAATTACAATTAACTAAAACATAATATTCGATTTTATTTTTACAATAACAATCTTATTAGAATTTGTTGATTCAGGGAATTCGATGATTGTCAAATATTTGTTAAAATTACAGCACACTTGCGCCAACAATAAAACTATTATTTGTTATGTATTTGGATCAAATTGGTTCCAACATTTACGATAATTCCTTACCTCTTGGTCCAACTGATTTGTACTATCGCATTCATATTTCCCGCTTAAAAAACTCTCCATAAGAGGAAAAGCGAACCAAGTTGTGCAATATCCACCCTGTGATTTTCGCTTTTTATTTAAATGCATTCTAAATGATGTCATAAGAGATTCCTTCTTTTTCTTAAGATCAACGACTGAACAATTTATACTTAAAGACGATTGTATTCTGAGCCAAGCATCGTTATTCTCTTTTCTAAAGCGATTTAAGGGATGTTTGGGATCCCAAAGATGTTGTTCTCGTCTATAAAGCTCCAGAAACTCCAACACTACGTCATTACTCCAAGACATTGTGATAAAGTTAATAATAATAGCACAAAGTTTTGTGAAATTATTTGACAAAACGTCTGACCAAAACCATAAAATAAATAGTACTAAACCTATTGACCAATCAGAAACGGTTACTGCTCCAATGTTTGGTTATGCTTGTGTCATGTGTGGGTGTTGGCCCAATTCGACAAATCAATGTTCGCCATGGTATTTGGCCTCCAACTCGTAAATATTTGTGGTTAATCATATGGCAAATATAACAAACATTTGCTTAAGTATAATGACAACTACCGATCACTAATTATTTGTAATTATTACATATTTATCGTCTTTTTTCAACATAGAATAAAAAATAGGAAATTATCATTACTAGCAAATATTCTGTATAGAACCCTCTCTTTCTAATACATGACGCAAGGTAGTGCATTTATCTCTTTTACATTTGTAATGGCGACTGATTTTTACTTGAGTACACATATCCATAAGTTACGGTATAGTATCCAAATACGTAACCTGACTTGATTATAATAAAAATATCGACCATACGTTTGTAAAAATTAATCTTTTCATATTTAATTAGACAATATCCTTGACGAAAGAAATTTAGTTGAATTGGTGTTGTCAGAGCAGTAAAATCAATACATTTTTATAAACTTTCAGACGAAAAAAATACCATTGAACAAAAGACAAATAGACAAATAAATGATTATGATTACTTTTCATTAATGTTTAAAGAACTAAACTAAAAGATTGCGTAACGGTTATAGCAAGAGTTATGTAAGGAGGAAATACCATATGTCCTTGCCATTGATAAGGGGAGTAAAATGTATTTCTCAAGGGTTGAGTGTCCTTGCAACGAAATTTTCGATGAATTATTAAAGATTTAACCTTTTAAAGGAAAACCCTATGTATTAGTTAATAAGACGTATAACAATTGTAAAATAGGCATTGAAACATGTAGATATGCAGACATTATATGTTTTTTTAAACATAAATGTGATGTAGTTATAATAGCAAAGCCAATGAAACTGAAATCTAAATTATATAGTTGAAGTCACTTTAATTATAGTGTATTAGCAGTAAACTTGAATACATTCAAATTTATAAAGATTGCTTGATTGTCTTTCATCTTGCCTAGATTGGTGTACGCATGTAGTTCATATTGCATCTTTTGTCAATTTAGAATCCACTGTGTATTTTTTACGACGGTAAATATTAAAATAAAAGGTTGTTTATTGTTATTCGGGTGATATCATATGTTTAGCTATTGCTCGGAGATTCGCTCACGTCAATGTAGACTCGATTTATTTCTCGAGAACAGTGGCTTTTTGTCGGATAAAAAGTATATCTGTTCATATACCTTTAACAATGTATATGCAAAATTCTATGATAAACGGTTAAGTGATTAAGGTGTGACAGCATAACAAATAGACAAACTCACATTCACATTTACAATATTAGTTAAGGTATACAATTTAGCGCTTAGAGCTCCGCTAGGAGTATTATTATTCCGTGCCTAAGATCGTACAAATGAAAAAGAAAGTTGTGGCAACATCGCTCAATTATCTGTCATTTTGTTTCGTCATTTGAGCAAAGTCCGTTCTATACGTTATTCTCACTTCATATAAATTCATATTTTCGAACATTCTTAAACTAGCATCGGTCAGTTGACAACGTTCACAAGTTTTAATTTATATTATTGTTTAGATTTATATTACATTCCTTGATTATTTTTGTATCAATAAAAACTACGAAGTGTTTTGAATTATAAGGTAGGTAAAATAATTATATACAAACCGGTTTCTGTTTTTAAGTAATTTTTATTCGTTGATTTATCTTTAGGAAATAAAATTTAGGACATACTTTTCACACGGCGTCTGCAATCTTTAACAGATTAATAAACGGTTTAACAAAAGGATTAGATTGCATTTTCTTGGATGTTGTTGCTTTCTGTAGGATGTTCTATGATGGAATATTCCAGATTAATTACATTCCAAACTACCCCCAACTGCTGATTTTCATCCTTAACATTCTTTATTTATTAGTTTTACTTTTCGATAATCTAATGAACAATGTATTTTGAATTATAAGGATGGTAAAATAATTATATACAGACCTGTTTTTAATGTTTCTTGTTGATTTATCTACAGGAAGTAAAATTTAGGACATAATGCTTCCTTTCACACGTTATCTGCGATCTTTAAAAGATTTATAAAAGGGTTAACAAAAGGATGAGATTCCATTTCATTAAATGCTGTTACTTTCTACAGAATTTTCTATGATGGAACATTCCAGATTAATTTTATTCAAAACTACCCTGCACTTCTGATTTCCAGGCTTATCATTTCTTAATGATCAGTTTTACTAATTGTTTGTTTAATGAACAATAATCTACTTAAAAAATGTATATGCTGTAGGTGATTCATTGACTAAGGAATTGATAGTGCATATGTAAAATGCATTATAGTTCAGAAATTACATTTGGGGTATTATAGATTTTAAAGAATTAATTATATGAAACAAGTCAATGTTTTCTTTAGTATTTTAATATTCTGATACATATATTAATTGAATGACTTGTTTTAAAAAAATCACAAAATTTGTGGGTAATTTAACATTACATGAAATAATTATTAATCCAAGTATGTTTTAAATATTTTATTTTATATGAACAGAATATAGATTTCAATTTGTGATTTGTGGCTACTGATTTAATACTAATGTATTAAATTTTTATTTCCTCCAAGTACAGATGTTATTAATTTAAACAATATGTTTATGAATTTGTAGTAGTGTTTGGCTACTTAAGTGCTTTCTATAATCCTAATTTGAAAAAAGAATTATTGATCTTCATAGAGTATATTCCACAGATGGCAACAGAAGTAAGTTCAGCGCCAACAGCATTGCCTCAACTGCAGTCTGTGCAGAAAGCAATGGCTCTGCCTACTGTGGGAGCTGCTGTTGAACAAGTCGGTGCTTTTTATACCAAAGTTAAAGGTAGGTGCAAAAAACACATTATTTATTCAAAATTATATTATATTTGAGGATTTAACGTTTATTACAATAAATGTTAAAGAGAAATCACCTACTTTGCTGATGCAACAAATTGATCCATGGACACAATGAAGAGAGCACTCAAAAACACATTGAGTTCCAACAATCATGTCTTGCATATCAATCAACAAGGGAGTAAATAATTTGGTTGATTTCAATTGTAATTATAAGTTGTGTGTTGTTACAAAAGATCATCATTTACCCCCCCCTTTCAATTCTTCAACATCATCCTTGCAATGCAAGACAATCTTAATATGGTAGGTATAGACATACTCAGTGAACTCAACTGTAGGAATTACATCTGGAGTTTTACCTCCACAACATCTTGAAAACTTAGAATCCTGAACAGTGTGCATTGTATTTCCTTGCACAATTAACTTATATCTCCTTTATAAGACACAAATTTAGCTGTTCATGGAATACTATGGGATAGATCCACTAAGCACCTTTTAGAGGCTCTGGCCAGAATGTGGTGTGGTGTGGTGGGCTGTTTTTATTATTAATAATGCAGACATGATTGAGTTGGTGAGCCACTTCAGTTGCGTAGGGCATTGCTTTATCGAGCATGTTCTACTTTGTGTAATATAGGTAGAAAGTCATCTGAAGAACTATTCAGATTTCATTCATAACCAATGTACTAGACGTTAGAGCCACAATTATATGGTAAATCACATATGGGCATGAAAAATAGTATTTGTGCAGTTTATCTTTGATGTACTATGCAGTTGTGGAACAGTTTCCGGGATAGTGTTCCTTCTTATGAAATCGGATCTTTCATGCATATGGTACCATTGTTTAAATTGCATTGTGCTTACTGTCAAGTATAATAAAGTCACTTTTCTGTGCTGTAATGAAAAAAAAGGAATTAGAAATCTCTAGAAAAAAGAGAACAATGTAGGTAGGTCAATTTTATGTAACATGTAGGTCATAATTAAGTATTTCATTTAAATGTTCAGTTTTTTTACATAATATGTGCAAACACTAGTTTCAAAGTGGTATAAAAATTCAATTCAATATTGTTTATTGCCTAATTAGACTCCAATTTGTATATTTTATTGCCTTAAAGGTAGGATTAAGACAATAATCTCTACCAAGTATTATCATATTATACCTGCTAAATGTGGAAATTTGATTTGAAATGATGTTTACATCAATATATATTTGAAATATTTATAAATTGATTTGAAAAGAAAACTATGGTATATTTTACATTATGTAGTGACATGTTGTTGCCCAATATTTCGTCTGGGTTTAGTCTAATCAACTGAAAATGGCCTCAATATTAAAACCAATATTCAATCATACATATAACCCACTTTGGGAAGTGTAGCTTTAGAATTTATATGTTTCAAATTTGTCACTCACATGTGAAGTCACATTTGATAAATGCCTATTTAATCCTAAAATATATGTATGCAAAAACTAGCATATATAGATTATTTTGAGATATTACCAGTTGGGGAATTCAAATAATGCTTGTGATATATTATATAGTGAATAAACACAAAGGTAATTGTTATTTGCAGTTTTGGGGTTTCTATATATTGTAGATTATCAAAGTAAATTTTCTTTTCCATATTTCAAAGGTAGACCAATGTTCATGTTAAGAATATTAAAAATGTTCTTGAAAGAATGTTAATTGGACTTTACTTGTTTTGTAATGCTGCCACATCTATTGCATATGCAATGTTTGTTATACTATATCCTGCTTTGAAAGGCGATATGCACTGGTATGAGGTATTTAAATTCTGTTATGATAAGAGGAAACCTAGAATGACTGGCCTTAGAATTGTGGTTCTTTCGAGGCTTGTTTTAAAAAATCTAGAAGTTACAGTTATCATGTAGGATGGAGGTTCCCAGATTTTATGTCACGCCAACGTATACCCTCGTCTAGTCTCCCGTGGGCCCCTGGGGGTCCACTTGGACCACTTTGAGAACTTATGATGTAGAACCTTTTTGCTATTTGAAGATTCTTTCACAGGTGCACACTCGCTTCTGGAATGGGCCCTGTCGACTGCGGAAGCGGGTGTCGTTCTTGCTGCGTCCACAGCGGCGCCGTACGTGTCGGCCCCACTTGCAGCCGGTGATGCCAGGATGGCTGCGGCGATCGACCACCTCGAGCGCCGCGTGCCCCTCGTCACGGAACAGCCCAAAGTGATAGTTGAAACGACGAAACAAGCTGTACTCTCCAGAATATCACCACACGTTAATAAGGTGAGTCATATTTGCATCATACAAGTTGTTCTAGGATATTGGTTAATGATTCTCTGTTATCGTTGGATAATTATGTTGATGGGGTAATTGTTTAAGATTTGTGATTTACAGCGAAACAGTGATCGTCAAGTGGTCGAAATTCTACCATAATAAGGTATAGACGGTATGAATGACCGCCTGGCAAAACCGCGATACGTTGGCTACTTTTAATCAACACGTTCCGTGCCACGTGTTTACCTGTGGCCTTAACATTAAATTTGTCGTGTACCATCAGTGGTGCACGTGGCACGTAACGTCTTACAATGTTTCCCTGTACTACAAAGGTTTCACTTCTATCTGTCTCCTTACGATACACCCTGTTTTTTGTCTGTTGATATGGTCAATAGTACTGAACAGAACATATATTTAATGACAATTTTTCTCTTTCATACATGAGACTCAAAAGTAAGGTGAACTTATTTCCTATTAAATATTAGTGAGGTAAGATTTGTTACCAATTTAACCTTGACGCAGAGATTTCAGGTACTGTATATTTTCCTAAGTAAGTTACTAAGTTACTAAGTAGTGTTCATTGTTTCTAGACCTGGTTATTCTGGACTTGAAATGCAGGCAACGGATATTTGATATATTATACTAGTACTGTTACTAGATTTAAATATGATATGGTCGTCGAATTATAATGAGAATACCTTAAGAAAGTATGGATGACCCCTTTGAATATTTTTATTAACATTATTGATCGTTAGCTATTACTCGCGATTTTGACCGTGTGGTATTTACCAAAAAATGTTTCTTTTAATGTAAACATGCGGGTAGAGCGCATTCTTTCGAACAACCTTACTTTATTTTTCTAAAATCAAAACAGTTACTTTTTAACATGAACTACTGCAAGTAAAAGTGCCATCACAATTGGTCTTAGTATTTCAGTGATTAGCCAATACACAATGACAAAAAATTGAAAGATTATTTTTTGTTATAAGCACTATAATATAGGTACATACATATATATGTAGTAATGAGTAATGTAATGTAATGAGTTACTTTCATGTCCCTTTAGTAAAAAGCTGTTAATTATTAATTTAGTAAAAAATGTTAGACACTTCCATTTTATTTACATGTATTGTTGAGTTATGATAATTTGTTTATATTTTAAAACTGTGCAAGTGATTTTTTGGCGGAATTTTGGTTTGTCATGTAGTGGATTTTATATTTTATTCATAATCTTGTGTTATTTGACATTATACCCATAGTTTGGTGAAGCTGGAAAGACCTTTCCAGGTCAACAGCGTTTTAAAACTAATACAAAGTCAAAACTATACCTATATTGTAATATTGGTATAAGTTAAGTGAATAGCCTCAAAAACGGGACAGTTCTAACAAGGGTACCACAATCTTCCTAGAACATTGAAATTACCACCAGACACTTGTAATATTATTACTCTCAACTCAACAATGTCAGTAATAATCTAGAAGATGGGTGGGTTACCAAAAATAAAATAATAAAAACTGTGCAAGTTCAATTTTTATGATACTCTTTCCATTGAATGTCGGTATAATGAAATGCTTGAGTGTAATACGTGATTGTTTGCACGTAATTAGTACGATGAATAATATGTTACCTGTTGACGTGAACTTTGTACTATAAACGGTCAAGGCGACGCGCGACGCTAATGACGTAGCATTCTTGCTTCCTTGGATGTAAATGACAATGTCAGTTTGTATGTTACGATTTCACGCCTCATGTTCGCACGTGATTATTATGAAATTTTGCATATATGCCACTACTACACAAAAGGGTATCTTCGGAATAGGAATGGAGTTTATTGCCAGTTCGTCTCGTTGAGTGTGTTGTTTGTCCGACCCGGTGATAGTTTGCTTTAATAAACGCTTTCTCAGGGTCTAAATTAAATAAAGTGTTTATGATTTATAAAAAAAAATACCTTTCGAGGTATTATGGCATCTACGTTAACATGAGTGAAATTGGGAGCATCAGCTATTCATTTATGTAGATTGTTGATTTAAATCGACGGTAGGTTTTTGTAGTGTGTAGTGACGCGTTTAGGACAGCCGACTTGTGTTTCGAATACTATTGTGAGTATGAGATTGTGATAAAGGAATCGTCATGCAACCATAACGTATAAAATAAATTTTCATTCGAGATTAAACATTGCTTAATAGTGGTTTTAAATGAAGTCGTGGGATGAAAGTAAATATAACGTAAATACTTCGGAAGACTCGTGTTATTAGGTTACGACGTATTTCATATTACCTAAAAAAAATAGTTTACAATAATTTTTGATAAAGTGAACCGATTTTAATAAAACAAAGGCGATACCCGCTTTATTATTTTCTTGGTGAGGTTTTATCGTGAACGCAGTACTTTAGCAGTGATGTGTTTTCAAACAAATAGGCAGACATTTTTGTTAAATGATTATAATATATATATCACTACTTATTCTTAGATACCTACAATTTTTTTTTTCACTTTTTCCCAAAGATTTAAAAAATATACACACGTAACATTTACATTCTTATTATGTGTACAGATAGAAGTTTTTTTATAACTACTTCATATACTTTTTTTCGAACTGACTACGCTATTGGCCTTGTTTTTTTGGCCTTCACAGCTTCAACGGCCTACTACTTACTTCATATACTATTTATTTTAAAATACTTGACAAAAAATGGTGAAAACTAACTATGAGCCACGTCCTCCATAAATGTTTGGTCATAGATTATATTGACATTTTTTCTTCATAGAAAGAAACGTCTTTTCCGAACATGATACTACTTAAATTATCTTATTTTCCTTGTAATAATTACGAAACGGATATTAGTCGGTTGTGATAATCGGTTCAAAGTGCAGTGTATGGGCCGGTAATAGGATGTCTGATTTCATATTATCGGTAAACAATGGGTCAGTTTCGTTGCCCTGACACGCAATATATGACAATTTAATTTAACGATATAAGATAATTTCTATTACGTAAACTGTTTCACATTTTTTCTTATCTTTACCTATGATAATACATTGAGAAGATGTCGAAGTAGAGAAGGACTCGAGTTCGAACTCACTTATATATTAAATAAGAAACTTAAACTAAGTCTACCCCTGGACATGTAAACGTCAATTTGTCAGTTCTATCAATATTTTTGAAGATTTATCTACGGTCTACTATACCATGCATTTATTCACTCTTCTATATGAAGATGTCTAAATTAAATTATCAATTTCAAACGCTTTATCAAATAAAAATCTTGTTTTGACAATTACCAAGAATTAACCAAATATATGCAGCTTTTCTAAAAAGATACGCGTACATACAATCTGTAAATGATTTTTATTTTGTATTGATTATAAAACAATGTTGATTTTCACGTTTGTCCGTGTTTTGTTTTAGTTCTTTTAAATTACCCCACGGATTTGAATACGGTTTTCGCTGTCGTACCGACATTTTCTTTCGGAAGGTTTATATGTACGACATATATTATGTATATTATTTATACATATAATCATAATGTACATGTACTATATCTATACTTTATAGATTTTTGTTAAAAAAAATGTAGGTATCTAGAAATAAATAAGAAAAGACATTTCAATCAATTTTAAAAATGTCCATCTGTCTGTATGTTTTTTTTTTATATCAAAGGAGGCAAACGAACTGGTGGGTCACGTGATGTTAAGTGATCACCGCCGTCCATAGACACTAGCGACATCAGGGACGTCGCAAGTGCGTTGCCACCCTGTATATGGGAGAAGGGGGAAGGGAAGGAAAGGGAAAGAGGAAGGGACTTGGGCCTCCGGCTCTCTCACTGACTGAACGAAACACAACAATGCAAGCACTGTTATTTCACGTCGGTTATCTGTGAGAGGGGTGGTACTACCCCGGAGGAGCCGACCCATTCATGCTGAAACCAAAAATAGCTTCAGCGGGGCTCTACCACCTACAATATACAGTATGTTTGGTTGAAAACGTATCACTCCTAAAGTACTTGGTTCACAATAAAACCTCACCAAGAAAATCATAAAGCATATCTTCGAGAAACATTTAGTCTTTGTTTCATTATAATTGGTCTACTCTATCAAAAGTTATTGTAATTTTAATGACGATGCGACATAAGTACGAAAGAAAAATAGTAAATGGACTTACATTTAGATAGCTTTATTAGTAACTGTTTTCACATAAGTTTCCACGAGGACGAAATCGCTGGCACAGCTAAGTAATAAAAGTGAATAATAAATTATTTGTGTAAATACGCTTCATAGCATCTTAGATTTTAGTAAAGTGCAACTATGAGAATGCCTAAAGAACGGGTCTAAATTGTTTAAATACATTCATAACGTTACTTTAGGTCATTAGTTGATGGTAAATAGAAAATTAGTCTCCAAGCAAATATTGCTGCAATTTCCTTTATAAGCTAAACCGAATTTATCAAATTGCTTTTTATTAAATGTGTCCCAAAAAGTATACAGTTATATTTTTTAATAACGTTATCAGAGTAGCAGTGTTGTTTTATAAACCTTTGTCAATGTACCCATGATAAGATATAATTTTATCTCGCGATAGCTGCATGCATGTACCTACAATGCGAACACTGAACCGGATCGTGACAGCTCATGATTGAATAAAATTATCTAATTTATAAATATATTGTTGTAATTGATCTTAATTAATACGTTTATAGGTTATGGAAATTTCAAGAACGCGGAATAAATTATCTATGTTTAAATGTCCGTATTGTTAGATTTTTTTTCGATATACACTTTTTTTTTTCGTATAATAATATAGGCACATAAGACTACGATCGTTCGATGCATCTTTTTTTGTAGGTTGTTTCTATTCGGATTCTATATATTTTGCAACTTTTATTTTGTACTAGCCTCTGCCCGCGACTTCGTTCGCGTGGAATAGATACACTAACACCAACACTAACACGCAGCAGCTCTCAAAAGAAAAAAACATCCCGATTTTGAAACATTTTTCATCTGTGCTCCGCTCCTAATGATCTTAGCGTGATGATATATAGCCTATAACCATTACCGATGAATGAGCTATATAACATTGAAAGAATTATTCAAATCAGACCAGTAGTTCCTGAGATTACCCCCTACAATGCCACAACATCACAACCTCACAAACTCACAAACTTTACCTCTTTATAATATTAGTATAGATATGCACAGCGAAGCGGTCGGTACCGGTTAGTTTGTTTATGATTTAAAAATAGACGGTACACCTGTTGGTTTCATTTTCACTCACAAGCAAAGAGTTGTTCTCCTCTGTGGCATTATAAGTTTAGTTACAACACAGCATGGAAATATTGTCGTTTATGAAAAAAGAATTACTTAGTTTTTTTTGGTCATAAGTGATTTCCTTTGACTTTAATTTATTTTATTTAAAACAAAATCGAATCTTACCTTTTGACATCATATTATTTTGCTTCTAAACAAAGTAAATCATACACATATCCAGAATCTTGTAACGTTAATGAATTTGCTTTCTCATATCTTCTCTATTCATGTTTTACAATTCATCGTCATTGTTTTAACCGTTGTAATTTTTATTTAGTTACCCTTCTCACAAAAAAACTGTGATTATTAAATCGTTATGCTGTTTGGCTTAGCATATATCTTATTGGAAGATCATAGATAGTTGATATTATATCTATACCTCTAATCAGTATATTTTAATTGTAATAGTTCTAACGGTGTAATGTTTTACAAGGATTTTCATTTATATCAATTCACTAATAATAACCATGTTGAATACGAATTAGTTCCGCTTTTGTCTAACAACAAGTGCATAAGTTACATATACAAATAGACAGGTTTTACATTTTGGTGACCTTAAGTGAACATGTTTTTGTTTAGTAGAAACTGTCGAAGCAAAAATTTGATTGACAGATCAGTACGCGGAAAAGCATTGACTACCTACTTTTGCGATGTATAAAAATAGCTGCTTTCCGTGGTACGTAATTTTAAAATAAATGATAGTGGGTAGTCTTACAATATTTTAAATCGCAAAAATTACCCGAATAATTTTGAAATATTTATGTGAACAGACTATTTTTAAAACAATTATACTTTATGAATCCACTGTATTATCTACGGTTTTGCTCCCGTTAATATGCCCTTTTTGATTTTTTTTTTAATATATAATAGGAGGCAAACGAACAGATGGGTCACCTGATGTTAAGTGATCACCACCGTCCATAGATACTTGCAACACAAGGGGAGTCGCAAGTGCGTTGCCAACCTGTATTTAGGAGAAGGGTGGGGACGGGCAGGAAGGAAGGAGGAAGGGGAAGGGGAGGGTAGGGTAGGTGGGTCTCCGGCTCTCTCACTGACCGAACGAAACGTAACAATGCAAGCACTGTTACTTCACGTCGGTTTTCTGTGAGAGGGTGATGCTTCCCCGGACGAGCCGACCCATTCGTGCTGAAAACAATAATAGCTTCAGCTTCGCTCTACCACTTCTTTATACTTCGTAACCTTCGTAATACATTTGTATGCATAAATTCATAATAATCGGTTGGGTGGTTAAGGTGGGAGAAGTAAAAAAAACGACTTCACATATTTTACAATAACAGTTAAGGTTCTTCGTATAACCATTGGTCTAACTGAATGTTCAGAGTTCCTCGGTAGAATTTACTTGTACGGACTAGTCGTACCTGTTTTTAGAAAACAGCATAATGTATAATCAAGTCGTTAAGTCTACGTACAAACTAAATTTTTGCTTAATTCGAGCAGGCAATAGTGTACAAAAAAATTAGTTAATATCCGGATATTTACTTAATTAGTACATGTTTGCAGAATATTAAAGTCCTATTAAACTGCTATTTTACCAAGGTTTTTATATCTTTCTACTTACTAAAGTTGTTTTTATTGCTACACTTGGAAATTTAGAAATGACCAATATCTTTGCCTATACGTGTAATTATTTTTTTTACATAATTGTAGTTTTTTAAAATATATTAAAGTACATATGAGATATACATTATTATATATATTTTTCAAAGAGTTTAAAAAAGTTGTCAATACCAAAGAAATAGGATAATGTAAACGTCAGGGTATAGAGATGGCATGAGCTAAATCCAATTTTAATGGTTCATATAATATGTTTAATTTTTTTGTTTCCAGTTTTTATACGCAAAGAACGAAATTTAGATTATACCGGTTATAATAAAGTTTTTAGATTTTTTCTTATGATCTTGATATTTATTTAACGTGTAAAAAAATTGAAGATTTTATAAAAATATTAGGGACCGCTAAAACTGGATTTAGCTTATTTTAAAATTTATTGATTCTGCAACAACAATGAAGATACGTCACAACCGCTTCCACAACGTTTTAACAAAACTTGCCCTACTAGCTGATTTTTGACGATTCCCCCGTCAAACCGCTCGTATCTAAGCAACATATGATTATTTTTCACCACTGATATAGAGAATATGCCATCTTACTTCCACATTTTATCAAAGACTATGTGGCGTTACTTTACGTACTTATGATATGATGTATGATCATGATTGTAAATGAGATTGTCTGAAGCAGGTGTACGTCGCGAGGGCGGCGGCCGAGCAGCGCGTCAAGTCGCTGAAGGAACTGTCGTGGACGAAAGCGAACGCTTTGTTGTCTAGCGCATATGGACAGAAGGCGATGCACGGCGTCGACACCGGCGCCACCTACGCCATGCAGCTCCTCGACCATTACCTACCTCCAGTCGGCGAACAGCAAGAAACTGCCTGTGAGTTACCCCCGCTTCTACTTTTTTTTTATTGATGTGAAACATATCACTATGCCATAAATGATTCCAGTCGTAATCTGTTCTTTTAGGCATATAACTTATACAAAACAATTTCGATGTTTTACACTTACCAGGCGTCCCGTGATGGCTCAATTTTTTCAAATTAATTTTAAGAGGCTTTCATTCCAATGAACATACCGTTTCATTGTCCCCATTCCTTCTAGGTTCATGAGGAGGTACCATTACCAAGTCATACAGCATCTTAGCTTCAATCGAACAGGGTTCTGCTATGATGCTGTGACAAATACCTATATTTTGGCAACTAAGACTCATATTACTCATAAACGGTTTTCCTAAGATACTGTTCTTGATACGCTCATCATCATATTACGTAAGCAGAATGTTTGTAATTTCGGACCGTTCCCTCCCCTCGTTAGCAAAAGTAAGCAACGCTCTTACCACCTTCCCATGTTTACGTAATCAATTATATAAATATTTTAAAATAAATTCTGGTTAAATAAATGAATATTTCTGCCGTAATCATAATCCAGACCCCCCATTAAAAAATAACAATACTAAGGACCCTCCTACTCCCCATCAGTGCGTACGTAATTCACGAATGGCCTCCATGGAGTTGCGATATTATCCTGTTGTCTTATACTGTGCAAATGTTTCCTTTTGCACTCTCCCCTGTCAGACTCATTTCAGTATTCACACCTTTTATACAAATATCATTTTTCACACAATCCATCTACACCTTTTCGGCTTTCCTCTACTATTACAGCCGTACACCATCATACTGGAAACAAAATAATCTATATAAAAATAAACATTCTTAAAAAAATAAATGCATGTCCGTAAGAACCTTGAAAAGCTGGTTTTCGTTAAAAACCAACATAATCTAAAATATACTAGAAACTGTGACAAACTGGCTGTCCCATGTTTTAGACTTAGGAAAACCAGTAACAGTTTTTCGGGAAATAGTGTGAAGTTTTACAACAGTCCCAAAGCATGTTACCTTTGTAAGTTTAAGCGCCACGTGAAGCGGGTTTTGGTTTCAAAAGGCTATTATAAAGTGGATTAATATGTGAACGATAGTGATGTCTGGAATTGACTCATCTCTGTGCATCCATAAAAAACGTTAATAATATATTATAAATATTTGTTAAAAAGCTAAGCCAGATCTAGTTTCTTACCGGTTCTTCTCGATGACTGGGTTGTTTTCCGAACCGGTGGTAGTTTTGACGTTCATACGTGCCGTTTCAGGGCCTAAATTGAATAAAGAGTATTTTGATCTTGAAAGAACAATCAAAGGCAGGATGTATGTAAGCGCGTTATACAGCGCGAAAATGATAATTATTGTGTTTATTGTTGGTGTGGTAACGAATTCTGTTTTATTGTTGAGTTGTATGTTAATAGGGTTATGTTGTTGTTAGGTGAGATAGCGTCGGTGAGCGCAGACCCGGCGCTGCACACGGTGCAGACGGTGGGCCGCCTGAGCGCGGTGGCGGCGCGACGTGTTTGGGCAAACCTTGCTTATAAGATCAATCAACTCAGGAATTCCGGTAAATAACAATATTTACAAATTTACCCATACAAAAATACCCATTTACAAAATTACACATACAAAAATACCCATTTTCAAAATTACCCATACTAAAATACGCATTTACAAAATTACACATACTAAAATACGCATTTACAAGATTACCTATAAAATACTCATTTACAAAATTATTCATACAAAAATACTCATTTACAAAATTGTCTATACTAAAATACTTATTTACAAAATTATCCATACACAATTACCACTTATAAAATTACACATAAACATATGTTATATATAGTATGTTACAAAATTTCAAAAAAGTCTGTTAAAATTGAAAGAAAGGACTTTTTGTACGTATGTCAAAACTAAGTGTCTATGAACCCAGAATTATAGAATTCGATCGGTCATAAATATCAGACAGCTAAGCCATGTACTTACCTGCATTAAAACTGTTAGATAAGAAGTGAACGAATATTATGATAACCATATAACTTTATTGTAATTAAGGATTATATATATGCGTTGTTATGGCGATGAAAATGCATTACACAATATACTTAGAGATATGTTTTATTTGCCTAATTTTGTGTGCTACTTATTTGGGAACAGGTTAACTGTCATAGTAATTACAAAGTGTTTGGGTTTTTTTTATTATTTTATAAAGTATTTTTGTAAAGGTTGTATTTGGATGCATTCCAAAAAGGATAAATATTACCCCAAGGAACCTCAAACTAGTCCGTCTTTGATGAAATATGCTATGGGTTTTCATCGAAATATATGATTTTTAAGAAATATTCAGTTATTATACAAAACCTTACCTATTTATGAGTAACATCTTCAGTGTTTTATTATTTAATTCAAGCTAATATAAGTGCATATGAGTTAATACGTATGTTTTTACACTTTAATAGCTGAACCGAACATCATAAATTTATACAAGTAGACCAACCATAGGTTACTTTTTAGCCAAAAAAGCGAGTGTGTTAAAGCAAGCGGTAGCTACTAAAAGAAAAATGATAAGATTACGTAATAATACCGTTCAGAATTACTATCCTATACTTAACATTGGTCATTAGGTTTAATTATTTCTCATACATTGCTAAAGTAATTATTCCTTCCTCTTCGAATTATATGCAGGGTTAAATTCTTTAATTTACACTTAATAAACGAGTGCTTGTTTAGTAATCAAACTTCGAGCATAGAGAAAAAAAAACTATTTTTTTTTAATGATAACACCAAAGCTCGTCAATAGCTACAAAACAAATTAAGAATGAAAAACATCTGCCGAAAAATAGAGGGAGATGTTTTAACCGTTTCCCCACTGCTTATTTGTATATACTACTGGTCATCTAGTTGCTTAATTTCGATTATAATTATTTAATTTTTCAATATTGAGGAAAAAAACTACCTTTTAGATTTTTTTTATAGTTAACAGTACACTACAGCTTGTCAATAGCTACAAAATAAAAAAAAAAGATTAAAGAAAATCGGGTAAGAAACAGAGGAGGGAGATGTCCTTAACAGTTTCCCTACTACCTATTTATACTGTATGGATATTTCTGTTGTTTTAAGGTATAGAGTTGGATGTACGTCGGTACGCGACGGCTTTACTCGCGGCCCTTCACCTCGCCAACGTGACCAGTCAGCAACAACAGGCCGAGAACGAGAAGGAACATTCTGGAACACAAAACAACGCGGAACCAGCCCCGAGCACACCGCAAACACCCAAGAACACGGAAGATTCCAGCCCTACCACCACAAACATGGTGAAATCCACCCCAGAATCCAAGTCCACGGAGAATTCCCACCACAATCATGAATTTAATTGAATAATCTTAAGGTAAAGACAAACCACGTGTAGATATAACAGCTTTGTATCTACATTGTTATGGTTCGTTATTAATTTTAAGGATTCTTTTTTAATAAATATATTTGTATAATTATCATTGGAAAAGACTGTCGAATGAGTCTTAAGTTTTGAAGTGTTTACGGATTTTATATTTATGTAATAGTGATTTTATTAATTGAAGTGTATTTTTTGAGGAAATAAAAACGAATTTATATCAGCAAATGAAACACTGTTTTTTATTTTGATAATTGTTTATTTTTAAATACATATAAAAATTATTCCATTTAATATCTGTGAAACATTTCGTGTTAGGCCATTCACGATTTTGTTGTCTTGGAAATAAAAAATATATTCATATTTCGAATGTCGATTATCATCTATGTTTATTATAAATTGGATAACAGAGTATAAAAAATGAAATATACAATACTAAATTTTTTTCTTCAATTCATATGTTAAATTTCAAAATGGCTCCAGTGTAATTAGAAAATACACTGTGAACATTTTTAATGATAATTATTCACTACATATGCAATATTATTTAGATCGTTACTCAGAACATCATCAGTCATTATTTTTTTTATACATGGGACTATGTGTATGTACGTCCGTATTATATAAACATTAGCAGAATACACAAATACGTTTTGGCACAATCGAGGAATCAATTGGAATACAATTCATGATCGAAATACTATGTGCATTATGAAAGGCGCCACAAAATGTTTACGTTACAATAGTTAAAAAAATGTAATTACAAACCTAAATTAAGTACAGAAGCTGCCATAAATTATTAATTTAAATACATAAGGATAAAAAAAATGCAATTACTTACGAAAGTATAGTAATTTCACTTTACTATTTTCTTGACCCTTTTCGTTCGAATCTTTTCAAATGGATGAAGAGATATTAATACTCCATGATTATATAAATATATAAAATGAGGATTACAGTTTGTTTATAAACGATTATTAAATAATAAACATTACTGTGCATATTACGAATTAGTATATAATTAACAATTAATACTAAATCTAGGTTGATATAAAACTGATTATATAATTTTTTTGAATATCATCCAATTTAAAACGATAATGTGGTATATAAATCATAGTGTTACATTTTTATATGTTCTAATCATATGTAATAATAATAAAAAACGATCTTGTAAGAAATATGAACGAAATTAAAAAGATATGATAAAAAAGGGCAATAATAGAGATCCAACGTAAATAGTAAATATTTCATATTTACTAGCCCCAAAAACTCGAACGAATCTTAGGCCCAGACACATTGGTGTTAATGTATTTCTAATTATAAAATGTTATGTTTATACAAAGTAGCCGCGATTAAAGACCACAAATGGTTACGCCCGAATAAAAAAAATGACATACGAATGTATCAAATTTTTAAGGTATATAGCCGCAAACCCAACGATAAAATCATACTCAAGTTATGCGACTGCGTCTTATAGGAATTCTTTATAACGTGATGTTGTAAAATTCATACTAAACTGCCCCGCTTTATGATCGATTAATCTGCGAGTTCCGTGAAGTGTAATTCTTAATAGTAACCCATAACTTATCAGTTATTTAAAGTCGAATTTCACTCAATACATTTTAGTCCTGAATGTATTCTACGTGTAAGGCTGGGGCTAGTACCCTCTTAATTTT